>VIGI01000020.1:0-601272 GCA_009299455.1 Monilinia laxa
ATATAGTATTTTAAAGGATAATAATTAGAATAATAGAATTTGTTTTTTTATTTACAAAAGCTTTTTGTAAATCTTTTATATTTTTTGGAATTATAGGTTTTTAAAAATGTTAATATTAGAATTCCTAAATTATCTTTTTAAAGTTTTATAGAAAAATAGTATATATTTTATTTTTTTCTTATTTTATTATATAATTATTAAAAGAAAAATTTTAATATTTATGATTTTTTAAAAATAATAAAAATTTCAATTTATTTGGATTTATATTTAATAAAGAAGTTTAAAATAGTATTAATATATAAATATTTAATATTGTAATGAAATTATAAATATAAATTCTAAAGATTTTTTAAGTGTTCATTATTTTTATAATAAAACGATGCTTTTTGAAACAAATATAAAAGTTCTATTTACTAATTGGAATTATATAGATTTTGTATATAAAGGAGTTCAATTTTATTTTATATATTTAGTTTATTATATTATACTAACTTTATGCTTCTAAATCGATTAAATAGTATAATATTGTAATTCGTTTGTTTATATAGAATTTCATTATAATTATTAAAATAGTTTTTTTATTCTTTTAAATCTAATTTATAAAAACGTTTAAATTTGTATTAACTTATTCTTTTTTTTTTTTAGTAGAGTTTTTACATTTAAGTTAATATCTATTATTATATTATTAGTAGATTATATAATCTTACAATCAGGAATTTTATACTCTAATGTTAATATTTGTAATCGTTTTTTTTTATTAGATTATTTATTAAATAACTAGTATCGTTACATAATATTTTTTTCTTTTCGTTAGTAATTGAAATCGTTTCGTTTTATAATTGTTTTTTGTAAATAAATATTTTTTCCTAGATTTTTCTTTTTTTCTTTTAGAAATTTATTATTTCTAGAAAGTTTATATAGTTTATTTATATTTATAATCGAATAGTTAAACAATCAGATATTTTTATTAATAGATTATTATATTAATTTGTAAATATGTTTTGCAATAAATAGAATTAAATCAGCTAAAAAATATATTTTTATAAATGTTATTGAACTTTTCGCTTTAAGTTTTTTTTAAATATATTTAAATAGAATACAAAGTTTAAAATGCTTTAATAAAAGCGTTATTTTATTTAAATAATCCATTATATAATAGATTATTATTAATTTCCTTTATTTATAATAATATTAAATATATATTCTTTAAATGTTTTTCTAGAATACAGAAAAGTTATTTATATTGTTTTTTATACCATCGTTATACCACTAATAATTTTTTTTAAATATTGAATAATATAATCAATTTTTTGGTTATCTAATAAAAAATATTCTTAATTATTTCAAAACATTATTTATTTAATAAAGAATTTGTTATTTTATTAATACTTTTCTTTATATATTTTAATAATTTTAGAAGTTTAAATGATTTTTATAATTTATTATAGCTTTTATAGTTCCCGTTTATTGATAATAAACATAAAAGTATAATAAGGTTTCAGTTTTATAAAAAAGTTTTATTTCTTTCGCATATTCTTTTATTACTTTCTTCATTTTGTTTATTTGATTTTGGAATATTTAAAGTTAAAAATAAACAATGAAAATTCTAAAAATGCTTTATTTGAAAGATTGTTTATAAAAATTATTATTACTTATAAATAAATCTTTTTAATAACTATTTTAATATTGGGTTTTAAAAAGTATTAATAATATTATTAAAATATTGTTTTAAGGTACGTATTGCTTTAATATTTATTATATTAGACTTTAATTGATAGTTATTTTTAAAAATAGAATAAAAAGAATTATTAAAAAATATAAATAAAAAATTAAATTAATTAAAATTCATATAAAGATTTTTTATTAACTTTTTAAAAATATATAGATTTCTAATTAAATATCTACTATATTATAATTTATATTACAATCCATATTTAATTAATTTTTAAATCGGCTTTATAGCGATATATTAAAGGAATATCTTTTAATCTTTCAATATCGATTAAATTATTGAATCTTTTATACCAAAATGTTTAAGCATTTGAATATTAAGGTTTTAAATAACAATAGGTGTATCTTAATCTTATCCCTTCCAAATATTGGGGTCTGAGCGTAGACGGTCCTAATATATATAGCTTATTGAAATAAAAGCTTATTAGGAGATATTAGACATATTTACCCATATATATTAAATTATTAAGATATTATTAATAAAAACAAAATATCCTTTATAAAAGGGAAATAGTAATTTATATATATATAAAATAAAGAAAAGAAAAAGCGGAAATATTTTTTTAAATAAAAAGGAAAGGATTGTAAATATAAAAAGAACATAGTATTATCTGGAAAGTATTTAATTAAAGGGCAGGGCGTTAGAAATATTATTATATATAGTTACAGATTATATATAAATGGTATACAGGAAGATTATGTTTTTAATACGTGTCCGTCGCTAATATCCTTCAGAAGGTTAGAATTAGTTATTCTATATAGAGATGTTAAACATTAAATAAATAAATAAATAAATAAATTAATAATATTAACATATCCAAAACTTTTCAAAAACTTTTTTACAATAATCCAGTACTTTATTTTTAATGCTTGCATATTGTAAATATGCGATTTAACAAAATTTGGGTAAATCCTATTAAAGTTATAGTTTATTAAAAAAAAACCGCCATTTTTTAATTGTTATATAATAATAAATTATACTCTATATAATTATGTATATATTAAGTAAAAGCATTGCTTTAATATAAAAATTAGCAGAAATAAAGTGTTCTCTATATATATACGATTTCTAATATAACATTTATATTTATATATAATCTCATTAACATTTAAAAAAATAAATTTGTTTATCAAAACATTAATTTAATAAATGTATAAAATAAAAAAAATAAAAATGAAAGCGTTTTTTCACATAAAAAAGGATTAATAGAAATAAAGGGAAAAATTGTATTTATCATGAAAAAATAAAGATTAAAAAAATAGGGTATTAAAGTACTATTAAATATAGTAATAAACTATAACATGGAAAATACGGTAGAAAGGTTTTCTCTATCGCAAAGCCCGTTATTAATACGCCTTCGAAAGTTAGAAACTAGCCATTCTACAATAAAGATTGTTAAACTTTATATAAATAAATAAATAAATTAGTATTTAAAATTGATTATAAGCTTTTCTTTAAGAGATATATAATTTAAATATATAATAAAAACGATGAAAGTTGTATATTATATTAAAGGTTTAGTAGGTGTTAAATTCAACCCCTTAATTACATTACTAAAAAAAGCTATAGTTATATATTATACAATTCCTTTATATTATATAATCAGAAATCTAGTATAATAATAAACTAAAGTTTAAATTTAATAAATAGGAGTACAATTTATAATTAATTAATTAATATAAATTAAACTTGTTAATAAAAAAAATTAATAAAATTATTATTCTAATAATAAAAGAGGTTTTTCCGGTTTAATGTATAGCGTTTATAATAAATATTTTTTGGAATAAGAATTATTATTAAATATATTACTTTTAATATACTTATACTAGTACTTATGTTTAATTTAAATATTAACATTCTGTATACCTAATAATATATTAATCTTAAACTTAATTTTTTTTAATAATATATATACTGTGTTAAATAAAGGAATAATTTTAATATACCTCTAAACCAATATTAATACATACTACAATTTTTCTTTGGTTATAGAATTCAAATTTTAATAAAAAGAAGGATTAAAAAAAAAAAAAACGTAGTAAAATAATTCAATATCTAATAAAATCGGTTAGATAGAAATAATAATTAATAATATTCTTTAATACTTTTAAGTAATATAATAATAAGATTAAGCTTATAGAATATAGATACATTATATATTAATAATTAATTATTTAATTAAAATAAATAATAAAATATAAAATAGTACTTTCTATTTTTAATATTAAACAATTGGAAGATTTAAAAGGTTAATAATGTACACTAGAAATCCTTTAGTTTTCAAATGGTTAATTATAGATATATATTGATAATAATTTTCGATAATCTAATATATATAAACCGAATATGTTTAATATTCTTTAATAAACCTTTTTCAAATATTATACACTTATCAATTATTATAAACGATTAATATTATATAATCTCTAGATTATATAAATATCGAAGATAATATAATAATTAATAATTAAGTGAATATTAATGTAAATAAGGTTAAATGAATATAATTGTTTAGTGAAATCTATAATTAGTAAATAAATATAATAATAAAGCCTTTATTAATATAACAACTTTTAATTAATAAAATTAAAACTATATAGGATTTTTAGTGTTATACTATAAATAGGAATTCGGATATACTATAATTGAACCCCTAAAACTCCAATTGTCCTATATATTGCTTTATTAGCTCTTAATTGCCTAAATAGTATATAATAATTTTGTATAATATTATAAAAAATTTGGTTATAATAATATTAAATTTAATTGCCTTATAGATACAAGAAAACTCTTCAACATTTTATATTCTATAAAATCTTTTAATGTAAGTTTTATACTTAATTAATAAAGCTAAACTATTTATTTAATTACTTCGAAAAAGAACGAAAATATTTGAATACAATAATAAATATATCTAAAACTGTTTAAAACTTTTTATAATAACCCAGTATTTTACTTTTAACGCTTATGTATTACAAATCTATAATTGGATAAGTTTAGGTAATCTTTAGTAAAATTATAGCTTACTAAAACAAAACCGCTATTCTTTAATTACTATATAAGCATTAACTTTAGGAATCAACAAAAATGAAATACCCTTTATATAAAAAAAGCAATAATTTATGTATATATAGAATAAAAAAAAGAAAAAAAGCAAAAACATCTTTTCAAATAAAGAAAAAGGGATTATAAATATAAAAAGAAACAGTATTATTTAAAAGTATTAATTGAAGGGTAGGGCGCTAAAAGTATTATTATATATAATATTAGGTTATATATAGGTGGCATGCGGGAAGGCCAAATCTCCAACGCGGGCCCATCGCTAATACCCTTCGGGAGGTCAGAATTAGCCATTCTATACAGAGATGTTAAACATTAAATAAATAAATAAATAAAAAAATAAATAGATTTTTCTATTAAACCGATATTTATTTATTTATTTATTTATTTATTTATTTATTTATTTAATATTTAACCGGTCCTCTATATAGAATGGCTAGTTCTAATCTTTCGAAAGGTATTAGTGACAGGTATGTATTAAAGGTATAGTTTTCTTATGTGCTATTTGTATGTGGTCTGTAGCTATATATAATAGTATTTTTAGCGTTTTGCCCTTTGGTTAATATTTTCATATAATACCGTTTCCTTTTATATTTATAATTCTTTCTTCTTTATTTGGAAAAGCGTTTTCGCTTTCTTTTTTTTCTTATTTTATATATATATAAATTATTATTTCTCTTTTATAGAAAGTATTTCGTTTTTATTGGTTTTTAAAGTTAATATTTATATAGTGATTAAAAAATAATGGTTTTATTTTAATAAGCTATAGCTTTATTGGAAACTATTTAAGCTTATCTAATTACAAGTTTACGATAAATAAGCATTAAAAATAAAATATTGAATAACTATAAGAAAGTTTTTAAATAATTCCAAATGCGCTATTATTATATTTTAAATACTTTTATTCTTTTTTAAAGTGGTTGGGTAGGCGATTTGGCTTTTTTGGTTAAACATAGAATTTGCATTGGAAGATTTTATAGAATATAAGATGCTTAAGGATTTTCTTGTACTCGTAAAGGTAGTTAAGCTTAGCGTCGCTATAATCGAATCTTTTGTAATACTGCGCAAAGTCGCCATGTGCCGTTCGGGCGGCTAGGAGCCTATTAAACCGATATAATATTTCGAAACAGTTAGAAATATTATTTTAGCTAAAAGATAACCAAAAAATTCAATTTATATTTATCTAAATACTTTAAAAAATAATTATTAACAATATAAACAATACAACGATATAAAACAATAATAAATAATACCTTTTTATTCTAAAAAAATTTTAAAAAGTATATATTTAATACTATTTATAAATAAAAGAATTTAATAATGATTTATTTAATATAATAAATTAATTAAATAAAATACATATTTTTAATTAAAGCCGTTTTGGATTTTAATAATTCTTATTTAAATACATTTAAAAGAAAATTTTAAAGGAAAAATCGATAGTATTTATAAATAATATTTTTTTAACTAATTTAATCTTTATCTATTACAAAATATATCTTCGAATTAATGTAATAATTTATTAATAGGAATAACCTGATCGTCTAAATTATCTAGCTAGAGAATGTAGATAAGCTATTTAAACCTTTTGTATAATATTACAATTATTCGTAGAATGATGCATTAATAAAAAAACTATACAAAAATAGTATTTAATAGCTTTTCATTTAAAAAACGTTTATTTATTAGTAGGTATTATATAGTTAGTAATTAAAATTTTGGTATTTATAAACTTTTGTTTATTAAATATATATAATTAATATCGATATATAATTAATGGTAATAATTATAACTTTTTTAATTTTTATAACAAAAAGGAGTTAATAAAGAACAAACATAATAAAGTAAAACTTTAATAATTACGATTTTTAGATAAAGTAATAAATCAGATAAATTGAATTTTATAAATAATCTTTTTGTTACGGGAGCTGCCTCTAGGGTCATGTGGAAATGTTTAGAGTTCTTTCGAAATGGTTTAGACTAAACTTTAAATAGGAATTCAATAAAATTGTAATTAATTGCAATTCTTATAATTATAATAATAAAATTAATAATTATTTTTTAAATATAAAAGCTTTATAATTATAATAAAATTTATTCCTTATATAAATCTTCGTTTCATTTAAATAATTAAACAACCGATTAGCTTCTAAAGCATTATTATTCCTTAAACTATCTATGCACAAAACATTAATTCTATAACTCTTAAATAATTCTACGATTTATTCTTTTATTTAGATTAATTTTCTAGAATATTATTAATTCTAATAAAACCTTTTTATTTTATTATATTTTATCTTTTTTAAAATCTATTATTTCCTAAAAACTATATTTTCTAAATTTTAAAGTAATCCTATAATTAATTACTATATATATATTTAAAGCTTTTTTTGGGTGTTTAATATTCTTTAATATACTATAACTGAATCATTAAAGTCTATAATATCATTATCAATCTATAAATTAAATAATTTATAATTTATTATTAATCTATTATAATATTAATTCTTTTTTAACCTAACGTTTATCCAATGTTTATATTAGTTATTTTTCTTTTTGTATACTTTAATTTAATTATATATTTCCTTTTTTTCATTATACTTTTTTCTAAATACTAATAAAAGAACAAATCTATTTTATTTAATTTTATAAACAAAAAGATTTTGTAATGCTTTTGTTTATATATAAGTGTATTGATTGCAAATGTATTATTTTGCCTTTTAATTCTTTGCAATACAATAAATACATTTATAATATCAAAAAATGTTAATATCAAAATTCCGTTTAAAAAATGATTGAAGTTTATTCTAATAAAAAAAGAAGTAAATTCAAAAAAAAAAGATTATAATTAAAATTTTAGCAATTACAAAAGCAAAAACGTTCTATTGAAATATAAATTTAAAATGTTTTATTGTAATTTACAAACTTTCGATAAACTAATAAAAGCGGAGAAAAAGGAAAAACTAAAAAAGGAAAAGATTGAAAAAAAGCGTATTAAAGAAGAAACAGTAAATGCTAATATTACATCTATTTTTATTAAGTTCTTCTTCCTTCAATTTTTTTAATTCTTCTTTATTTAAATTGTTCAATATGGATTTTAAGGTTTTATTAGTAAATATAGGTATTTTAGATAAAATGTTTATAGTTTTTTAAAGCAGTTGAGATCTTCCTTAAATTCCTATATATTTTTTGAATATAGATAATCTAATTATTTAATTAAATATTTAATTTTGTTTTTAATATATTTGTAGTTTAATATTGTTTTAATATTGTATATAGTATTTAGATTAATTAGTTCAATTTCTGTAAATAGCGTATTTAGCGTTCCTAATAATATTGGTTCGAATAAGGATACTTAAATATTTAAATAAATATTATTATATTTAATAATTTCAATTAATAATTAAATTGTTTTTATTATTTTATTAATCCTAAATAAATCGCTAGTTTTTTATGTTAAGTTTATTATTTAATTTTTTGATTTTTGATGTTTATTATAATAAATAAACTTATCCCTTTTTTAAATATAATTTTATATACTTTTTGTATTATAGTATATTACTATTTTGGAAGATATGAATTTTAAATAAAAGTAATTTACTTTTTAGAAATCTTTTTTTAATTGTTTTAATTTATACTATTGTTAATTTAGTATAACTTTTTATAATATTAAGATTTTATACATTTATAGATTATTAAAATTACGTTTTATATTAAAATGATTTTTGTGGTTTCCGTTTCTAATATTTTATATAACGAATTGTATTATAAATAAATAGTTCTATTTAATTGTTTTATCGATAAATTTAATATAATGATTTAAAATGCTTTTATTGTTTGATTGATTCTTTTTATTTAATTATCGATTTGTAGGTGGAAAGATATTAATAGCTTTCTTTTAATATTTATAAATATTAATAAAGTAATTCAAAATTTTAAAGTAAAAAGCTTATTTCGATTTAAGATTATCTCGTTTAGTACTTTGTATACTATTTAATTCATACCTTTTAAAACATATATACTAATTGTTTAGTATTCCATATTTTTTTGAATAGTATTATATAAGCAAATTTCATTAATCTATCTATTACTAAATATTACATTGTATCAATTTTTTAATAATAGGATTTTTTGAAAATAATAATTTGATTATAAATTTCTATATAATTAATTTCTATAATTAAGAAAAGCATGTTTAGGGTTTTAAAACTGAAATATATATAAAATATATTGTAATAATTTGTGTTTAATATATAGATAATCGCAATTTCCAATAATTTTTTTAATTATTATTCTTATTTATAAGAAATAATTGATTTTCTATATTTTTGTAAATGTTTTTGCAATTCTTTAATATTATATATGGTAATTTATATTGTTTCATACAAATTCTTTAATTATTTAATTTAGAAATATCTTTTCTATAAAAGTATATAGTTTCGTTTTCTATTATAAATCCTAGTTTTATTCTTTTGCATATACTATAATGTAACATTTTTGTTATAATATAATTGGATTTGGATCCTAATGGTTGTTTTTCAATATATCTTATACTATAAATTTAATGTTATTATAAACGCAGTAATTCGCTTTCTTTTTTGAATATAGTAAAAATAATTTGTACAATTTATTCTTTTAATATTCTGGTTTTTGGTTGACCAATGTAACCCTAACGTTTTTGATTTTTAATATATAAAATTTTTAAAATTATAATTAACTATATTTTAATTATCTAACCTATTATTTATTTAACTGCTTTATTATAGTAAAGTAAACCAAGTTTTTATAATCTATATATATTTGTATTATATACTTCAATCCTTCTAAATAGATTTGCTATTTTTTAAATATATTTATTATTGTTAATAATTCTTTATCATATATTTTATAATTTAATTTAGTTAATGATACGTTTTTTGTAAATAGAATATAATTGGTTAGTATTTTTTATTTAGTCCGGCTAGTTTAGAACTGCTTTTAAACAAATTAAAAAAATCGGTTTCTATTATAATTGCTTTCTAGATTAAATGTTAACAGTATTAGCCCTCAACATACTTATTTAGCGTTTCGAATAACTCCTATATTTTAACGATTATTCAAAGCTTTTTAATTCTTTTTGGTTAATATAATTAAAGTATAGTAATCCTAATAACCTTAATAATCTTTATAAAAGGTTATAAATCCAAAAAGAATTGTACTTTTTTGATTATAATTGATTGCTTTATTTAAACATTGCCTTAATTTTGTCCTTGCTTATTTTGAGCCTTTAATTTAATATAATAAATTCTAAAAATTTTATTTCTTAATGTGGAATTTGTATTTATTTGGTTTATAAGCAATCTGCCTTAGTTAAGCTTTCAAAAATGTTATTGATATCTTTAATATATTAGCTTTTATTGTTTAAATATACTAGGATATTATTTAAATAGTATATACAATATGTTAAATATAATAATAATATATTATTTATATCTTATAAAATAGTTATGTATTAATTAACCTAAACAGTATAATTAATTTTATATAGCAGTATATTTTAATTTAAAAGCAGTTTCTATTTTTTGCTTTCCTTTATTTTAATTAATGATACTTATTATATAGATCTATTTTAAGAATATAGTAATTTATTTAATCGACTTTTAATTCTATAGTTAATGGAAATGGATATGATCCTTTTTAATAAATATATTAAGCTTTTGTATTTTAATTAATTTTTTAATACTATTCTTTTTACGTATTTAATATAATTGGATTTGCTATTTGGAATATGAATTCCTTAATTCATTCCTTAGCTAAATTGTTATTAATATATTCTTTAAGCGTTTTTAGTTTATTAGCTAATATTGAATAAATTAGGGTATACACAAACATTTTGCTTTTTTTCAATATTATTTTATAATTTTATAGTTTGTGTTTTGGTAAAGTTTTATAAATCTCTGATTTTTTGAATATATATTCGTATTTCTTATATTATTCTAATATTTATAAACTCTTCTACTTTGATTACGATTTTCTACTATATCGTTAGCTTCTGTATTTGTAAAGGAAATGTACTGGTTTTTGTTTTTAATAAAGAACCCTAAAATAGAGTATCCTATATTGCCGGAATTGTTTATATTTAATTTTCTTTAATGTATGTTTTGTTTTGCAGATGCTTTAAACGTGTTTTTATAATCGTTTTTATATTAATCAAATGTTATTGTTTTTTGTAATTAATTTATTTTAGAATTATGTATTTTCAACTATAGTATTTTTAAAATAATTTATTGTTGATCTAATAATATAACATTAAATTGTATAACTTTTAAATATTAGATTATATTCATTTGTATTAATTGTATCTTCTATAAAACATTCCTATCAAATTCTATTGTTATCTATAATTAACTAAACGGTAGAGTTTTGTTTCTTTTAAAATAGAACTTTAAAATACTTTGTAGTTTTTGATGTATAAAGTTTTTTGTATCTTAAATTATATAGCTTGTATATTTATTATTTATTTTAATTTTGCAATATAATTTGTTCTATCTTATTCCTATATCTTAATTATTAAATCATTTTTTTTGCTTTTTTTATTAAATTATTAATTCCTTATCTTTCTTTTTTTAAAAAACTATCCAACTTGCTTTTTTATTTAATTAATAGATTTCATAAGAATTTATTAAACAAATAATTTAGTTTATTATTGTATATCTATTAGTATCTTTTTTTAATACATTTTTTATTACTAATAATAATAGAATTCAATAATATTCTTATTTTTACAAATTATTACATTTATATCCTTTTAGTTTTATAATAATTTATCCAATAATTTCCGGAATTCTTTATTAATAAAAATTTCAGTTTTTTCGGTTTTAACTAAATATTTTTGGAATATAAAAATAGCGCTTAATTAACTTTTATTGATGATTTGAATTGCTTTTTTTTCCTTTGCTTTTTATTAACAATTTGTATTCGATATTTTACTTTCCATATTCAATATAATTGTTTTCTGTTTTCGTTTCTTTGATTATTATTCTTCTTTTTATATAATAATGTTAGTTTTATGAATCTTTATAACTTATATATTATAATATAATTGCTTTATTCTTATAATAATACTCTTATTTATAATTTGTTTAAAACTTATATAATTATTAGATTTATTATTTATATAAACGTTATTAATATTAATAAAGCTTTTAATTAATTCGTTCAATTATTGTTCTTTCTTTTTCTATCAAATTCTAAACGTACTTTTAGTTTAAATCCTTTACAATAATATTTATAATGCCAATTCATTCTATTATATTTTATATATTTCAGCATTCTATAATATACTTTAATATTAATCCTATCATTAAAGTTAAAGATCTTCTTTTCCGCTACTTTTAATTCATTAGAATTTCCAAAGATCCTACAGATTTCTATTTTAAATTCTTTAAAACTATCAAAAATGGTTCTTATAGATTGCATACGTTTTCTATTATATCCGATAATTTAAAATATAACTGAATCTATTTGCTAGTTTTGTTTTTAAAGTATAATATAATAATACTTTTAAATTTTTTTTTGTAACTTTTTTATTAAATCTAAATAGATTTCAAATTATAAAAAAATACGATTCTATCGATTTTTTTGGTATTTGTTTAATAAAGCAATCTTGAATATTTTGTTATAGTAATCTTTTTAAAAGCATTAATTATTTCGATATTATCGAAGTTGCTTATTAGGATTTGTTAGTTTCTAGAAAAACTATTAATTATTATACTAGCAATTAATATTAAATCGATATTTAAAACAAAACGGATATTTAAATATAGAATGCCTTTAAAATTATATAGAAATATTTAGAGTTCTCTCGAAATAGTTTAGATTAAATTTTAAATAAAAATTCAATAAGATTATAATTGGTTGCAATTTTTGTAATTATAATATAAACTAATAATGTTTTTGAATACAAGCTTTATATTATAATAAAATCCATTTCTTTATATAAAATCTTTATTTTACTTAAACAATTGAAATAACCAGTTGCTCCTAAAACGCTATTGTTCCTAAATTATCCATTATAGAATATTAATCCTATAACTTTTAATATTTTAGCTTATTCTTTTGTTCTAAAGTTAATCCCCTAAAATATTACTAATTTTAATAAAACTTTTTTACTTACTGTGTTTTATCTTTCCTAATCTATTATCATTAAAACTATATTCTGATTTTAAGTATTTTTTTATTTATATATATGCTAAAGTTTCCTTAAATGCCTAGTACCCCCGGTATCTGTAACTGAATCACTAAGGCCTATATATTATATAGCCTATAATTGGTGATTCTAGCCTGTTACTAATCCGTTGTACATTTACATTATCCAGATTATATTAATAGTATTATTAGGTTAAACGAAATGTTATTTATATTGCAAAACAAAATAAAAAATGCTATACTAATAGTTTTAATATATTATGTTATATAAACAAAATTATTCTTTAAATACATTTTAAATCTCTAATAAGAAGAAAGAATATATTTATTTTTGCATAATTAAGTAAGCTATAAATAAATTGATTATAAACAAATAATTAATTGAATAACTATTATATTAATAAAAAATAAAACAACTTTTAAACAAAATCATAAAACCTATAAAAACTGCTTTATTAAAATTTCAGGAGAATTATAGTTGTTCAAAAAAAAACAATTATCTAAGATATCTTTTGTTTAACTGAAATCGTTTAATTTTTATATAATCATACAAATTAGTTATTAACTTATTATAAAAATGTATAATTTTGATAAATCTAATTATAAAAGCGGAAATATTAAGGATAATTATAATAATCTAATAGAAAATTATTAAAGCAATTAAAAAATAATTAAAATATTAAATCCAAACCTTTTGGATTAGTATATTAAAGGATATTAAAAATTATATAAGAAGTTATATTATATACTAAAGAAACAACAATTAAAAAATACAGTCCTTATAGTATTCTTAATTATACTACCCTATAAAAACCTATTTTTATAAACCATTTTGGATCAAATTTAATATTTTATTTTAAAAATAAGATACAAATTAATTACAACGTTTTACTTATAAATTGATAGCCAAATTAATAGGCAAAAATCAGAATTTAAAATATTACTTAAATATATTATAACAAATTAATATAAGCTTAACTAAAGCAATATATAATATTAATTTAGAATTTAATTATTTTAGCGGGGATACTAATATTAAAGGAAGGGTATTAATTACATTTTAACCGATTAGAAAGCTTAAAACAGAAAAAATAAAGTTAAAAAAATTCTGAATAAACTATCTAACATTATAATAAATATTAAAAAACTATTAAAAAGATAATTAAGCGCTATTAGAATAATAATGTCACACCCAAAAATAAGAAACCTCAAAATATTAATATTCTTTTATTGGAATTTTCATCAATTATTTTAATTTTATACCAAATCAGTTCAAAAACGCTATTAAAACCTATCAAATAAATATT
The DNA here is from genome assembly GCA_009299455.1 of Monilinia laxa. Classification (NCBI taxonomy): domain Eukaryota; kingdom Fungi; phylum Ascomycota; class Leotiomycetes; order Helotiales; family Sclerotiniaceae; genus Monilinia; species Monilinia laxa. The sequence goes on from VIGI01000020.1 coordinate 14,287, forward strand.
TAAAAAACAAATTTTTAAATCTTTATTTATAGATTTATTAATAATAGATTTATTAATATAAAAATAGAATCCAAACTTTTTTAATACAGTAATTAACAAATTTATAAAAAGAATCCGGAAAAGCAATTTTGTTATTACCTAATTCCATAGATTCGCTTAATAACGTTTCTAGAGCTGTAGGTTTTAAATTAAACGCCTTTATAATTCCATTATTATTAAAATACCTTTACTATTTTCAAAATCTCTATTCCATAAATATTAAAATAATTGATTTGTTAGTGAATTTGAAACCGATGAAGAATAAATAATTCTAACATTTTAAATATTTTATATTATTAAAAGAGTAAATAATTTTAAAATAAAACTATTTATAATAAAAGAATTGGTTAATTATTATATTAAAGAATTAAATTAATATTAAAAAATCGCTTGTTTTTTCAGTAAAAATTTTATAACCTTTAGTAACATTATTTAATTTATCTTTTTTTTATAATAAAAAACCCTATATCTTTTTGTATATTATATTCTTTTAAATAAAACGCTTTATATATATTTTAATAAAATTATTTACAAATTTAATCCTTTTATAAATGTATAAAAGTATTAACTTTTGTATAATATAATGATAATACTTTTTTATATTTCTTTAATTCACTGTAATTTTATTAATTGATATTTTGCTTTTTCGAGAAAACATATTATTAATTAACCAAAGCCTTTTTGTATATTTTAAAAGATAAAAAATATTGAGAAAATAATGAATAATATAATATTATCTTCTATTAACGGATTTGTTAATTATTTAATTTTATAAACTTATTATAATTTCGATATTTAATAAAGAACTAAAAAGAAATATATATAATAAAAAGAGTATAGATTATAGATGAAAAGGAAGGTATATTTATACTATTAAAATTCTATTTGTTTTTTATTTAAAAGAATTTTTATGCTTATTTTGTTTAATTTAATATTAATATATATATTTATATAATAAATTCAATAATAATATGTTATATAAACCTGCCGGTTTCCCTATATTTTAATTACAAATATTAAAGCGATTCAAAATAAATCTTTTAAAAAAAAAGAATATTTATTAGAACTATTTATATTACATTTTAATATTTGAAAGGAATAAGTTAAGATATACTATTATTATCTAAAGCTTTAATATTTAAATATTTTGAAATTTTGATGTATAAGATTCAATAATTCGATGTTGAAGATTAAAAGATATTCCTTTAATATATCGTTGTAAAGCCGATTAAGGAATTAATTAAATACGGATTGTAATATATATACTTAGTTAGAATCCGTATATTTTAGAAAAGTAATGAAAAGTCTTTTATGCGATTTTAATTAATTGATTCTCTGTTCACATATCCTAATAATAAATATATTATTATTAATAATTAAGTATTTTAAATATTAAAAAGAAATAACTATATTATTATTTTATTGATTTATTAAATAAATTAATAAAATAAGAAATATATAATTCAATATAAAAGAATTCACTAAAAGGGTTTAGTTCAACTTCTAAAGAGTTATTAATATTGGGACAATCATATAATACATTAAGTTTCGCGTTAATATTTTGGTATTCTATATAGTTATTAATCTATAGCTTTTAGATAGTAATCCTTTAAAGCAATAACAATGTATTTTATGATATACCTATTATTGACTTTCAACTGCACCGAGTTAAATCAACAGTTGTTGTGTGTGCTATAATCTCGTTGCTGTCCAAATTCTTATGGATCTGAACAATGTATTCAGAAAACCTCTTGTGATCAAAAGTCGAAGTTGTGAGTTGAAAGATTTCAAGTTCGAGCCGACTAATTACCTATACCTTCAGACAACACAACCTGTTGCAACTCAAAATAACACCCCTTACACAATCTCGGCCAAAGCATTACCAGCCCTTCCTGAGTTCCCTTATCTTGCCAAAAGTTTATTTCGATCATAGGATGACCGTTGCATTAATTAAACATTTCGGCTGGAGCTATGCTAATTCTCTGCTGCAGTCACATTCCTTATAATTAGAATTCAAAAAAAGTATATGCGACGAGGAACCAAAAAACTATGATACTGCTTCTTCTCTCCTTTGATGACTGCCCGGCTTCAATTGTCAACTGCATGACTGGATAGCTTATAAGAATATCAGTCTTCTTTTTGGAATACTATGACCTTGTCAGCTGATACTATCTATCATGATTATTCTCTGTAAGTGTACTTGAATATACTGCACACCAAATGACTTATCTCGAGCCAGGAAACATTAATCGTAAATATGGCATGGCAAATCGGTTTAAATGAAAAGTTCTGTAGTATTTCATTACTCAATGATAATCCAATTGAAGCGACTTCTTCTCACTATTCGTAAGTTCTTCCAAGGCATATTCTTTATGTGATATTGAGATGTCTATGCAACATACCAAAACATTTCCACGTCTATTAGGATTGGGATACTTCAATATTCGTTGAATGAGTCGTGGATGATTTAATTCCATAAGGTTTGATCGACATTCTGTTAATTTCATATGAAAAAATTAAGCAGAAACAAAATATCAGGAGGGGGGTTGGAGAATAACTTTCCCAAGTCTTGAAATTTATCCTTATCACTATCCTGACTCGGTGGTAACTCTATTCCATAAGTCTGAGGTTTTTGTGGGAGCACCATACATGGATCATCATTCAAATGGAAGCTGTGATTAAAAGTTCAGGCAATTATTGATTACATCTAAATCTAAGGAGTGTATAAAAAGGTATTTTTCCATATCCGTCAAAACCATGAGCCGCTTTAATAAAAAGGAATGTGGTATGATACAAGAGCGCCAAAGTAAATTATTTTCAGTTCATCATTAATTCATCTCCAAATCGACACAAAGAGATACAAGATCATCTATCTCTTAGAAAGTGTAAACTGGTTGAGGACCGATGTCTCCGAAGTTACCGGATCCAGCTGGGCTGGAAGGAGTGACCTCGTTTCCGTTAACATTTGCAACACCAAAGTAAGCAATGGTCTTCGATTGGTTGTTGGTAACAGTCAAAACAGCGAAAGCATTCTTGGCACCGAATTGCTCAGAAACACCCCATGAGATAGAGTTGGCAGATCCAGCGGTACATGGAACTCCGTAGAAGGTTTCAGTAGTAGCATCCTTTCCTGGCATGCGGCTGATAGAGCATCTCTCTTCTGGACGACCATCACTGCTGGTAATTGCGAAGTTGTACTCACATCCAGATCCATCGGCGGAACAATATCTGATCAATTCCTTGACAGTCCATGTAAGACCCTCAACGATTGAGGTTTGATCTGGAGAAACAGTGGTGGTAGGAGCAGCGGTGGTTGGAGCGGCAGTTGTAGCAGGGGCAGTTGTGGGGGCAACACTGCTGCTAGAGCAGGCAGTTGGTGTAACAAGGGATCCGTCGCTATCATATGGAGAGTATCCGAGGCAGGATGCATAATCAGATGCACATGAGGCTCTATTGGCACCTGGAGCGCTTCTGCATTGGTTGTAGGAGTCGTAACATTTTGATGCACAAGCGTCAGCTGTGGCAGTTGGAGCCGGAGTAGTTGAAGGTGCGACGCTGCTGCTAGAGCAGGCAGTTGGTGTAACAAGGGATCCGTCGCTGTCATATGGAGAGTATCCGAGGCAGGATGCATAATCAGATGCACATGAGGCTCTGTTGGCACCTGGAGCGCTTCTGCATTGGTTGTAGGAATCGTAACATTTTGATGCACAAGCGTCGGCTGTGGCGGTTGCGGCAGCAGTTGGTGTTGGTGCTACTGATTTAGAGCAAGCAGTTGGGGTGACGAGAGATCCGTTACCATCGAATGGAGAGTATCCAAGACATGAAGCGTAGTTGGAGGCACAACTGGCGCGGTTGGCTTCTGGGGCAGAGCGGCAGGTGTTGTAATCACTGTAGCAAGCATCAGAGCATGAATCTCTGGCTACTAAAGCAGCTGGTGCGGCGAATGCACCAGAAGCAAAGAGGGCAAATGCAAGATCTTGGAAATGCATGTTGATTGAGGAAGTATTGATTATTTGTTGGTGTTTAGTTGGGTTGAAAGTAAGAGGTGATGTGAAAGTGAGAAGATTGAATGTTTGATGTCGAGAAAGTGAGAGAAGAACTCAAGGTCTTATATAGTCCAGAATTCATATAAGTTCTTCGAATATACTTCAGAAGTCACTACGCTTTGTCGTCCCACTCGGACTTGGCGTACATCAACACGTTGTCTACGATACGTACTGTACTGTACAATTTTTAGTACAGAATTGTCCACAAAAACTCGTACCAGGAGAATGGTTCCAAAAATGTTCAAAAGCGGATTAGCCAACACATTCCAAGGACCTGATCCGAAAGCCTTACACATCTAAGAATAGCTACTTGACAGAGAAATGGATTTAACTTTGATCTTTATTCCGATTACAGTTCAACCTATGCCCAATAATAAGTATAACAGACAAGGGCTAACCCAAAACTCACAAACTACTGCATTTCAAGAATTTACTGTATTTCGTCTGCTGATCTCGAAATCAGGGGTGTTTTCCAGAAAATGGTTAGCAAGGACGTCATGGAGACCCGTGTGCATATACCCAGTGGAAATATTTTACTAAAAATCTTGGGATTTGAAGGGGTGACTCAAGTAGCCTCAAGGGTCGATTGTGGGGTTTTCGGACGAGGCCATACTTGGTACAGTAGAGTACGGCTGTAAGGTTGTGAGGTGGTAAGGTGGTAAGGTGGTAAGGTGGTAAGGTGGTAAGGTGGTAAGGTGGTAAGGTGGTAAGGTGGTAAGGTGGTAAGGTGGTAAGGTTGTAAGGTTGTAAGGTAGTAAGGTAAGGTGGTGAGGTGGTGGTGAGTTTTGTTCGGAAAAAGCAGGTGAATGTCTCGTATCGGCACTACCGAGGGGAAAGCTAGCATACTCTTGTATCGCTAGCTACATAGTTAGATAGCTCAGAGCATCAAGATCAACAATGTATCAAGGTATAGCTTCGGGAACCTAGGTCAATTGAGAATACTTAATGCCAACAATGCCTAGTCATCAAGTCAAGAGAAAAGTCTAATGCAAACCAACGGATACTTGCCATTTTTGTAACGTAAAGCCTTCAAATCAGACGTTGATAGTTGGACTCAATACACTCTCCATATGCTTGATTATACACTCGGTTATACTCAAGGAGCCCAATGTTCTCAATGGAAATCCCAGTTTTCCATCCGATTCTTTTACTGCGGGTCGGAGATCTGTCAATCAACACTAAATTGAAGCTTAAAAATTCTGAACACGAGATTCTTGGCAATTGGCTAAGAGGTGGACACTGAAAAGTGGATCCACTTTTCTCTTTTTGGAGGGTGCAAAAAACTTAATGAGAGGCGCAGTTGGTAAAAGTTACAACGGGCAAAGGGTGAAGGGTGAAGGGTGAAGGGTGAAGGGTGAAAAACAGCTCATCGCCGTTGAGGTGTCTTGTGTCCCGTGTCCCGTGCCCAGTCCTCAGCCACATGACATATCATAACATATCATATCATATCATATTATATCATATCATTATCGTAGTAAGGACATAAATATAGTACGGACGATTGAAATCTTTACAAAGACCGAGTTTTAAGCAAGAATTACCACATGAACAAGAACAATAACCAGTAATACTATTCATGTTACTACCGAGGGTAACCGACTGATTCTTGATAGAATCATTTACAATTGTACGAATACTGTCTATTTTCTATCCTCAACTCATCATAAGTACCTCGGCATCAAGTACAAATAGTAGTAGTAGTAGTAGTAGTAGTAGTAGTAGTAGCAGCAGTATATAATGTGTTGGCGTGGGAAAAGCTCTTAGTCCTCCTTACCTTACCAACCAACTCCTGCTACTCCATACTACCTAGGTAAGGGTACGGTCGGCACGATGTTTGCTGTGCTAGTTTCCCCGCCACCCGCATGAAAAGTATCCAAGTATCCCACTAAAGAAAGATAAGGGGCTCACGGACAGCAACCAAAAGTACTCCGTAAGCTCCTTGTTGCTGCATTCCTTCGTATTGTGAGTTGAATTCAAGGCTATAGTACCATCATTCTTCTGATTTTGACTTTTACGAGACTCGTATTCTGTATCAATCGAGATGTTGTTATAAAAATACGTCATAATCGAAGGGTTTTCTTTTTGCTCAACGCACAGGTCCGGAGAAACTCGATCGGGCTGAGCTACCAGTCCAAGCGACATTCGAACTTTCTATCGAGGAAAATCTAGTAACAGAGGATTGCAGAACAATTTGCATAATTGAGGTTGTAACAATTCGCCCCCTTCACGCAATCGAGATCATTAAGAATACGAAGACCATAACCAAATTTTGAGAGTGGGATTTCTCTCCCAAGACCATAATCTGAACATAATGAAATCATGAAATCTCTCGTATTCAGGAATTGTGGATCAGATGTGCTCAATAGACTGGAAGTGTGAAAATTCCCCGTATCTTTCATTTGGATCAGGAGAAGGAGTATAAGCAAATCTTGATGAGAAAAAATGGTTTTCCACAAGCAGATTGCAAGGCGACACGATGAAAAACATTGCAAGTTTCCCAATTGATATACCGTCGCGAAATGAATCAATGATAACTCTATCATGTTTATCATCGATGTTGAGTCATGGAGAACGCCAACTTTGGATATTGACCTTTAGTCATCCCTATTTCCCCTCTGGTGAAATTCCACGGATCTAAAGAGATATAAAAAAGAGACAAATCAACCAGTGGAAATAATTGATTTCCAACTGCTATCAGTTTCCTCTTTCTCAAACACTTGGTAATAAATTCGCACTTCTTTTGTACCTGGAATTCTAACAAACCTAAGCCAACAGAAAGCGACTGCTCTCTCGCCGAGTCACACACAATTGCATGTGTATCCAAATCAAAACCAGAGAAAGATGACACTGCTGCGAAGAGAAGTAGAGCTCTGACATGGAGACTTACAACCGCAATATCCCATGATTCCCATCCAACACATTATGTGGATTTTGTAGTTCAATGAATGGATTTCGCACAAGGTTTGAGTAAGCCTTCGAAAGAGATTGATTTTTAAATATTAAGATTATCTGAACAATCCTTGGAGAATGCAAACGGTCTTTCTTGCAATTGTCTTTGTATGGTAATCCCGAGTCTTCTCGGTGTAGCTATCTCTATATATAATTACTGACTACAATGGTGCAAGAATACTGCGTTTCACGTCATATCCAGATGATGAAATTTCACGTGTTTTGGATTTGCCAAATGATTCACATCTCAAAAGACAAACAATAAACAAGAAAGGATTAATGAGAGATCGGAGGGATTGAAATGCTAATTCATGTCAATGGCCTCTATGTTATTAATTTGCCAATAGCATAGCTGGCCTAGCGGCCTCCACAAGCTTGTTACCAAAAATAAGTAGTATGCTTCTACCCTTCGATTCTTCCCACTTTGATTGAGGAATCCGGCTTTCAGGGTGTTAGGAGGACGTGAAAATAAAAGAGAATAATAAGGATTTCTTAGGAGAAGATATTGAAGACCATATTGCTGGACAGTCTCAGAGACTCATCTTTGCCTTATTGAAATGTTAAGGAATTAAGATGCTGAACGAACATGAGATCGGAAGTTAGCAGACTTGTCTGAGTCTCAGAAGTAAAAGATGGGCAGTGAGGTCGAGGCCTTGCTCATATTCACCGTCATGGAATCAGCAAGGTGAATTCAACTCAGGAAAGGTTTTTGGCCGCACTGCTGGAGATTTATTACTTGATGAATCATGATCGTGGCATTCTTCGCGTTCTTAATTTGAATGGCATGGAAACTCTTCATAGGGACATTTCAAATTACTTCTTTTTCTCTTGGACATCGACATGACAAATTTCATTGACTGTCGCTTGCTTTTCTTACCAAGTCAATAGTTGGCATCCATTACCCCTTATTTCACTGTTGAATTAAACAGGCCGGTAGATGATATACTTTACTCATCAATTAAAGTCGTGGTTCTGTACGATTTTGTAAGGTGATGTCACATGCTCGAAGGATTCCAATCAACTGCACCCTGCTCCCAAGGTCTCGTGCTAAGCTCTTTGTACCATCTTCTGGATAGTCTCTAACCACTTCAACTTCGTGCGGTCCATTGGAACTTCCCAACAACTTCATATTCATCAGATAAGCACGCAATCTCGCATTCATTCAGATTTAAATAAAAAGGTGATAATCAAAAGTCTTTCATTAGGGTTGACTTTTGATAGGGTCACATTGCATTGTATTTCGTTGATCATTTGATTTTGAATGGTCAAGAAGTTGGTTTTTTGCCAACAGGCAACCTTCATCAATATTTATTGATATGCCAAATTCAATTCCAATCCAAAGAAGTATCTTTCCTAGCCTACTGCTAGTGCAAGGCTCGGCACTCAACGCTCGATTGTCGAACTTGGGTAGCTTATACAGCTTGAGGGGTTGCCGTCATTCAGCATTCTCAGTTAACGTCCTAAGCGCACAAGAGATTTCTTTATTTCTCTTACTGTGTTATTTGAGGCACCTCTGATTAGGGTCTTTTCATATTTGATGATCCACCTTACCACCCCAAACTATCAGTGTTCAAGATTCGGTTCCAAGATGGTGGAGAGCGGCAATTGACCCAACTTACAAGCAATTATTGCTTCATGTGTTGTTACCGGTGGATACTGATTTCTTGAAGTTCTTGCGTAGAATGATGAATCCTACAAATGCATAGCCAAATTATGCAAATCTCCGAAATTAGGAAGGGAAGGAAATTGTCATGATAATCACATGACCAGTGCAGCTAAGGCCAAAATGATTATCATAAATAGGTACCTAGTAGCTAATAGCCCTTAAGCCATATACTCTTTTATTACTGCAATATACTGAGGTTGGTTGTTCCCCCTTGATAGAAATTGATCCGGGGCCTGGTGAGGTCTTCCAACGAAGGAACATCATGGCAGACTTGAGTGCATGCATGCCGCCTGTTTCATTGAAGCAGAAAGAATATGGGCAAGCACTTATGCTGGTATGGAGTCATGATTGTTATCCTATATCATCAACGTCAGTATACTCCTAGTGGGAGAACAAGGTAAATCATCACCTGAATACGTATCCAGTAAATGCTATGCCATAACTGGTGAGGTCCATAAGCCGGTTGAAACATTCAGATACTCTAGAGACTAAACATTCCTGTGCAATCTTTATTTGCATACAGCTCGACGTCGATCTACGATGAACCGGTTCTTGGGGGAGCTGGGAGAGGGAGCGGGGAATTACTCAATTTTAATTTGTAAATTATCCTCTGATGTATCATGGATGAATCTTCAACTCCTACAACAAAAGTCAACGTTGTTTGAGTCTTTTGAAAGTGTGTACATGATATAGAAGTAGGATTGGAGGATCGATCACCTGGAGACGAAGCTGTTTGCGGCTTGCAGTAATCAATGTATAGTCAGCAGCTGCAGTATGACAATCAACATTGAAGAATATTGAATTAAAAATAAGCAGATTCATCTTAAACAAGACTAGTACGGTATGTTAGAAGATTTTCAACCAATTTTTGACATATTTAACTCAAACGTGTTGAAATAAATCCATACACAATGCGTACATTGAACTAACAGTGTCTCGCCTTGCATAATTAGCAAAGTGATTAGTCATGTGACTATATGCTAACGCCTCGGCGTCTATACTAGTCATCGTATAATGACCTAGCCAGCTCTCCGTAAGTAACAACAACAAACCAAAGAAGAGATGTTGTGTTGACTTCATCATCCTCATGTTGATATCAATAACAATAAATATATCAAAGCTTCACCACACTGGGCGTTCATGAGATGAGTCACCATGAGTGTGGTGACGTATGTACACCCATCATCTAATTCTCGCTACTTTTTGATGATGACTTTAGCTGCATGACCTTCCTCGAGTAGACTAACTTAATAAGCAGCACTGATTGCCATCTCTCGTACGATTAAGTCGATACTGTAAGCACCGTGTACTATTCTTTTCCTTTTCCACGGCCCTTAAACAATATCTTTCAAAACATATTATTGCATACTGATATGCCGTTCCATGTCAAGGAGGTGACCCTTTTGTTCTATTCTAATATATATAACATCCGGATCCCATTAATCAATCTACTTTTCGATACAAGAAATAGTGCATATCTACCAACCACAATGGCTTGCCGTAACCATTAAACAGGAGAAACAGTCAAAGTTTGGGGATGGAGCATTTGACATTCCCCAAAATTCTTCAGTTTATCTCGAAGGATCAGAGATTAGTGACAAAAAATGTTGATGACAATTATTGTATCATAGTAGATTTAAGCAATGAAGGCAATCTCGCAAAGTAGAAACACAATTTGAACAAAAAGCCAACGATCAACAAATCCAGGAAGCATCGACATGTAATAGTCTCCTGGGAAATTCGAGTAAAGTACAATCAAATGAGATGGGCATGAAATTTCTTATATTCCATTCAATATTATCATTCTGTTGCCTATCATCTAATACGTCGTGTTTAGCTCAGAACTCCAAGAACCATGAACATTATTTCTTCTCCGCTCAAGTAGGCATGGATGTTGTTGAATACCTGATGAACTCGTATCTGACTTCAATGAACTTTCATAGTATTATGTGATTAAAAATCATCAATTCTAGCCAAATACCTGTCATTGCACTAATGATACCAAAGACGGCTTCTCTACTATACACTAATATCTCTCCGTTATTCATCAAACACGATCGCCGATCCTCATTCTCCGACACAGGTTAAGGCCCCGAATGATTCCAATAAGTATTCTATCAATTCTCAAGATACATACCCAATATCATAGTACTTTACCGCTCGAACAAATCGCGGAACCCTTAGCAGGCTGGCAAATTGGGAATAGCTTGAACATTAATGTAAAAACTACGAATATATCCATCCATGGACTTCCACCCACGAATATCGACCTAAGAAACCTATCAGGAACCTGACAAATCCCAAATCACTCTCCTTTTCACCTATCCGATATGTACTTCAGTGTTCACCCATGAAACGCGGAATATATTCCACTGCGCAAACAATTCATTTTCTATGCACCAAAGGTTCTAGTAGAACTACTACTCCAAGTAGATCTTATATCCACAGAACATAGAACAATCTTCAGACTGAGTCTCAGTCTGGTTTCATAGAATACTTACCCATGAAATACAACAGGAGATGGTACTTCCTTTAACAGTTGGTTCATTCACTTGTGGCGGTAAATATCTCAATCAAGCTAATTGCGCCATCTCCCTTTCAAATGGACACATGTCCAACATCATTTTTTCAATTTCATCAATCATTTCCGAAATTTTGTCATCCTTGAAAGTTCCTAGGAATTATCAGTCCATGCATATGATTTCCAAGATGGATATTAAGAACATCTCTACGTGGCCAGTACAGATTACTCTTAGATACTCTGGCTACGGAGTCTGGAAATGACACATACCTTCATTGATTGACTCATCAATTTCTATGATGTCCCATGAAAGCTATCGCTTATATTTTCTCTGAATGATCCATTCTCCATGGTCTATTGTTTTTGATTCCCCAGATAGATTTTGAGATCTATCCCAATCGTGTTTATGCTTCCACATGTCGGTAATGACAATGTCTAGATCTCTCCGAGAATCAATCAAACGAGGAATGTGTTTAAAGTCTTCCTTGATCGGGATAATTTTGTCGGAAACTTCCTGCTGATTCCAATGTTCAGAAGTATCATGCAAATTCCGATCATATTGTCCAGATGAGTTGGGTACGATTAGGCCAGGATTCGTCAATTCAGATACATGATTTAGTTCGGTGACCGTACCGGTAATAGTCAAACTAGAATTGAAAGAATTTCGAGATGATAACACATTGTTTGCTTTCCATATTGTTCCATCAATATCTCTAGGAAAGGAGGTCATTGGATTGGTCGAAGGCAGATCTTCTTCAATGACTTTTGAATCATTCAAGTTTTTTCGAACAATATATCCCCATTTACCAACAAATGGAGATTCTGTTTCATTGTCTGAGAGGGTGCAATTTTGTTGATGTGGATCCGGAGTTGACAGGTATTTACCTAGGCACCAAGGATCTTTGTCGCTTGAATTCCCTGATTTCTCGGATGAGACGGAATACTCAGAAATAGAAGGAGTATTTAAAGAGACAGGAGATGTAGATTCAGTACCCCAGGTCGTTTCATTTCCACCAGCATGCTTTTCCGCTTTCTCATCCATAAATGCGATAAATTTTCGTATCTTTCCCACCATTCTACCCGCCACGTTTTCTCCTTGTTTTTTGACAGTGATGGACCTCATTGAGAATAGTGACTTTGCATAAGAAATTGGCACAGGGCTTCTGCTTCCTCTGGATTGATCAGGCTCGTCGTCGCTCTCACTTGTGTATGAAGGGAAGATGTTATGCGTCATCTTTCCATCTTGAAAATATTCTGGCGGAGCGTTCCCTGAGAAACCCTCTTCTGGAATGGCAGATAAGGAAATTTTGGTTGTAGGTGTAGAACAGATACTGGAGGTAGCGTTGTTGAGTCCATGTTGAGTTTCTTGTGTTTTTGATGCTCCGAATGGGATTTGGGGGGACAGTCCTAACATCTTGAGTTTCTTGGGTTTTTGTGAAGAGTAGATAGTTTGTGAGGTAGAAAGTAGAGAAGTTGAGCAGAAATACTTTGATGGATCTTGCTTTTCGAGCTGAATTTTATTTGGACTGGGAATGTACTTTTTAGGTAAGTTGTGGATGTTGCGCATGGTATTAAAGATAAATTTCTGGTCACACATACGGTCTTCTCAAAAGTGACAATCCCCCCAAATGATTCAAACGTATTCTCTCTATTTATCGTTCAAAATTCACTCAAAATATTCAAACCCGGGGTAGAAAACCTGTAATTCAAACCAAATCAAGTGAATAGACTGCAGTCTCGAGTATCATAGATTCCACTGGGTTCTAATCAGACTAATCTATATTGAAGATTAAGTCTGTCGAGAGAAGCACTTGCCTGATTGCATTTATTTATAACATCACCATATACTCTGATAAGCAGTAATTCTCAGATATTATGGGCTTTGGATATATGGAGAACCTTGAAGTGCAGTGTGAAATGAGTAACAGAAGTCTCATAGACCTTCAACCGAATTGCAAACTAACACGCTAGCAATGGAGAACCTGAGTCAAAGTCATATCCACATAGCCAAAATTGCTTTCTTCATTGTAAATTGCAAATGATGTTCCTCTCCCTTGTACTGATGTTAAGCAAATATAGTTCACAATGAGATGTTCATCAGAATTCAGATACCCGGCCTGAATGGGACCCTTGATCTCTTTGCGGTATTCACTTTTGTTGAGATTTAATTTCTATGGTAGAGAAACAATCTTCAGCTCCCCACCCCTTGGCCTGATACCCCCCCCCCCCCCCCCGCCAGTATATATCCAAACTAGTCAGGTCATGAACTTGGTTCAACCACTAATAAGACTGGCTTGATTATTACTTATGTATCAAAACCACCAGCAAACTTCTTAACCTGACAAAGAGGATTCGGAAAAAGCTGTTTACACGTCTCAGCCAAAGAGCATGATGTTCTACTAATGTCTGGGCTACTTTGGATTTAAATTGCACATCTGGAATGAATGATACACGGCCTTAAAACGACAGAAGGATTTTGTTGTAACTTTTGAGTAACAGGTAATCACATCGCTGTTTATCTAAGGAAATTCAATTCGGCAATCTCGATGTTCTGTTGCGAATTTTGCAAAGGGGAACAAAACATTGTTTAATTCAGAAACGAGGAGTTTTCAACTTGGTCATCCAACATTCAGAATTCAAACTCGTCGGTAAGTTCTCCCTCATGCCGGGCATCATGGAGCTGGTGAGCCGTATTCTTTACTTTCTCCAATCACTATAGTTCAAGCCTGGTGGTTACAACCAATGAGTGGTAGTGGCAGTACCTTCTCTCTCCCTTTGATCGACGAAGAGGAAGGAGTGATGATGGTGAACTATCGGGACATAAATTTCAAAATTTCAGCCAAGTATTTGAGAACGAAACAGTGAAGCATCAGTACTGCATCATTACTCATCTATAACTGTTCCTACACAAATTATTCGCTGAATTTCGAATGAATAAAGCACAGCAAGTGTATATCCCTCTCGTTGCAAACGATCAAATCACCGCTCAAGATTGCATAAAAGCCTCGCATAAGGATATTTTTAACAAATAATGGCCGACACATTAATATTTGAGGAGGTAAAGAAAGGTACGAGGAACAATTTGGCTTTTATCAGCAAGTATATGAGTTCCCTTACCCATGCAATAAATCAAAGGGCAGAAAGGCATGAAATTACCAGTTAGGTTTTAATACCTATAAGATACCTTTGGTACAACGGCATTGACCAGTAATTACTCCCTCAGCCGAACGTTTTAACGCTGGAAAACTACAAAGACCTAATGTCTACACCTTTCAAAGCAGATTCAACATTCCACATTGACTAATGGCATGACAAGATTTGAACATTTTAACCGCAACCGACGTGAAACTACAATGAGGATCATTGAAAATTCCGAAGGAAGCGATGATGAAAAAAGGAATAGGATGGAGCGAGGGAAGCTCATATAAAAAGAATCAAGACATAAACTATCTGAATGAAAACGGGGGAAGTTCATGAGTGAAGGAACAAGAGAAATGACAAAGTGAACGCACATACTGGACGGGCAACAGGCTTTTGGATCGTCACATAATTGAAACCCTGCCCGCAGTGAAGTACTGATATCAAGTACAGGCCTTGCGATCAAATTCCAACAAAGCTTTACGTAAATAGGTAACGCAAACTTATAGTCAATGCCGAAAAATTCATGCAATTCCATACACAGAGGAAGCAGAGAAAAGAAAATTTGGACTCACAAGATGATTGCATACATAAAACCCATTCCATCAATGATCCCGTAAATGCCACCTGTACATTTATTCATATATTACCGGCCCCCACTTCATTTCATCAGCCTTCGCCTCGTCGTGCCCCTATACCCATACCATATTTCCCTCCCAAAATAAATCATTTTCCTGCAAGCCACACGTATCACAACATCTGCCAAGCCACGTGGTCATTTTGACAACTTTCCTTTCAAAGGCTTTCCGCACGTATGAATATGTCGTGATGTCCCGTTTAAGATACGGTCTCATCCACCCCCGTACCGTTTTTTTTTTGACACCGGATCCTAATTTGGCTGAAAATAGGGATGAATACAACCGGGTATGGTCCCGATAGGTAGATGTAGATAGAAATTCTTCATTCGGATAATTAGTCGGGATGTTTCATGGATCTATGATGATGAATTTGCTTTCCATTGGCAGTGAGATGCCAGATCCCGAAGAGTTCTTCCAAATTACCAAAATCGAAGGTACATCAAATTACCAAATTGCGACTGGTCGACCCGATGAAGAGTACAATGAGCTCAGAGTAGTAGAGTGAAAAATTTTCTCATCTTGTCTTGCAAGCCACCTGAACCAAATCTGCACGTCATCCCGAACACAAACACAACATATTTCGTTCACCATTTCTAACACATTCTAAAATCCCATGCCCGTCCCGTTATTTCCATATTCGTTATCTGCAGGGAAATGCATGTCGAAATAGATAGAAATTATGCGCATCATCTCTTTCCGTTCCAAGTTTTGAGAGTCTTATCTGATCGCCGAGTATATGATGTCGTACTACCGTGCAGCTTCAAGTAGGGTTGATTGTCTCGCGATGAGCACCGGATAGTGAATTCTTTTTGGCCTCAACCTCTGCCTTTCCTCGATATTTCTTGGTTCTTCTGATACGAATTTCGAGATCTTCCATAGCTTTCTCGGTAGTGATCAATTTTGGAATGACATGCATTATTCTGATACTATCCTCCTTTGTATCTTTCAAAGCTTGCGGGGTGAAAAGTCCAAACATCCTTAGTGGATCCTTCTTCAAAACGGTTTTCGTATCATCTCCGTTTATATCTTTGTTTGAAAGGTCTGAATCAGGTTCCGAAGATATTTCGTTAATGGCGAATAGAGGAGGGGCAAATTGTGCCGATTGTGTATTTGAGGCGTTTTCGGGGATCGTTACAGCGCATAACCTTTGTGCTTGAACACGATCATCATAGAATGAGGTATCATAACGAATTCCATTTTGTGGCGTAAAATTGGCTCGGGAAAGGTTGATGTGCATCTATTGTCGTTTGAATTAGTAGGTATACTTGATAAGGAAAGTATTTCCGTGAAGTCTTTCTGTGAAGTCCTTCCATATAAGTCCTGGGAACAGAGAGGGAAAGTTGTGAAAGTGAGGGGTAAGAGAGCAGGAAGGTAAGAGAGTAAGAGAGTAAGAGGGTTAAGACGTAGGAGTTGAAGTGGAGCTGGACAAGGAATTTACTAACCGATGAAGATAATGATGAGAGTTCGGATCGTAATGAAGTATATTGATCCAAGAGATGAAGGTATTGTTCCAGGAGTTGATCAATTTCCAGGGTAAGTTCCTGTATGGTAGAAGTAGACATGATTTGAGGAATATTGGATGAGGTCGACACCAAAATGAAGACGGTAAGGGGATGAATCCGTTGTTGCTGTTAATATCGATTTTGTAATTTCAATTTCTTTGGTTTCAGCTCAAACTTTCACAATTTTGATAGGAATTAAGCGTTTTCAAAGATTTCAAAGATGATGTATCGTCGTTTTCAAGTCTGTGTGAAGACGGATGTACCGTAATTGAAGCTCGTAAAGAGGAGAGGTTTTGGTGGATCGTTGATGAAATCTGGGAAGGAATTATAAAGTGGGGAAGGTAAAGGTAAGGGTTTAGTTAGATTGGTATTAGATAATCCATCAAGGATTATGGAATAAAAGAAGATTTATGGAAGATGAAGAAAGGAATGAAGAGATGAAGAAAGGAATGAAGAGATGAAGAGATGATGAGGATGATGAAGAATGAAGATGATGAAGATGAAGATGAAGATGAAGATGAAGATGAAGATGAAGATGAAGGTGAAGGTGATGAAGGTGATGAGATCAATATTCAATGCAAAACGAAACGAAACGTCGCATCCATGGATGTAATTGGTTCGTAATTGCTTAATAACGAAACAATAGCTAACAATGTATGTATCAGATTAACAGTAAAAAGTGATGGGTGAATGATCGAATGATCGAATGATTGAATGATTGAATGAGTGAGACGGGAAGAAATGAAGATAGTCATCATAATTGTATTGGAGAGACCCGGACAGAGAAGAGGAGAGAGAGGAGCACCTCGTTCCTAGTAACCGGACCTACAATAAACATGAAGCAAGAGAAAAACTTGTTTCATCTATACTTATATTATTATGATTGTTGTATCAGATACATCATCGGCCATTAGTCTAGATTGATCTTCTCATGTTTTGAATCATGGATATATGAGAGATAAAAGAGACGATGTATAATATATAATTCCTTTTTCTCGACATCCATCTCTTCCTATATCCTGTACCAATTTCACTCTTCATTACTCTGCAGCCAATCATGTGACAGATATATAACCTTGAAACTCACTCTTCTCTCCATCTGCTTTTATTAACCTCGATAAAAAACAATCAATAAAGATCTTCTGAACTCCTAAAATGAAATAAAATGAAGTACAATGGAACAAAGATAATGCAAAACAACACAAAATAATACAAGTTCTACTTTTCTACCTTTTTATCATTCGAGTATTGTAGAATGCACTCTTTCTATATCAACCAATGGTTGGTTGTATATCCTTAACATCTACCTACCTATTTGATTCAACATTCAACATTCAACATTCTCAATCCACAACTGGTTGGTAAGTGTAACATTGCATGTTCCAGTTGCATTGCATTATTCTAGGAGATTTGAAGTAACACAGAGAATGAAAGTATGTTGGAATCGGAGTAAACATGAATCAGAGTAAATATGAATCAGTAGTACTTACTGTCGCATTGATATTCCGCCTTGTATGCCTTATATACACCCAGGAAATAGATACCTAACTAGGTACTATTAGATGATGGGTTTTAAGTCTAGATTCATTTATCTTTGTCTTACTTAGGATTCTTATTAGATAAAAGATATTTGTCTGCTTATATGCTTATATATATACCTCTAGCTACTTAAATACTTATATATACGAATAAATATAATCTTAAAGTAACTAATAAGAGTTATTTCTACTTAAATAATAAATCTACTATTATTATTATTATTATTATTATTATTATTATTATTATTATTATTTTATTATTATTATTATTATTATTATTATTATTATTATTATTATTATTATTATATATTATTATTATTATTATTATTATTTATTATTTTATCTCTATTCTTTTATTTATATTTATATTTATATATTTATATTCCTATATCTTTATTCTTATTATTATATAAGCTATAAACTATAAACTACTCATTTTACTCTATTAGTACTCTACTTATATTCTTATCGGGATAATCACGTGATGCGTTAGGCTTCGCGTTAACGCCTCGGCATTCTATCTAGTCGTCGTTTTATAACATTAAATAGTAATCTTTTAAGTAATTATAGCGTATTTATAATATACTATTATTAAATTTCACCTTACCCTAAGGTAATACTAATAATTCTTAATATAATTAAATTCTTAAAAGATAGATTTAAATATACGAATTTTATAATTAAAACTAAAATTAAAATAATATAACGAGAATAAAAGAACAAAAGAGAAAATAGGAGTAGTATAAATAGTAAAAGTAATTAGTATCTACCTAGGTCCTTACTACTCACTATTCACTACTACCTAGGTATCTACTAGGTATCTAATACCATACTAACTAACCCAACTCAGCTTAGCTTCCCTTCTTTACTTTACCTTGCTTTAGGATGCGTTCGAATTAAATGTTTAAAATAGTAGGAATATTATAGCCAATATAGAAATTAGTAGAATATTAGAAATAGTAAGTTTAATATATATCTATATATATTTAAGTAAAGCTAATATATCTAAGATGTATTTAAAATAGTAATAAGCTAAATATCTTTATTAATAGTATTAAAAGATTATTATAAATAAATATATAAATAAAGTTTTATAATAAGGTATAGGAATAAAGAGGGGTTATTTAAATAATATAGTAATTTATAAAGGGAAAAGAAAAGAATTAAAGATTCTTTTCGTTTAAATACTAATTAATAAGATTTTATAATTCTAATAGAGAGAGTCGCTTTTTAATAAGTTTATTATTAATTTAAAACATTAAATATTAAACTAAATATATATTTATTTATATTAAGAAATTTAATATATATTAAGTTTAATAATACGTTTAAATTAATTTATTATTTAATTAAATATTACGTTTAAATGAAGCTATATATATCTATATTATTTAATATAATAGCTTTAAGATAATTAAAATTCGATTTAAACGTATTCTTATTACCTTATTTTATTTATTATCCTTTATTCTATTCTATTTTATTTTATTTTATTCTATTCTATTTTATTCTATTCTATTTTATTTTATTTTATTCTATTCTATTTTATTCTATTCTATTCTATTCTATTCTATTAAAATTACTATTTCTATTATTATTATTATTATTATTATTATTATTATTATTATTATTATTATTATTATTATTATTATTATTATTTTATTATTATTATTATTATTATTATTATTATATTATTATTATTATTATTATTATTATTATTATTATTATTATTATTATTATTATTATTATTATTATTATTATTATTATATTATTATTATTTATTATTATTATTATTATTATTATTATTATTATTAAATAAATACGATAAAATAAAATAAAATAAGTTAAAAAGGCTTCTTAATAGTTTAGTTTAGAATCAAATAAAGATTGTAAAAACTATTTTATTAATTTCTATTTATTCCTTTGATTTTTCTGCCTTATAACTTTATAACTTAGACTTGAATGAGATTTAAAAGATTGGAAATCGTTGGTTCATCTCGTAGAATTGTATTTACCCTTCTTGGTCATTGATTGTTCTTTCATTCATTCAATTTCAATTCCAATTTCAGTCTTCAACCTTCAACCTTCAACAACCTTAAACCTTCAACCTTCGACATTCGACATTCGACGTTCAATACCTTTCTTACTAGGTTACTAACTAAACTATCTAACTATCTATTCTATTCTACTTTTCTCTTCGAATCTTTCATCATTCAATTCAATAACAATAACAACAACGACTACTACTACTACCACTACTACTATTACTACAACTATTACCACTACAACTACTACAACTACAACTACAACTACAACTACAACTACAACTACAACTACAACTACAACAACAGCATCACTTCCCATACGCATACTCACACACACATACACACACATCCACATATCCAATACCTTCTCTCTCTTTCAAATAAATAACTACATATTATTTCTTATCAAACGTCATTTTGCATACGATTTCCTTATTCAACTCTCTACCTCAACAATCGCCTAATTCCTCACAATCTGAGCGCATTTCAATCCAAACGATCGATAACATCATACATTTATTTGAGCGGTAGAAGGAAAAGTGGCTTTTGAAAGAACTGCTTTCGGCTGGATCATTTTAAGTAGGGAGATATAGATAATTCGAAATAATGGTTGTCGCAACGATAAAGTCAGTAGGATATACTTCATCTTCCCCCTTATTCCTTTCAATCAGTCCTCTCTCCCTCTCTCTCCCCTCTCTTTATCTCGCTGGATATCTGCCACTATGCATTATGTAGCTTCATCAAGGTTTAATGATCATGATCAACAAGTCGCATGGATTGCATAATGGTTTCGGAAAATTACTTTCTTTATATGACTTCATAGCTAACATATAATATCAATTTTATAGATGTGTTGTCGTCGGCGATGGTGCCGTCGGAAAGACATGTTTACTTATCTCATATACTACCAATAAATTCCCTTCGGAATATGTTCCTACAGTCTTCGATAACTATGCCGTTACAGTCATGTGAGTTTGGATTTACACCGTCATTTGGTTCCCCATGACTTCGATTCCTAGAAGATATACAATCTTAAATCACAATTCTGATTATCATTGATTAGGATCGGTGATGAACCATATACGCTCGGTCTATTCGATACTGCTGGACAAGAAGATTATGATAGACTTCGACCCCTTTCATATCCCCAAACCGATGTCTTCCTCGTTTGCTTTTCAGTAACTTCACCCGCGTCATTCGAGAACGTGAGAGAGAAATGGTTTCCAGAAGTTCATCATCACTGCCCAGGTGTACCATGTCTAATTGTTGGCACGCAATCCGATTTAAGAGATGATCCCAGTGTCAAGGAAAAGCTCACCAAACAAAAGATGAAGCCAGTGGAGAAAAGTGATGGGGAGAGAATGGCAAAGGATTTGGGGGCTGTCAAATATGTAGAGTGCAGTGCTCTGACTCAATATAAGTTGAAGGATGTTTTCGATGAGGTATGTATTTCTTGACTTACAAGTGCGGCACAGTTTCTGCCAAGGCATGATGTATTCATTAAATGAGGGAAAATGCTAATTATGATTAGGCAATTGTTGCGGCATTAGAACCTCCCGCACCAAAGAAGAAACAACACAAGTGTTTAATTCTTTAATTTAATTGATCTACTTATACCCAACAATTGACTTCTTTCGCACCGCACTTCGCCGCCGCCACTTGCCTACCCACTACTTTTTGTTACATCTCATTGTCCATATCCTATTCGATAAATCATATAAATCCGTAAAGTTCTAGGGTCGATCTAATGCTGAGCGAAAGTAACCGAAAGTTACGTTACATATTCATACATCCGTCAAATTATTCGGACACCATCTTTCTATACGCCCCCATTTTATAAAGGGGAGTTTGATCCGTCGCTTGAAATCACTAGGGAATTGTTATGAGAGGGGAAGCGAATAGACTGAAAGGATTATGAGATGGTAGGAAGCATCCATCAAGGGAAATTGTCTTTATTGAACAAATTCTGGAACATGAAATTTCTCAATCAAATTTACAGAGCATGACTTTGAGGTTAGTGGGAATGAGAATGGGGATGGGGATGGAGGAGGTAGAGAAACGGGATGCCATGCAATGGATTTTTTTCCTCTTTACAATCCTCTTTGTCACTTTATCCGAAGGATCGATTCCCAGCAATTCTGCTTTGATTAGCTCTTTTTTTCCATATGGCGTGCGGGTCGGGGTGTTTTGTAGGTAAACCGTAGGGGAGAGGAGTGCAATACACAGATCTTTTTTGTATCTTTTGATGAATACAGCGGTGAACTCGACGTCTCAATGCTGGTTTTCAATGCGTGATCTGATTCTAAATTATTCTTTCAACTGAGCTGTCAGGGGATGGGGATGCGGCAACAGGGAGCTTTTGGTGGCGCCATGTGCCAAGAAGGGGTAATGTATTGCTCTCGAGTTCGACATGCAAAGGAAAGACATGGCGTTAGGAGAATGCGAGGTGTGAAAAACTAATTGATTCAAGTGCGGCACGACCCTTTTCTGCACGGGCTAATGGCTTTCTCATCAATCATTGAGCGTCATGGATGAGCAGAGTCAAGTGATTTCCAATATCACCGCACATTTAACCAAGTATAAGCGCAAAACGTCAGGTACTTTATGAATGGGTGAATAAATGGGTGAATAAATAGATGAACGAATGCATATATAAAATCAATTGACAATTGATCATACCAATACCTACCTACATACCTATCTACCTACATACCTATCTACCTACCTACCTCCCTACCTCCCTACCTCCCTACCTCCCTACCTCCCTACCTCCCTACCTCCCTAGCTCCCTACCTCTCTACCTCCCTAGGCAGCTGTGACCGCCAGTTATCTATGCATAAATGTGTGTATCATTAGAATTCATAGGTGGGCTTCCATCGACGATATAATTTGGGGCCAGTCGGGCCACTGAAAGTCTTGACTTTGAAAGGTTTGTGTTTCTGAAACGAAACGGTGTCGTTAATTCTTTTAATTTAGTGGGCAGGAAAAGAATTCAACTACAGAGCCGAAACCTTTATTGGGATTATCTATGGGTCGCGGGGAATGTTTCTTTTAGTCTTTAGGTAAAGTTGAGTGAGGAGTTTTCTGGTTGGAAGGGAGGGTTGGCTGGGCTTATCAACTTATCTATTGTTGATTTGAGTTGTTGGATTATTGATTGGGTCTTGGGAAAGAGTATGTGTGAGTGTTTGAATGATTGTTTGTTTGTTTGATTGTTTGATTGTTTGATTGATTGATTGATTGATTGTTTGTTTGTTTGTTTGTTTGATTATTTGCTTCCTTGTTATCAATAATGGGATGGATGATGGATGATATGATTGATGGATGTATGATGTATGATGCATATTAGCTATATAGATCTAGATGATAGAGTACTGTATATATTTACTTCTTCCAAGCTACAACTACAACCATAACCATCTACAATATAAAATTTCATTATTTTATCTTTGAGAACGTATATATCGAGATACTTAGAGCGTCTTTCTCCTTCTTGTTTTGCTTTTCCCTATTTTCATTTTTATTCTTGTTCTCAATCTCAATCTCAATCTCAATCTCAATCTCAATCTCAATCTCAGTCTTAATCTCAATTTCAGTCTTAATCTCCCAACAAAACCAGACCTCATCACACCTCATCACTCCTCGTCACCGCCATTCCCTTCATCCCTAGGTACCTACCTGCCTACCTACCTACCTCCCAACCTCCCAACCCATATCAAAGAAAAAACAAAGAAATCCAAAACGTAATGAGGATTTCTATCTCCAGCTCGTTCGCGCTCTCATTGCTGGCAGCGTGTGGGGTTTTCCCGCCAACTTGTTTTGTGGTGGGGCAAGAGCAGGAGGTTGGTCGTGTTTGGAATGAAGGCGCGCCGTTGGGATTGGGGCCCGAGGGATTTGGAGGGGGATTGGGAAAGGAGAGGGTCATTGGGACGGGTGTTGATGGCGGTAGTGGTGGTGTTAGAGGGGGTAAGGAGGAATTGGAGAGACTTTGGGGGTTTGAGGTTGGTTACATTTTTTATATTTCATTTCTTCTACTACTTCCTCTGTACTCTTTTCTTTTTTCTTCGGAAGGCAGAAGGGTTAACGTTGTTGGTAACGTTGGCCATTTGGGTGTTTGGGTGGGGGCGGGGACGGAGACGGGGAGTTACACAGTTTATTTAAGCTTTTGAAGAAGTTAAGAGGATAGAATGGATCATGTTTTTTTCGGGGAACACGGCGATTAGGTCTCACGAATTGATAGGGGAGTATCTGATGAATGGATGGACATATGCCAAGTGGTACGGAGTTCCCCTATTCTTGTCCGGCTATCAAGGCGTTTGTTCGGCTTTTGTTGAATGTTGAATGCTGAAGAGGTAAAACAAATTTGAGATTGTGCGAAGGAACAATAATGTCGATGATTAAATTTTCTCAAGTTGAGAAAATGTATTCGTTCTTCTAGAAGCGGGTGATGAGAGCACACTTATTCGATATATTTTGTTCCTTCGCAAATCTCTATCTGGTTCATATATATTGGCCACATCGCCATGAAGCAACAATGTATGTATGGACCAACTGTTGAAGTTATGGGATACTTTTCCACTCTTCAAGATCATCATTAATCTATGTTCAAATCAATCATTTTGAGAATACATAATCTATTCATTCAAATCTTATTCAATCATTCTACGTTTTCAAATATTTTAGACATTGTCTCAAAATTTAAATTGGTTGAAACAAAGCTGATGAAGAAAATTCTCCATAGTGGTCATTTTCAGGAATCTCGACATTTGCCCATCTAGAATACAAAAAATGTCTTACCACCCCCGAAGAACTTTTTGATATTGGAATTCTAGGTGTTCCATTCGATACAGCAGTTAGCTATCGGCCAGGTGCAAGGTTTGGACCAAAAGCTATTCGAGCAGCAAGTGCTAGGCAAACCAGTTTCAGAGGATGTAAGTAATTGACTTTGGATGCTCATGCGGATTTGGCAGAAAGAGACCATCATATCCACTCCCATTCCAGACATTACCGGGCTAATTTCACAATCAGTTAATACAAGAGCTGGAATAAATCCATACACATCTTTTGCTCGTATTCTCGATTGTGGAGATATTCCCGTCACTCCCCTCAACAATGCTATTGCATTAGAACAAATGACAGCCGCCTATACCGAACTTCTCAACCGAAAACCCCTATCCTCCTCACTTACCCATCCTAAAATTATCTCACTGGGTGGTGACCATAGTCTAGCATTAGCAGCCCTCCGAGCTCTTCAAAGAGTTTATAACCAACCCATTGCCGTTTTACATTTCGATGCTCATCTTGATACATGGCACCCATCCAAATATCCAGATCCATGGGCAAGTGAACAAGCGCAATTTAATCACGGAAGTATGTTCTGGTTAGCCTCAAATGAGGGTTTGATCTTAAATGGAAGTAGTGTTCATGCAGGATTGAGAACAAGATTGAGTGGCGATGACTTCGCGGATTATGATGATGATGATCATCAGGGTTTCTTGCGGATCTCGGCAGATGATATTGATGATCTTAGACCTCAAGGTGTGATTAAAAAGATTTTGGAAAGGATCGGGACAGAGGTTCCGGTTTATCTTAGCATTGATATTGATGTATTGGATCCGGGAGTTGCGCCTGGAACGGGTACCCCAGAACCTGGTGGGTGGACAATGAGGGAATTGATTAGGATTTTGAGGGGAATCGAAAGTTTGAATGTCGTTGGTGCGGTGAGTATCATTATTCATTATTGATTTGTGTTTTATTTCGGTTTAAGGCGTCAGATCTGGAAAGACTGTAGCCAGAATACTTTCTTTCAAGTCATCAAGGAAATGTGGTGCTGAGATCCAGAAGTATTACTATGACTTTGTCATCATCGACTCAGTTTCATTGGTTGAATTTGGTTCATTGTTTGTTTTCTCTTTACTCCGAACATTCTATTAGCGGACCATACTGACTACTCAATCTTATAGGATGTTGTGGAGGTCAGTCCAAGTTATGATGGGGTGGGAGAAGAAACGGCACTTAGCGGCGCCCAAGTGGTCTTTGAAATGTTGACAAGTCTTGTAAAAAGGGGATTGAGGGATATAAAAAAAGTTGCAGAAATAAAAGAGAGGAGGAAAAGAGATGAATTGTGAACGTCATGGTATGCAGGCAAATACAAAAACTAAACGAGGAAGGAGGAGAACATCTGGGTTATAGAGAATACAAAAAACTAAATGAGGAAAGAGAAAAACCCATGTAAGGTACAGAGAATATAAAGGTAACCCTATGAATTATCTTCTGAGTATCCGGATCTCTTCCGGGTTGGGAAATGTGATAGGAGTGCCAAGCCTGACCTTTAATGCAGGAGACAAAAAGGAGGATTGAGCTGGGCTCTGATAAACGGCATTATTGCCATATACAAACCTCACAGCCTGTCTTATTAGGCAAAGTTCATCTGTCCCCTTTTCTTATTCGCGGTACTTGACGTGGATCTCTAATCAATTCCCAAAACGTCTTTTTCTTGTATTGAAATGAGTGAAACCTACATTCAGCAATTTGGCGTGCTCTTATTGAGGCTAGAGGTCCATGCCATCAAGTGATCAGTGATCAGTGATTAATTATCAATGACCAGTCATTTGGGAAAGTTTTAGTACCATCTGATCTCAAATACAACTCCAGATCTCAATCCTGACAGCGGCAGATACCGTTTTGATGTCTCACGGCAGAGCTTTGAATATTTAGTGTAACGAATCGATCCAGAGAGCTAATCTCATACCATACCGTTTAAGGTGCGGCGGAACATAGCGAGAGCTAACGGGTAGATCCAGAAAGAATATATGCACTAGGTATGGAATTAGAGAGGGCAACAGAGTTACGTATATCAAATGACTCAACGTCGATGATCGAGACCTCAAAGAAATGTGGATTTGATTCCGGATTGTCGTTACTTTCACCGTTATAGCCGGGAAATTTCACAATGGGTACAACGTTTATTGAACCTATTGATTTTATTACGCACTTTCTTATCTTAGTATTGGGAGTATTTTCTTTTGTTTTTACGGCAAAAGTGATTGCGTGATTGTATTGGGCATTGGCAGAGATAAGGTCAAGGTCATGTACTTTTAATGACAATTGTCATGATCTGGCTAGTCATATATCAGATTGAGCTCATCAACTATAGGAATTTAATGCTTGATTCCTAAGAAGGTCAAGTTCCCAGTCCGTCACAAGTGCAGAGAAGAATCTGATGAAGCTTGGACGAGGCTTGGTAGTCGATGATGCAATGAGGATCAATGTTGAGTATCAAGCACATGGACGTTTTCTGTGCATGATAGAGGGATGCCTATGTTATGCCTGTCTAGGGTCAAGCCATTCAATAGTCCGGGCTTATAGACTAGATCCAACCAGGAAATGAAGACACCGGGTTTCTTACTATGGAACCACGCGGGGTAGTGGGATGTTCAACTTTAAACCAATGTCATTTTATGTCTTCTTCTCTCTGACTTTATGAAGATATTCCATTTTATGTGTGGATTTTAACAGGATGGCAGTGACTAGAAATGAAGATACTTTTACACAGGATTATCGTAGATGCAAATTGACCTCGCAATCGACATGAGAAACGATAAACTATCATGCATCCTCAAACGAATGGTAGGAAAGGCGCAGCAACAGAATAGCCAAGAAGTAATATTACTTTGGATGATGTGTGGCTTGAGTCGCTTGACAGATATAACAATGACTTCAAGTCAGGATGAACCATGAAATGAAAACTCAACATCTAGACATTCAACATCCCATAACTAAATGGAAAAATGTAACCAAAAGAGTGTGGATCAACCAACAAATTATAACAAAGTTAGAATCTACATGTGACTGTCCAAATACCTCCAGTTACCTATACACCATAGAGGAAACTAGACCAAAACGGGTAAGGACAAAGGGCCGAGAGCCGAAAGAAAGCCTTATATCGCCAAATGAACTAATTATACACAAAGCAGTAAAACCTTCGTCATCGAAGAACAATAACTTCTCCAACAGTAGATCTAAGGAGAATAAACTAGCAAGACAGAAAAGATAGTTTAGGAGAAGAGGAAGGAAAAGGAGGGAGGAGGAACAAGTACCGGTAAGCAGTATGTTGCGCATACCAGTAAGGAATAAACGTTCACTCCTTCGGAAACTAAGAAAAACACACCCCGCTGGAATGAATCTCAGCATTCTAACTTCTGAGTCCATGCTTCCAGCTCCATGTTCCTTGCTCCATGCTCCATACTCCATACTCCATACTCCATACTCCATACTCCAGAAGGATTGATGAGGAAATATTGGATAGACCAGGAATCGGTCTCATGCATCGTGACCTAAAGTGATCGAATGAGCGGCCATGCCAGGGGAAACGAGTAGGAAGGCGGGGTTGAAAAACCGCTGTTCCGGTGCCAATATGTATAAGTGTGTGTCGCTCAAAATCATTAGAGACATTCTGTGCGTTTTTAGTCTTTACTACAGTTTTTAGTTTGTGATCTTTGTAGTTTATTAATAAATGGGTATATGGTTATGTATGGGGTTGTATAAGATTAGTGTATAGATATTTTGTGTTATTTCATTTTCATAAATAATTATTCATAATTTTGAATTTGTTAATTCATTCTAGCTCTAATGATATTTTATGTCTGGTAAGCTCCTCTCTGTTCAGGTAAACTCTTACTCTTGCTGTTCCTCTGGTCTTGTCTTGTTTTGTCTTGAGTTGAGTTGAATCAAACTATCTAGTATCCTCCTTCTTTTATAAAAGCTAATCGTTTCTATATCATCCATATCATCCATATCATCCATATCATCCCAGAGCATTGAATAATCCAATCAGAACCAAGTATTACTAAACTCCTTTTCCTCATTTAGTCATCATTCTAAATGTCATAAAGGATCTTAACTGGCCCTTCATAAATGATATATATAATCACTCAATAATGACGTGCATTTCACGTTCAAGATTATCTAACCTTACCTACATACACATTAGCTAATGAATCTAGTCTTAAATAGGTTATTCCGATCCGAACATCTACTCGTCTCCCCTTATGCCACCAATATCTACGTCAGTGCCATCATAATGATAATCAATCAATATGCAGACACTTCACCGTCAGTGCCATCATAATAATAATCAATCAATATGTAGACACTTCACCTGCGCGAAGGAGGGGAAATCTCATGATGATGAATCACAATATCCTTGTTAGTCTTGTCTTTAACCTCAATAACGTAGAACATATCAACCAGCCTCAGGTCACAACGATATCCTTGCGCAACCTTGAAATCAAAAGATCATCCTCTATTAACGGTTCAAATCAATAATCATTCCAATTATAATTATATCATATCATATCATATCAATTATTTAAAGTTGATTTACCCGAATAGAATTAATGAGATGTAATAGACTGTCACAAATCTTTGGAGTTAATCAGATATAGTAGATTATAACAAAGCTTGGGAATTGTAAGACTTACCTATAGCTAGATGGGATCTTTCTTTGCGTCTTCTTCTTGTTAACGTTGTATACTTCAAAGCCAGACTAATTTAATCCTTAGGTGTTCCTAATCTTGAATCATAGTCATCCAATTAGATCATAGAATCAACCACTTAACTAATCCATGAATCGTTTTACTACATCCACATTTGTCTACAACAGTCAGTGAAGGACATTCTTCCTCTCACGTGATGATGCTTTATATAACTGCTGATTCCTTCAGGAAGATCCTTTCTTCCTTAAAGAAGACTCTTTTCCCTGTATCCTCAGGAATTGGTTTACAAATAAGGCTAAACGTTTTTTCTTTCAGTTGAATCTAACTTTAAGATCATTTCAAACTAGTTTCTTTCAGTCAATTCGATAAATTTCGAGGTCTTTTTTTCATTCTGTCTTTCTTGAACTCAAGGAATATGAAGTGGAGCTTTTGTAGGTTTTCTAGTTTTCTAGTTTCTAGCCATCTAGTCATCTAGTCTTCTATTTGGATTTCATTGCAAATATGAATACAATCGTGATTGGGAATTTCCTAATTGGAAACTATTTATAGTCTACATAATCCATGGATGTCTCTATTCTTATCCATCGAAATATTTCAGATATCGTCAGCCACATATGATTTGGACTACATACCTTGGAGATATATAAACCTAAAGACATAGAAAGATTGAATTGGTATTCTTTGCCGGCCGAAGACTTCCGATTTAAGAAGATTACCTATTACCAAGACGAAACATCTATAGAGAGAGGCCTATTCTACGAGATATCCATCGCCTTGGCAATACAACTTCACATACGAAATAACATAACTCCACATACAAAGATATATTCACGATGCCTTCGAGAAGATCACATATCAAATCACACCATGGTTGTAAACAATGTAAAATACGAAGAGTCAAGGTAAGTTCTTCATCCAAATCAGAATATCGATTATATCAACTTCACCACCCTTTCACATATCATTGCTAATTTAATTTTAGTGTGATGAACGTCAACCCAACTGTTCTAGATGCATAGCATACAAAAGAGAATGTACATATAATTCCGTAATCAGTCAAGCACCTGGCCAATATAGTTTTGAATTACGACCACCACCCGTTACCAAAACTCCCAAAACCAAACCAACTCCCATTCGACCATCATCACGACGTGATCCGCCATCAAGCCAAAGCCCCCCAAGTTATGGTATTCAAGCACCACTTCCATTTGGTTTACACAAAGAAGCAGATGCTCTTCTTCATCATTATATCAATGTCACTGCTCGACCAATGACATCAGCATTCAATCGTCCCGATCGAAACAAATGGGAAGGGGCTGTTCAGCGTAACGCTTCAACTCATGAATTTGTATACAATGGAATGCTTTCATTTGCCGCCTTACATCTGGCCATTCTTCAACCACAGAACCGATCAATACATGTAGCCAAAGCATTAAAATATCAAACTGCCGGTATGATGGAATTCAGATTGGTGTTATCAAATATAACGGCCTCGAATTGCGAAGCTGCTTTAGGTTTCTCCGGACTGTTGATAAGTTCCATGTATGCACTTCCAATAGCCCAGGCCAAACCGGGTCGACCGAGCGAAAGATTATTGGAATATCTACCCGTGATCCTAAGTTTATTCAATGGGACCGTGGCTATCTATCGAATGGGATGGATGAAAGGTCTAGATTCCAATCTGAGCGTACATCTACGGAACAAAACAATGGCAGCCGATGCAACGAACGATCCAGCGGATGGAGAAGAATTCCTCGAACAATTGGAACGTCAAGAAATTGACACGATAGAGGATTCAAACCTCCGAGAATTGTATAGTAATGTATCTTTTCAAGTTCGACGCAACTTAAGGCGGACGCAACAATTCCCTGGAAGAGCATGGCCTGGAGCTGCACCACCGGAATTCATACAGTGTTTGAACAAAAGAGAACCGATTGCATTAGTGTTGGTATCGTATTGGGCAGTGGGACAGGATAGGGGAATAGGATATAATTGGTGGGCAAGGAATTGGGGAAGAGATTTGGTAGAAACGATTGGAGAGGACTTGGGACAAGATTCAAAATGGGATTGTTATATGCAATGGGCAAGGGATAGGATGGGGATGGTTTCGGAGAAGCCACCTAAATTGAGTTTAAGGACGGATAATTTATAGCATATCTGTGAGAGGACTGAGTAAGTGGTATTGGTTCTATAAGATCAATACTTCTTGTCTTAATCACGAAAGAATAATGAATAATGCTCGAATATACCAATTTTATCAGAACCTTCTCCACCATTATTGGTTTCCATCGTGTCGTTTGCCGGGTTTTCATTATGATGAAGTAAATTTTATCCACATTCCCAATGATTCAACAAAAATGATAAGAACGAAAACAACAATAGATAAACACCACGTAGAAGACACGATCTCCTGAATTAGATATCCACCCAAAGCCCCAGATCAACACCAATATCAACCATCAAATTTCCAAATTAAAGCCCTTCTGCACCATATAAACTCTGAGAACAATACCACGCATCCCACACTCCACGCTCCCATTCACACTTGTAATCTCCGAAGAACGCTGCATTTCAGATGGCTCTTCACCTCCCAAGACCTCTTCATTTCCCTCTTTATCTCCCTCTCCTCTCCTCTCCTCTCCTCTCCTCTCCTCTCCTCTCCTCTCCTCTCCTCTCCTCTCCTCTCCTCTCCTGTCTCGAAACCGACGATTCAAGCCATCCCCAACAAAAGACTAACACAACACACAAGACTCATTGTCACTCAAGCTCCGGATGATCGTCCTAATCACAATAACCAGGTACTTTGGGACCGGTGTTTCATTTTCATGTGCCTTTGAAAATCCAATATATAGCGCTGGTATTTCACAGCACATTAAGCATATAACTTCTCAATCCAAAGACGACCAGTTCTTGTCAGAGAAGTACATGAAATAGTTTCCGTATTATTTTTCATGAAACGATTGGTCTTATCTTCGCAGCGTGAGCGTATGATGAGATGTCGATATTAGGTTGCTTTGGTGTGTGAAGTGGGATTTATAAACACATTATGTGCCGTTGTGTCCCATTATTGAAATTTTGACAGCAGCCAAATACTGGTTTGGTCCATGTTTTAGGGAAAT
Organism: Monilinia laxa; assembly: GCA_009299455.1. Classification (NCBI taxonomy): domain Eukaryota; kingdom Fungi; phylum Ascomycota; class Leotiomycetes; order Helotiales; family Sclerotiniaceae; genus Monilinia; species Monilinia laxa. Next base: position 46,982 of record VIGI01000020.1, read on the forward strand.
GGCTCGGAAGTAGTAATTAAAGAGATTCAGACCCTTGTAACTATACCACCAATGTATCATACCGTTTACCAAATAACGATGAAGATATAATTCGTAGTATAGAAATAGATTAGCACGGAATACATTTGGAATCTCCTGATAAATGCGAGTCCAAGTGAGCTGGAAATATGTGTCTATACTTGCATTGATTATTCATGACCGACATATACCACCTGGAATTAATCTAGGTATTTGATTATATTTCCAGATGTTCATGATGGATTGAGGTTGGTTCTATTTAGAAGCTTGGGGTTATAATCTCTGTTGATGGTCTATGAGTTTTTGTTGAACGAGGGAAGACCTTCATGGGTAGGTGTGTATTTCTAACAAAATCAGAAATTGGGAATGGGCTGAGATTGTAAGCATAGTTGAGTGAATAGGATCATCAATGGCCATATTTTCAAAAGCCCCATCATCGTACTGTGATTCTTGATGAGAGTGATACCAAAGTTCCACGTTGTGTTTCTAAAATCCTGTGGTTTTGGATGACCCGGCCGGGTGTAATTAGACCTGTAGCTCATTGAAACCATCGATAGTATTTATATTCTTTTGAACGATCCCATACCAATACATGTTTACATCAAATGTATTCAGTATTAATAATCAGAATTGGAATGGGCTGCGTACATATCTTGACTATTTAATTGGCAACTTTAATTATTAGAGTATCGCCCCGTCTGTGAACTGATGAGCCTGAATCCCATCAACGAGGTAAACCATACCACGAGAAACTTACTCGCAGTAATGGAACCAAGATAAATGCAATTTATTACCAACATTCATTCCTGAGTGCTCTTCTGGTATTTTCCGATCCATTATAATGATGGTACTCGATATATTATGAAGAAGAAATTGACCATTTGACATTCAACTTTATACACAGGCACAACCCCTTCATTTCGTCACAAATCCTTTGTATCTGATTAACCGAATAACCTTAATACCCATAGTTCTATGATGATGCAAAATTTACACAACTTGAGCTTGAATCTCTCTTCTCCAACTGGTCTTTGGTTGATTTCCGTACATGCATGACTAACGAAAGACAATACGCAATTAACGATAAATGTCAACCATATAAATTTGTGAAAATCATAATAAAAGATAATGGTTCGTGAGTGAGAATAGATATGACTATAAGACAACCCAGAAAAATAGTTGACATATTGAATATCAAGTATATAGTGGCAATCAACCCCTAGATCACGACCTTGGATGCTAGAAACAATAAGATCAGGATCTGTCGACCTCGCAAGTAATGAATCCTTGACGCAAGAGACATTACAAGAAAGGAACAACAATATCGTCATATAAATTCAGATATCAGGATAAGAAAATAAAAATGAAGTTGTCCTTGCACTCCATATCCCGTAAAAGAGCCACGAAATGATGTTGATATCTTTCAAACGATCTTTTTGGGAATAACATTGTGTGATGGAGAGAAATATTATAAAATTAATAGAAGGCTTTAGCTATTTCATCTTGGAGGTGTCAGTGATCGTGGGTGGCAATGCCTTTAGTTTTGTGAACTTGCTCGAGGTGAGGTCAACCACTTGGTCCATCACACATACCCACGACTACAACTTAAAACAAAGGGTTTGTTCGACAATCTTTTAACTGCTATATATAAACTAGAAGTGGTAGACAAAGTATGCCGGAAACTCAAACTTGGTACGTAAGACTCGTTTTGAAATGAAATGAAATGATAATGATAATGATCTTCATAATGTATATATACCTCTGTATATAGATTATGTATATTGATTGATCTTTGCATTTCTTTCCGGAAGATATGCATATTTCATCAAGTACGTCCCTAGTATCTATCTCTAGCTACCTACGGAGTAGCTACCTAGGTACTTAGGTTATGATTTTGGCCGGAAGTTCTTCCACATTTCGTTGATTGATTGAAAGTGCATGAAATATCATATGTTTTAATGTCCTTGACATTATTCAAGAAAATTAGATTGACTCTAAGATAGACAGATGGATTTCGGGTATGAATGATAAATAACAAGAGAAGATAATTTTAATTGGAACAATGAAAGATTGACATCATTCCAGGCTCATATTCCTCCTGATGTGGCGACAAAAGTACCATTTCCCAGTCCCATATCCTAATACCATATCCCTCACTTCCGCCCCTTTCTTCGTATAATTTCCCAATAACAATATTCGTCAAACAAGCCAGAGATAAATCAAAGTATACATCAAATAATATGCTTCCCCTTTAATGATCCTAAAAGTTCATCTAATATACAAATTTCGCTATACATAAATACCTAGGTAATGAACATAACCTGACGGTTTCTAGTCCGTACGTCCAATGCCTTGAATGGATGAAGCCTCTGAAATATCCCAATCATTAAACGTATCCAAGAATCGGCAAAAACACGATGAATCCAGATCCTAAACTCCAAACAAGCCACCGTCATTTATCTTCGTTACAAGTCATAAGTATCCCTCCATATTTTACACTCCACCAAATAAAGATTTCATGCCACGAGTACTGCATTCGGTGGATGATCTATCGTTTCCATTGATGCTGAAAGAACTGCTTTCTCATCTGATGATTGACGTTGATTCACTGCCTCATTGACTGGAGCTTGTGGAAACTTTTGATTCATCTGTTCCTCTTCATCTTGTGAAATCGTAGCAGGCTTAACCTGACTTTCCCTACTAACGCTTTCCGCCAAACTCGTTCTCGAATATACTGACGAAGAAGATGAATTTCCAGCACCTATTAAGAATCGAAATTTCTTAGCATCTTTCTTGGCTTGTTTCTTTTCTTCCTTTGTATCGCCAGGAACCTCGTCATCATTCAAATCCTTTTCAACTGGAATTTCCAAATAGACCGAAAACCCTCTACGCCTGAATCCTTTATTCCATTGTCGTAAAGCCGATTTCAATGGCGATTCATATTGAAGATCTCTTTTAATTGTCGCAATGATTTTTCCACGTTTCCATCTCCAACTAAGACTCTTTGATGATGGAAGAGTATCTAGGATTTCTTTGGTGAATTGTGACCATTCATGTTCGGAAACACCATATTTATTTAATTTTGGATTATAAGGAAATCCAGATGATGGCACACTCTCTTTCGTTGGTACCATTAAAGTTCGAGTTTGTGGTCTTGGGGCTTCTGCGAATGAAACTCTACGAGAATCAGGTCCTTGAGATCTTGATCTTTCTGTTCCGCGATCAAATGAAGTTCGAGGTGTAACATTTGTTGATTGTGTTGTTCTTCGAGGAGTTATGTTTTGAGGTGGAATTGGAGTAGGTCCAGGAGCTGATGTTGGTCTTCGTGTTTGTGAAGGTCCTCGACTTTTGAAGGTGTTAGCTAGAGATACGAGTAGGGGAATAACTTGGTAATTAGATTAAAACTTACGATTGAACTGAAGAGGATCTTGAATTTGCTGTTGATCTACCTGCTCTTGGTTTTGCTTGACTATTCTTTCGACTTGGAGCTTTAGTATTCTCCTTTTCGAGCTCAGCGAGCAAACTTAATGCCCCCGACATATTTTATAGACTTTTTTGAAGCTATGATCTAGAGTAATAATGGAGTGATATAAGATTCAAGAATAAAGACTTGTAACGCTGTAAATGAATAATAATACTGTTGATAAGAGATAGTTGCTGACAATGGGGGAGTCCGGAAAGAGGATTAGATGTATATAAAGAGAGAGTGAGAGAGTGAGAGGTTGATATGAAGGTTTCGAAGTGAGGAGACAACTGGGTCAAAATATATGGAGAATGAATAAATGATATGATTATGATGAATGATACTAGTAATAATTTTCTATGGGGGGACGAGAACAAATGCACAAAATGATAGGATAGACGATGATGATTCTTTAATCAGTTCAAAGCTATAAACCTTAATATGTTTTTTTTTTTCTCTCCTTTCTGTTTGAAGAAATTGATGATTATTGATGATTCATTTTAATTATTTGATCTGGCCTTGCATTTATATAAATAATATTATAAAGTCTGATAGGTTCCTGTGGCGTAGCATATGGTTGGGCATACTCCGTTATGAAATAGAATCGTATTTTGTCAGCCCTGCCTCAAAGCCAAGAAAAAAGTTTGATATTAGTAAGTGGATGATAGTTTTAGAGTAAATGGTAGTGCACGGTATATGAAATCAAGAAGCTTAAAGCCTAGAGCTAGATAGATATGTACGGAGTAAAGACTTATTAGTAGGTAAGTATGTACGTATGTGGTGTGTGTTAAGGCTTGGTAGAGAATGACCAGGGGGGGAGAAAGAAAGAAAGGATATTAAGGGGTGAGAGGGGAGAGGCAGGAGAGGTAGGAGGTTGGTTTGCTTATCGATCGAGATGAGATTTGATTATTGATCTTGCTTGTATTGTATACAATAGTATACAACATCTAGTAAAAGTAGCCTAGATCAATTGTGTAACTGTAATGATCGACAATTGATACCCAAGGACTAAAGTACGTTACATAGGTAATTAGATATGGAATTATATCGAACAGAATTTTGATTTGAGTATATGAGATATGGAGAGAAGTACTGGGTAGGCAGGTGTGATATTAGATTCAAGGGGAATAGATGTTCATCTAGAGTAGAATTGTATTATACAATAATAGTAATCATAGCCGAGACTCCTCTACTATTACAACTAATTACAACAACAACTACAACAACTATTATAATAACTATTACAGTAATTACTGACTTTTACAATCACTGCCTTTCTATTGATATTGCTTTTATTATTACTACAACGATTAGCTCTACTTCTACTATTACTCCTCCCATTATTCCTACTAGCTCTTTTCATCAAAATAATCACTACAACAACAATGCCAACAACAGAATCAAAATATTCATTTCACACACTGTTGATAAAAAAAACTGTACAACACATCACACGACCAAGAAAATTAAGAAAGTTTCATTCTTTTCTTGAAGTATCTTTTTTATCTAGTGCAATGATACAATAGTCTACATAGGGAAAAAAAACTTCAAAGAGTCATATCATATGTGGATTACAAAGATTTTCCAATTGCTTTGAAGACTACAGTAAAATCGGTAACAAGGTTTTCACTAGCAAAATAGTAATAGCAACCAGTGGATTCTTTCTAGAGTCCAAAAACTTTAAAAGGCGGATATTGTTATGGTCCAGATGTCCGGAAGTCCAAGCGAGGTTGATTAGTTGACTATATTCAAAGGGACGAGAGGTACAAGATCCTTTTGGGCAACTATATTCTGTCGGAGGTATGCCTAATCTCCATCTTTCTGGTCAAGAAACCATGGATATCATTAAGTCAACGCTATAATATCTAACAAGCTTTAACGTTCAACTGGTAACGAGGCTGAGTTCATTTCACTTGACGAAATTCTTCATTTCACGAAAGATGTTACCTAGATATGACGTTTGAAATTTCTATTTGGTCGTATTTTCATAATGCCATGAAGATTAACGGATTTGTTTGAAACTTCATCCGAAATCTTGATGACTTTATATCCAATCATGATATGTAATCTTGGAATTTCACTTGGTATGCAGGAATGATGCAGGAATGATGCAGGAATGTTACATTGATAGGTATAGATATGTGCATGATATCTCATGACTTCTCATGACATCTCATGACATCTCATGAATCATTCCATTGAAACAGATATTGTATCTACAAATTCAATATATAATGTCCCCCGCACAAGAGGTATTGAAACATGGGGTATTCGGTAGAGATAGAATCGTTCTAGCCAACGCTATGTACTCGGTGAAAAGAAAAAGCATAGTTATTTTGAGCTTAACACAGCCCCTAAGTTCTAATGGAATGTTATCAGTCATCATGTTTTGAGGTTCCTTGGTTTATAGATCACGAGTTAATGATTCATATATACTTTTGGTTTTGCTTGTTTGCTTGTAGATTTATTCGATAAGGTTATATTATTGACCGGCAAGATTTCCCAAGTTAAACTATAATTCAATGAGAACTGCGGGGTAGTTCAAGCTTTCGATAACCAAGCCACTTGTATTGTATATCACTGGATTACTGGATAACTGGATGGATCAGTTCTAGATCAAAATGAAGATTCAAGATAAGATACGGTTGAACTATGATTGCTTTGAGTATCAATCCATCTGTTTCCGGAGCATTCTGTATATGTGATATCCAATCAATATGTATCATTTGTTGGAAGTAAGTGTCCAGACAAAAGCAGAATAAATTGGAGTGAATAGGTTGTCTAATTGGGTGAACTGCATTATCAAATCTATCCTGATACTCGTTCTGTTTGAGGATAGACAAATTGAGATGTTTAAGAGGCTACAACTTCTCCAACTTCTTCAATTTCTCCAAACCATTTATTAATTATTATTCTACCCACAAGTTGAAGGTTCAACTTTGTCTTGAGTCTATAAACATGTTTTCATTCGATTTTGTGTTTCAGGTCATCGTATCCAGTAACATACATACACCTTATTATATCAAGATGAATTCGGTTGTTCCAGTGAATCATCTCGATCAATTCTAGATCAACGCCGAGTTCGTAGGAAAGGCTACTAAGACCACCGCCAAACTATCCGTGGTAGAGTCTTCATGATTGGACGTCGGAGGAAATTTTACTGTCGATTGAAACGAAAATCTGTACTTGAAGTCTCAAGAGTTTCCTCAATATCGTGCAGTTCCGTCATTGACCTGGCTACCTAAATATTTATCCTGATTATCTCCTTTTGAAGATGGCATAATCCAAACCACATATATGAATAAGTATGGACCCATCTAGTATATTTCAAGCACTTTTTGTAGCTCTGAATCGTTCATATATCAATTAATAAATACAGAGATGAGGATCTGTTAACTTGCTAGCTTGGTTTCACGAATAGCAGATGTATTGACATAAAAGCCTCGTATTCTTTCGGTATATATTTGACTCTTAGATACCTTTCCTTGATTTGGAAATACTCTTCATTGAATCAATACCCTAAAATCCCTTAATGAGCCATGCACAATCTTCGACTTGAGCTTAGCAGGTACTTCACCTCCGGATTTATTCTTGAAAGCCGAGAAGCTTCAAAACACGTATTGGATTTTAGATGAATCATGGATTTCCTTGCCAGTGGTATATATCTATTTTCTCCCTGCCATCAAAATTATCAATTCTTAACGATAGGAAGGGAGGCTGTGTAGTACACATTTACCTACCTTCCTTTACGTCCCGAGGCTAAAGGAATCACGTAGAACTAGGTGCTGATCGACAAGCCATCGGAAAGGGGATATTACAGCCTATTTTTCCAAGCGAATCTCTCATTCACAATAATTATCGCAAGACCTGATAGTATAAGTCTTGTTATACTACATCATGAAATATCAATTACCGAGGTCGAGTCGCATTGGAGATATCTGACTAAGACGTAAAGTTCAGGCAATTCGGAACGATGGGAGATCCAATATCAGTACCTTGTTGATATGGTGAGTCACAGGTTCTTGGTGGAAAGATTGAAGGTTATACGATATCACAGAATTCCAATTTTGATTGGGAATTGGGGAGTTTGGATGCATATCAAAATCAAAATCTACTGAATTTATACTATTGTATGAGAATATGATTCTTGGTATACATGGGGTTTCTGGATGGGGGAGATACATGATGGATAGATCAACTTCTACGTTAGAGCAATTAATACTCGAGTATTATAAGAGCATGTGAACATCAAGAGTGACTGGTATCAAGAAAGCTCAGGTTAAGTTTCTAGTTCTCGCCTTCTAATTCAATTAATATTGATTGTGTATCTATCTACTATGAGATGAGAAAGGAGTTATAAATAAGTCAACCAGTACATTTATCTACTGCAGAATTAGGAAGGACCAGAAAGCTCGACACTTTATCCGCCATCACATCAAAGGGACTCTAAATCCAAATTCTTCTTGAAGAGTTAGGATTATGGTGAAGTAAGGGGGCAGTGTTGAGAATAAAGATGGCGATGGTGATGCGGATGTGGATGAGGATTTATCCTGGTAATGATGAGAATATGGATAAGGATTGATGGAATGAGTGAATACTGGTATTGAAGTAAAATATCAATGACTTTCTTTCTTTCTTTCTTTCTTCCCGTTTCACGAATTCATATCCAATATTTAATATCTCATTGATGGCTGTAGAGCGGAGACAGCTTAGGATTACACGATGCGTAGAGAAGGGACTTGTCGAATTTTAATTTCACAACCTTTCCATCAACTTTCATAACAGTCAATATTTAATCAATCCACCATTGGTAGATCTTCCTGATCAACCCCCGTTCTCTGAGTATGAATTTGGCCCAAGAGTTATAAAGATATTGATAAAAGTAGCGATGTACTCACACCGACATGATATCCGAAAATAAGAGCCAGAAGTCAACCATGCAGGATCACTTCTTCATCTATAACAGGAATTCAACCTCCCATAAGATTAAAGAGATCTAAAGGAAAGACTCTGATAAAGGCAAAGTGTTACGAACGAGGATCGAAGAGGATATCGATGTGAGGAGTATATATGTAACTTGAGTTGGTAAAGGGTGAAAGAATCTGAGGACATGTAATTTCAACATTGATGACTTCCAATGATATGATTTCGAGTAACCTTATAGAATGATGAAAGGAAGGATATCAATATACTTTAGAGAATAATCCATTATCCCGTCCTATCTTGTAAATTTGGTGACCAGATATCTTTCCATATTTCGGCCAGTCTTCACAGTTCAAACATAATGTCGGCGTAACTTTCCTACCTATGAGTACCTGAATATATTGCAGATGATAGTATACGACCTGAAGTTCATTGATGATATCTAGAACCAACACTAACCGCAAGTCTAGTTCTAGTAATTACGCGACATAAAAATATATATCCCATTCAACATCCCCCAGTCAACGTTGATAGGTTAGATAGTCACTTACCTACCCAGGCCATAGATGGATGACCCATAACACGTTTCAATACCCCAACACGGGATTTGTCAACCAAATACAGTAGTTTCGTTTGTTGTATTTTTCTGGACCGACCAGTTTCTTTTTCATACATAGCGTGCCCAGCTCAATGGCTGCAATTGCGCGACTGCCAATTTTCTTAATTCTCAACTTCCCGAACATAGAGTACAGACTCTGGACCTCATAAGATATCTCGATTCTATCAAGGTGATTTTATAGCTGAGTATGTCGTCTGCGATTTCCTATGAAGGTGATAGAATGGGAACGAAGTGTGTGAGAGTATGAAGTCGATCATTAGAGATTGGGATCGGAGGGCGAGCGAGTATGAACGACATGTACTCGAGTATGTTCTCGAGTATGTTGCAGTTCCACAACGTTGTTGAATGGACAGATGTGCCAATATGTGCCAATTTTCGAAGATACGAAAGTGCGAAGGTATATTCGATAGGAGATAGTTCTCTAAATAGCTAGTGATAGTATCATTAGCTTTCACAACCCCTAATCGATACTTGAAGTTGGTTGGCTGTTGTATGTTTATATATTCATACATGTCCCGTCGTCTTTCGTTCTTCACATGGTTGGATTTTCAATGCTTATTAACACAATAACCTTATATGAATCTCTAGTACTCTCTTGGTACTGATATATCAAAACATCTCAATCCACAAGCTCTCTCTGGTCAATCAACAATCTTTATACCTCTTCTCCAGGTTTTATCCCAGGCATTGCAGAAGATTACGCATACTTGACTTCAATGTCGTGCTCTTGGTATTTGTTGATCCATGGGGAAAATAGACCGACTTTTACCCAAATGAAGATATTGATTGGTGCATCATTTATATCTGATCAAGAATGGATGCATTGGCCTTGAACATATTGTACAGTCTGTACTGTACTGTGACTGTGATTTCTCATGGAGAAATATTGATAAGAAATTCGTAGGAAACTTTACTGGAATACCGAGAAGCATGTCATGAAATGCATAAATGTCGAAATCCTTTACTCGGATTAAGAAACATGAAAACGAACAAGTATTCGGTTTCATATAAATATGCTCAACCGCAAATGCGAGTATGTCGAGAATAAATATAAGGTTCAATACACCGCTGGAGTTGAGGATATACAACGTACTTTTATGTTGAAAGTATTCGGGATTTGGACTTTTCAGATCAAGAAACTAATCCCGACAAAAGCCGATCATCGTGATATCATCATATCAGATTTACTCTATTTCTATAAACATATTCAATTCGAAATTACGTTTCGATCAATCATTTCAAAATGTCGGATACAACCAGAGTTATTAAAGATGTTGAAAGTGGTCACATCAAAGACACCGATGTTCAAAGTTTACGAGGGTATTCTATTCAAGTAGTTACACAACCCTTTGGAAGTACGATTGGTAGTCCAGTGAGTGTTTTGTTTTGTTTTTTTTTATCTATTTTACTCCCTCCAGTCCTGGATCTTGTTAATTGATTCGTTTATTTAGACAGCTTTAGCAATTGGAGCATTTGCTACAACCCTTACGACTCTCTCTTGTGCTCTTATGGGATTTCGTGGTTTATCTAATACTGATGTTTTCGTTGCGAATTTCAACTTCATGTAAAACTTCTTTCTCTCCTTTTAAATTTCATTCGTCTAATTCTCTTCAAGTGCTGGTGTAGGCATGGTTATATCGGCTCAATGGGAACTCATTCGAGGTAATTCATTTGCCTATACAACATTGAGTGCATTTGGATTATTCTATGCTGGATTTGGTGCATTGGATGTCCCATTTCTTGGAATATCAGAAGCATACGGAAGTGATACTGCACAGTATAATAATGCTGTTGGATTTTTTGTCTTGTGTAAGTTATCGGAATCATCATTTGAGGTATAGAACTGATTGAAATAGTATGGTCCGTCTTTAACTTTTTCTTCCTAATTGGATCATTAACAATGTATGTATTATCTGCTTGGTTATTCTCATCATCATACCCATCATACCCATCATCAACCCATCTTTTTCTTTGGCAGAAATCTAATTAAACCCCTCTCAGAAACCTCGTCTACATTGGCATTTACTTTTTTGTACAACTAGCATTCACTCTTGTTAGCGCATCTTACTTCTGCGAAGCAGATGGTAATAGTTCAACCGCCGCCGTACTTAAGAAAACCGCTGGAGCATTTGCTTTTATAGCAGGAATGTTTGGATATTATGCTGTAGGACATTTAATGTGTCAACAAGCATTATTTTTCGAGTTTCCAATGGGCGATACCAGTCGATTTTTCAGGAAGAGATTAAATAATGAGAGACCAACTCCACAACATCAAGAAAATGAAACTGGAGCATAAGTGGAATTAATTTGGGTATGGAAGGGAATTGATTTGGGAACGAAAAGTTTAGTAGCTGGAGAAGTCGGGATTTATCTATAACAAAGGCGTTTTTGATGAGGAATAGGAGTATGGGTGTATATTGAAGTAACTAGTAGTACAAACTTCATTCACGTAGTGCGTTATGAAAGATTCTTATTGAAGATGTCCTCAAAACATTCATCTCGAACTCGAATCATCATCTTCTTCATCATCGTCGTCGTCATCATCGTCATCAATTGATACCTATGTGGATCAATCTTACTAAGATCATTCTTATCACAGTATTTTACCAGAATTCTTATACCATATGCATGCATATGGGAAATGATTTAAATATCGATGAGAATGATATCAATCCAACATAAAGGCCATCTATCTGACTGAGCCTTGTAATTGTGGGTATAACATCAAAGTATTAGTGGTTTTCTTTCGTGTTAAGGGTAACCTGGTCTTGCAATTCATCATTGGTGAATTGATGAGTGATCTTAAAGTTTCATTACGAAAATTTCCGACTCCGACGGCACAGACTTGGTGAGTGGACATCTTTTGAATGCCAGCTGCAGAACAATATATACTGAAGCTTGATGGTTATATATTACTTCAATGTAACTTTGGAATCATCAACTTGACCTTCTTGAAGAATACATTGTATTACAGTTAATATACTCATCAATCATATATCACCTCACACATCTCACCTCACACTCCATCTTACATTTCTCATCTGACACTGTACACGCTACACCTCAATCTAACCTCATACCTCTCATAATGACATCCCCATCAATCGACCCTCGCATCTCCAAAATACACCCATTCTACCGCACCTTCCTCCTCTCCATCGAACCCATCCTCGCCTTCTCAGGCGCCTACCTCTCACTATTCCACCCCACCAAATTCATAACCAGCACCGCACCATCCACTCTCTCCACCACCATCGATATCCAATCGCCTACATCCGAACCCCTGATCAAATTTCTCACCACCGACATTGGAGCTCTCTACCTCTTATTCACCATCAATGAAGCCCTAGTCTTACGACTCACTCGTGATTATTCCGTCTGGAAGGCTGTCGTGTTTGCAATGTTGGTATGTGATCTTGGACATCTATGGGGGGTTTATGAGGCGGATCCTGTTGGAAGTTTGGATGTGAGGGGATGGACTACTGATGAATCGATCAATAATGGGATTTTGATATTTGGGGCTGTTTTAAGGATTGGATTTTTGTTGGGGTTGGGAAATAAGAAGTAGTGGGAAATGGGAAGAGGAAGAGGAAGAGGAAGAGGAAGAGGAAGAGGAAGAGGAAGAGGAAGAGGAGCTGACTCTTATATTTTGTTGATCCTAATTTTCTAGTTGGATTTCAAGTGGTTTTATAAAAGACTTGTGGCAGGACAGTTGATGCCATGATCCTTACCACTGGATTAATTATTATAATTGTTAGCTATAAGATTATCTAAAACCCTTCAAGTCCCCAAAACCCTTGGTCTCATATCCCCAAACCCCCTAGACCCTTAACCCCAAGTCCTCAAATACCATATCATCAATTTCCTAAACTTTCTCAACATGTGAAGAAGTTGCTTCCTTTTCCAATCCAGCCGTAATACCTGCCCTCAATGCTTCTTCCTCTTGTTCCAATTCAGCCCATACAATAGCATGAGCTTTCCTAGCAGGTAAATTACGATCAAAAAGTCTATCAATAGCCTCCAATGGAATATTCTTCGTTTCAGGAACGAGGAAAAAAACAAATGCTGCTCCCCATATCATTAACGAGGCAAAGAATAGATAGACTCCATATCCCATCGAAGTGAACATCTGAGGGGTGAATCTGGAAATGAGGAAATTCCAAAACCAATTATGAGCGGCAGCATGTGCTTGAGCTAAAGTTCGAACACTTTGATCAAAGATTTCGGCATTAATTACCCAAGGTGTAGGATTCCAGGTTGGAGTATAGAATGCCTAATAGGAATTGAGTTTAGTATATAACTTCGGGAACAGTTGAGAAAAACTTACAGTCCATAAGTAAAAGAAGAAGACAGCAGATACACCAGAAGGTGGAAGAGTATCTGTTGGATGTGCGGCAGGTTTTGCAATTGCAATGTATGCAGCTACATAATACATACATAAAGCTCCACCAATTGATCCAATCATCAACAATTTCCTTCTGCCCAATTGATCGATTAAGAATAGGAGGTAGAGGAAAGTTCCTACGGTTTTGACGACACCAAACAAACCAGTAGAGAATAAAGAAGTATTGGTACCGATAATTCCAATACTTTTAAATATAGTAGGAGAATAATAATTAACGGCATTAATACCAGAAGCATTTTGCCAAAAAAATAATGAACCACCAAGGAAGAATCTCCATTGAATTTTTCGACTTGATGCGAGAAGTTTGAATGGTTGCCAGAATCCAAGACCACCACCTATCATTTGTTGTTCGATATTTTGTTCAATTGCATAGATTTCTTCTTTGATGTAAATATCATCTTCAGTGAGGTTTCGAATCCAACAAAGATTTTTAATAGCCTTTTCTCTTTTACCTCTACTCATTAACCACTATGATGAGTGAAAGATTAGTCTAAGATTGAGTGATTGAGAGATTGAGGAATCTGAACGATGAAGTGATTAAGGAATAAGAAGTCTAATTACTCACACGAGGAGTTTCATGAAGCCAAAGTGTTCCAATAAACAAAAGTCCAGAAGGAATGAGTTGAATTGCAAATGGAATTATCCATTGCTTATAATTAGGTGCGAGGGTTTGAGCAACTCCATACTTAAAGAATATTAGTCCTCATCTTCTCATCGATGATCAATACTCACATTAATCCAAAATCCAACCAAACCACCAATCTGCCAACCCAATTCAAACATCTATAAAACCATCAACAAAAGATCAGGTACACAAGGAGGCCAAAACCTACACAAACCAATCTTCCACGAATTGCAGGTGGAGATATCTCAGAAATATAAATAGGGGCCAAGCTAGAACAGCCACCAACACCAATACCAGCAAGAGCTCGTCCACCATAAATAAGTCCTAGACCACGATCTCCATTCGGACCCAGCATCATGCCTGCACCCACAGTAAAGACCGCACTGAAGAGAGCCATTCCCTTGACTCTTCCCAACCAATAAGCCGCAACATATGCAAAGAGAGCACCCCAGAAAGCACCAGCTTGATAACAAGAGACGATATTAGCACTGAGAAGATTTAACTTTGAGGCAGACAATGCAGCGAAATTGAATTCCTTTTTGAAGGAAGGGAGAGCGATAGTTGTTCCGATAAATGCGCTATCATATCCAATCATCACAGCTGCGAAACCAGCGACGATGGAACATAGATAGACACGCCAATTATAAACTTGAGAGGGAGTAGGACGATCCTCAACTTTTGATAAGATACCCATAATTAGAGATTTGGATTTGAAGGCTGAGATGAAGACCGAGAGAGGAAGAATCTGAGATTCAGACTCCAAGATAAAGACTCCAGATAAAGATCAAGACATCAACGAAGCAAAAGCCAATATATCAATCACCTCCAAAACCAATCCCAGAGAAATTCAATAAAATCATGCACGACAGCGGCGTAAATCCACTACCAATAGCATATTCAAAAGCCATGCCACCGGTAAAATATTGACCCTCAAACCCTGAAGAAATCCCATCTGACCGTCATGCAACATGTGACGGGGGGCATAATACCAAATGATACTGCAGGTAGCAGCAAAGAAGTTCCCGCTCGAGACGATGATGGTTCAAAGCCTCGCGATTATTTCTAGGGTGAAAAGATTGGCGTTGGCGCTGGCGTTGGCGTTGGATATTGAGACTTTCTCTACTCTTCTAGGATGGGAAAAGCTAATAAACTAATCCTCAAGCCTCAAAGCTCACACTGTCATCCATGCTGTGACGATGCAGTCGCCAGTAGGGAAGAGCAGTAATCAATCACACTCTACCCCAGTTTCCCCAACCCCCGCAAATACCCAAGTGCTTGGTAAAACACTACCCCGCATTCTTACTTGGAGACGGATAAGACTTTACACTGTCTTTGCATGTGTTTGGGAAGATTGTTCTCCTATTTGGGTTAAGTGATAGACGTATTGATCTAGATATCATGTATCATACTCTATATCAAAACTTTGTTGCTGGAATTTTGATAGTTCTCATATGATCTTCTTCAAATCCTCAATAGAAATACTATCCTCACTACAAGATCGACAAACTCAACTCCTGCCAACCCCATCTCTTTCTCTACTTTCATATCCCTATACTACAACTCACCATTAGATTAGCCTCCATAATGTAATTCCTCATCATGCATACATAACCGAGTGCATCTCCCATCACCACCCGATACCTATACGTTAACAATCCTCATCTCATCAAGCACCTCAGCAACCCCGAAAACCTTACCTGAAATCACCCATATGGACCCTACCATACCACACCTCCTCACCCAAATCCAGAAAATCAAGCAAACACCTAAACCGAGCAAAGCGAGAACAGCCTCCACGGCAGTGGCTCCCAGAGGGCCAGCGGAGCGTCATCGCCAGCAGAGCGTTAACGTTATTATCAACTACTCAGCCACCTTCAAAAATAAAATCTATACATCATTAACATGAAAAGATCAAACCGAAAGATCAAATCAAAAACGTTCAAGGGTAGGGTATATCTCTATTCATTCCGTTTCCTTTTACTTCAAACTGCGCTTGCAGATTTACCTTTCCTAATTACACGCAGAAAACCACAACTCCTCTTTGAATTTGATATCCATTCATCCATCCATTGCATATCAATATTACCTCTCATAAAATAGTATAATCCGCTCACTAACTCTGACTGTCATCAGATATCATTATAAACCTTATCATGGCTTCTTCATTAATTATCCTCTATTTTCTCCACTTCAGTTTTTGCTTCCTCCCATGTCTCCTTGCTTTTCTTTGCCCATTCGATTTGTGATCTAGCATAGGCCAGCTATCAAGTTAATTAGTAATATGAATCATGGTTATATCTTCATCATATGATGAAACAAATATCAAAGGTAAAAAAAACATCGAAAGTAAAAGAAAAAAACATAATTGCTCACCATATATCTCTTTAAATCATCTTCTTTCTCTGATTGAAATCTCTTCAAATCCTTGAGAACACCTGCAGTTGCATCTTTAACATCTTGTGCTGATGCCAATTGAGCTTGTTCCAATTGTGATATTGCCTCTCTAGTCTTACTGATTTGATCCCTTCTTGTTCTTTCTGGATCAGCATCAACAACACCATGAACTGCATGACTTATACGTCCAAAGATTTTATTAGTGATGAAATTTCCACTAGCACTCTTTCGATGAGTAGGTGGTATTTCTTCTTGTTGTGGAATGCCTTGAGCAGCAGATGGCGTATCACCATGAGTTGGAGGAAAATCAGAATCAATTGATGCTGTGTCATCATGTGGTGATTCTCTTTTTACTTGTGGTGATTCTCTTGCTGATGAATTGGATCTTTGTGGATGGTTAGAAGTTCCACTATTAGTGAGATACTGATCAATTCTTTTGGCTTCGGCTTCACTTCTTTCCAATTGTTCTAAAAGAACTCTCTTCTTTGCCAAATCCTCATTAGTCATCTCTTGTTGTACCCTCTTCAAAACTCGATATCTTAAAACATTTCGAACTACACCAGCAAATTGAGCACTCTCTCGCATCGGTTCAGCAAAACTTGCACCTAAAGAAGCAGAAAGTTCTTCGGTTGCAATGTATGAAGAATCCACAGCTTGACCAACTCTCTCAATAGCTGCTGCAAGAGATGCTGAAGGTTCTGAGAGTGAGAATCCATTAAATCTAGCACCAAGTTCTGCCAAATCTGTTGACAATGCAGATAAATGAGTTAAAGTTCTTCGATTCACGCGTTCAATAGGTCCAGTTAACAATACTTCCAAATCCTTCGTAGAAGATTCGAAACTTATAAAGTATGGATCCAAATCTTGTTCACTCAAATTCGCACTTTCTGGTGGAATTCTACCAAAGAGTTGTGGTCCCGATACAGTATGTGCTGCGGTAGAAGGACTAGCAGCATACTCTGATGGTTGTGCTATCATACCTTGAGCATTAGTAGCAGATGAAGAAGCTGCCTTGAGTTTCGCAGATGTTGCAGGTACAGGTAGAAATGAATGAGCAGGTGTGGGGTTGGCGGGGTCGAGAGGTGGGGCTTTCATGTTGGATTTTGGAATTGATGCGATAGGATGAGAATGCAAGACTTCATTCTGATAGATGTTAGAAATAGAATAGCAACAGAGTATGTATCAGTATTGACTTACCCAACTTGCGTTTGGATCCAAAAATCTCCACCAAACTCCATCATTTCTTACTTCATCCATTCTTCTACATCTGTTTAAGAATACAGCCAACATGCGCTTTCGAAGATCTATGATTTGTTGATCTTGTTTTGCTTTGGTTGGGTTCGCAGCATAATCCGCCATGGTATGTTTCTCAGGGATCGGTGGAATGATTAAAGTAGGATGTAATCTAGAGAGAGCTTCTCTTAAAGAAGCAAACTCTGAATAGCGCCGACGAACTTCAAGATCCTATTTTCACGTTAGCTTTGATATAATGATATATTACCTAGTGATAATTCATACCCCTGTTCTTATTGTATACACAATATATTTCCCACCACTCTCAGAACTCTTTCCAGCATCCACAATCAAAATAGGGAGTTCCGGATTCTCATATAGAATTTGTTCAATGCGACTATCGTATCCTCCCTTCTTCTGCCTTCTCGTAGCCTGGGATGCTTCACCATAATCCTCATCGCTTCCAGCCTCACTGGTATCATAAGTGAAATTGTGTTGTTCTTGTAAATGATCATGATTTTCGCTGATGGTAGAAGGAGTGCGCGGCCCGCCAAAATCATGCTCTATAAAATCCCAACCCTCAAAGTCAGCATCAAACTCAGGCTCTGCCGCGGTTCCCAAGAAAACAGAAAACATCGTGATACAAAGTGATCAAAGATGTCGGGTTGAGAAAACTTACGAGAACCAGGTGAGTTTGGAATCGCATTTGATGAAGTTATAGAATCTCTTCGTTCAAAGCTGGTACCGTATGGATTATTGTCTTCATCGTTCCACATCATGTAAATGATTTACTCCTACGAGAGCTTTGTGTGATTGATCAAGGGTCGCACAATTGATTATTGTATGAATAATAGTTTGAGAATTGAATGAAAGGTTGTTGAGGTTATTCAGAGATTACGGCTTCGAACAAACAAGTGAATCTAAGAGCTCAGGTTCCTAATGTTTTCCTCACATTGTTGATCACCAGCCATCGTCATTGGCGTGCACGGACCATGCTTGAGGCTTAATTGGGTGAAGCCCCTCTCTCCAGTTATCAAGGAAAAGAAAGGAAGTAATAATATTACTTATTATAGTATAAGATATATTTTATTATATATTTATGAGTTTTTATAATATGTTTGTAAATTGTTAGATTCTTCATTACTCATGTTATGGATGTATTAAGTTGTGTGGATTTAGTATAAATATGTGATCTCTCAATTAAAAGAGTATTGAAATATATACTCCGTAAGGTTCTCTTAACCAGTTTATCTCTGATAAAGACAACGAGGTAGGTAATTAGCGATTGGGTTGGAGAAACCCCCTCGCTATGCCATATACAATACACACACATACATGAGAAGTGGTACAGCAAGGATTGCAGCACAGCACCACAAGACGAATCCTCACAGTATTAAGATCAAGGAGGGATATTGAACATACAATCTATTCACAAGCTGAAGAAGTTTTGATATAAATGCACACCTAATAATAATTAATCCGAAAGTTACTCAACTTATCAGGACTAATCCCTTCGAATTCTATATCAAACTCTTCTCGAATACGTAGAATCTCACTACCAACCCGTCCGTATACTACTACATCATGCTAACTAGTAAACGTTTCGGACCGTTCGGAAGACCCCTTTTCTAGTTCTTTCTCATACGCGATGAGTGGAGGATAGTACCATGACATACATATCATCAAAACATACCATACTTCTTTCGAGATTCTACTGCGAAAGATGAGTGAGTATGAGAGGTTATTTTATCATCAAAATTATATGAGGACATTAAGAGGTATTCCACCCACGGCTTTCAAACTTAAAAACGTTTCTTTACTCATGCCCTTTACCTCATAAACCTTTAACCCAGAACACAAGCCCTTCATTCTATTATCAAACCCGAATTAAAACCTTAGAAACTACTGTCCCATAAAACTTTGAAAGCAAGTAGATGGACAATTAGATTGTTGAACCTTAACTGGGATTTGTCAATATAACAGCCTAGTAGGTATCATGTAGACACACACATCACACACCCCCTTTCACATATTCACACCTACCCATAAGCACTTACTCCCCTTCACACCCCCCTACACATTCACACACACACACATATACACACACACACACACACACACACACACACACACACACACACACACACACACACACACACATACTTCACATCATCATCAATACCAAAAAAACATCTCAGATATCTCTCTCATTTTCATTCCCATTTCATTAATCAAAATCAACCACCCTATTACCAGGTTGTTAATTCAATTCATGTCCTAATACCTTTTCCCATACTATTCCATACTATCCCAACACATCCCATACTATCACATCCCATCCCCAATATTCTCTAATTATTTCCTCTCTCACTTGCTGGATATCAATATCATATCATCTCTTACAAAATCTTCCTCGATTTTCCCTTCAAAACATCCCCCTCATCCACAAAACAAAAAGATACACTGAAAAATATAAAAAGCCATAAAGGATAAACGCGAAAAATGAAAACACAATGAATCGAATGAAGGTAATAAAGAAAGATAAAGTAGAATAAGAAAAATGAGAATTCGGTATTACAACACAATATTTCCTTTCCATGCCTTATCATATGCACACAAATTCAAATCCACTCAACTACTTTTTTCCTCCTTTAAAATTTTTAATCAAATATCAACCATAGAAACCAAATTCCTTAATTTCCTGCTACTTCTTCTTCCGCCCAACCATTAAGACCATGTCCTTGTCCATCAATTCCTAACCCATATCCACTATTGAATCCTCCATTACCAAGACCACCTGAGAAAGAACTTTGATATTGATGCCCTCTACCTCTAGAACTTCCTTGTTGTTCACCATTCCCATTACCATCCGGTTGTGCAAAAACAGGAAGTGAAACAGCTCTGCTGTGACTACTTCTAGCTGGAGCCAATAAACCATTCATAGTAGAAGCTCCAGATGATTGGAAACTATTGGTGTTACTGATACTAACACTTGAACCATGCCCACTAGGTTGTGATTGTTGAATATTTAAATCATCAATATTTCCATTACCATACAAGGCAGCTTGTTGAGCTGCAAGGACTTGTTGCTGTTGTTGTTGAAGGGCTGCAACATTGTATGGATCAAGGTTTTGTTGTTGCTGTTGTTGCTGCTGTTGTTGAGAAACTTGGTTGAGGTACATGGTTAATGGATTATTGCTACCAGCATTGAGAATAGTAGATGGAGTAGATCCATGTTGCTGTTGCTGCTGTTGTTGGAAATTTCCATTCGAACCATTAAGAGAACTTGGATCTACAGATCCTGTTGGTGATGACCCATTTTGACTTGGTTGAAGACCCCCTGAATGAGGAGGTGAATTAAGACCATCACCACGTGGAGATTGAGATTGTTGAACTTGTCGTGGAGGATTTCCACATCGATCCTTTCCAAAATTGACCTTGAATCGACGATACTCTTCTCTTCCTCTAATAGCTTCAATTGCCTTGATAGCATTTGCGATATTTGTAAAGTTGACAAAAGCGCAACTCTTCTCTCGAAGAGTATTAACCAATTCAATTTCACCATATTCAGAGAAATCTTGTCTCAATCTTTCTTCCGTCCATGATTCATCCAAATTACCAATATAAACATTTCTTGATGCTCCACCACTAACAGCAAGTGCAATAGCGGCTGGAAGTGCACCGGAATGTTTTCCCCATCCAATCTTTAATCTTCTGTTATGAATCATCAACCCTTGTAAGTTGCTTAAAGCATAGAAGGAAGCTGCCGAAGTAGGATCAATAAATGTAACGAAACAAATATGTTTGTCGGGTATATATCGAATGTGATGTAAAAGACCACCTCTAACAACATTACAAATTTCTTCGATTGTTGTTTCTGGATGAATGTTACCCAAGTAGACGGTTCGATTTCCAAGGTTGTTGATTCCACCAGCAGTTGTAGCAACGGCAGCAGCAGCTACAGATTGTTGAGCCAAAGCATTAGAAATCAAATCACGATCAGCTCCATTCAAAACGTGAGCATATCCTGGTGCAATACCAAGGTACTGAGCTGCGTTTTGTTGTTGAGTCTTGGAAACATAAGCGCAACGGTCTTTTCCATAATATACCCTACGTGGTGATTGCCACTTTGCTTCTTGAGGTAATTGAGAAACTGCCTTGATCGCATTTCCAATTGATAAGAAATGAACAAAACCAATTGCCTTTTCTCGAACAATCTTCACTGTATCAATCGGACCAAATTTTCCAAGATCCTCACGTAATTCATCTTCAGTGACTTCCTCACCAAGATTTCCCAAATAAACGTTTCTTGAAGCACCAGATTGTTGAACAGCAAGAGCAACAGATGTAGGTACTTGAGAAGGTTTTCCCCAACCAACTTTGATATCTTGTCCTCTGATGGAAAGTTTCTTCAAAATAGCATCGGAATGGAAATGAGTGGCGGAACTTCCATCTAAGAATGAGATGAAAGCACAATTCTTATCTGGTAAAAGTCTAACAGATTCAATTTGTCCACTACGAACATGACCAAGAATTTCTTCCGCAGATGTCTCTGGAGGGATGTTTCCAAGATAAACAGTTCTGCTAGTTCCTGAAACTAAACCTGGTGACATTTGTACTGGAGAGGAAGGTGCCATGCTTAGATTCTGCATTCCATTGTTCATTTGAGCAAATCCACCAGTTGGAGATTGTGGATTGTAGTATTGAGGTGCGCCATAAGTCGAAGGGGAAACCAAGTTCTGATAGAGTTGAGGGGACATGGGTCCGGTTGGACTTTGAGGTTGTTGATTTTGTTGTTGTTGAAAAGTCGCATAATTTTGAAATTGAGGACTTTGAAATGCCGAAGGAGTTCCTGGCTGAAATGGACTACCAAGAAGTAATTGAGATGGCAGCAAAGGTGTAAATTGCATATCGAATCCTGTGCCAGGCGTTGCCATATCATTCTGACCTTGTTGACCCATGCTTTGTGTATTTATTGAAGGAATGTTGGCTCTGCGAGGATGTCTATCACCATAACCACCCATCGAATATTGATTTGAACTGTATGCGCCATGAGAGAAGCCTGTATCGCTGTTGGAAGGCTTAGATGCATGACCAAATGGTCTATTCACAGATGTCGCTCCAGATCCACCATTTTGAGTTTGTGACTCCTGCATCCCTAGAAGATGAGGTGGCAGGACAAAGCTGTCCCGCACGAGAGATGATATTACCGCCGTTTTGAAGGATTAAAATGTGCCTACAAAGGGCACTTGGAAGAACTTTTGTAAGTCTTGAAAGATTAATCTATTCAATTGATTGAAGGATATCCAACTTTTAGAATTGAAGCTGTGAGAAGTTTGATAGAAGAGTGAATGAATCGAGTAATTGAAATTCGAGATATTCCTTTGAATTGAAGTTTGGATATGTATTAACAAAGCTAGGTATGTAGATAATCGAGGTTGGCTGGTTGGCTGGAATTGAGAATGTTTAGGGGTATAAAACAAATTCTTGTATAGATAGAAAATATGAATATTAAAATAGGTTCAGTCTGCATACGAGGGTTCGAATCGAAAGGATGAAATTTATCGATATGAATTGAATTGAATTGAATTGTCTCGTCTCGTCTCGTCGCAGAATATTTATATTGTAGATGATCGAAATGTGTTGTATCAAAGTATCTGTTTGTATCGGAGGAATGAGCCCTGGATTGATGGATATCTTGAAATGACTTTGAGTTTGATCGTAGTTATCCAATCGAAGTAATTGTCGTCAATGTAGAAGCAAAAATATATAAGTTCTAGAATAAAAGTTTGAGAATATTGGTTTCGATATCTGCTCGATACAATGAATGGATACGATGCAAGATTTTGAGTGAATTGAATAGAATAAGAGGATGAATATTGAGAACAATAGTAACAACAAAGAAGTTTTGACAAAAAAGGTGGTGAAGTTTTCGTCAAATCTTATAAGAATAATAAATAGTAATAAAAAGGTTGGAAGAATCGATAACGACTGTTCTTTTTCTGAATTTCTTTTCTTATTCTTCTTGTTATTATTCCTCTTCCTCTGGTTCTTCTGATGCTGCTGTCTTTGATGCTTCCTCTACTTCTTCTGATACTGCTGCTTCCTCTGCTTCTGCTGCTGCTATTACTGCTACTTCTGCTGCTGCTGCTGCTGCTACTGCGGCTGCTTCTTCTTCTTCTTCTTCTTCTTCTTCTTCTTCTTCTTCTTCTTCTCTTTTCTTCTCTTTTCTTCTTCTTCTTTCTCTACTCAAACACACTGCTCCTTCTTCTTAATCTCAATCTCTTCAATCACTTCTTCTCAAGATTCAAAGTTTAAAAATTGTGAATTGTGAAAGGAAGAGGGAAAAAAAGGGGTGATGAATGAGTATGCGTATGCGTATGAAGTAGTCCGCTTTTTTGATCTCTCGTGAATTGAACCTCTTTCGGGGGAGTGGAGGGGAGGTTGGAGGGATGGCAGGGGAGAGAAGTTATTCAAAAATAAGGAGTGAGTGTATTCAGATGAATTAACCAAAGATGGAATAAATTTGGGATAAAATCAATGAGAAAAGGAGGTGAAATGGAACAATTATAATATTGAAAGAATTATGAAATTGTTCAAGAGTATAAGTATAAGGAAGTATAAGTATAAGTAAGTAGTATAAGATAAATAAGAAGTAAAAAAGTAATGAAGGAAGAGAGAATAATGAGTGAGAGAGTGAGGGTGAGCGAGGGTAAGTGAGTAAACGGTAGATAGTAAGGAGGGAGGTATGTGAAAGAAAGAGAGAGAGAGAGAGAGAGAGAGAGAGAGAGAGAGAGAGAGAGACAGACAGACAGACAGACAGACAGATAGGAGAGAGAAAAGGAGGTCAATAGAAAAGGAGCAAGGGAGGTAGTGAATAAGTTACATAGAAGGAATAAATAAAATAAGAATAAGAATAAAGAATGATTTAATGAAATTGAATAAATAAGAGAATAGGAGAAATAATAAAGTAATAATTTTAGTTATTAGTTTTATTATATATTATATATTATTTAAGGTTTATATTTATAGTTATATTAATGAATTAATTATTTGATAGAGAAATAATTATAATTATATTAAAATACTAATAATTATTTAGAATGATTTAGTAGATTTTATTTAAATACTCTTAAATATACTTATTACTATATATATATATATATATATATATATATATATATATATAGCTATTTTTTAATCTATTCTTATTTCATTTATAATAAATTGATTAAAAATATATTATTTAATGTTAACCAATGGAATACTATACATACTTTAATCCATGAAAAGGGATGTGCTGAAAAGAGTTACTCATTTCAATTAAGCTAAATATAGTTTAGTGAGTTGCTTATTATGGTATAGTTCCATCAATGTGAGGGTCCATTCCTTTCTTCGAGTTAACTCCTTTAGTTTTAGTCTCTCCTTTTCAAATTGATATCAGTTGACATACATGATAATACATCTGATTGGATTAATGATTAAATGAACGATACTTGGTACTTTCTTAGAAGTCATCAGAAGAAATCTACTTGACGCAAGAGATAATATAATATATGTATAATAGAGTCATGAAAAAGGTTCAATACAAAATCATAAACCATCCAAAGATGAAGAGAGGGAAGAGAGGGAAGAGAGGGAAGAGAGAAAAGAGAATAGAGGGAATAGAGAATAGAGGCAAGAGAGGAACCAGAGGCAAGAGAAGCAAGAGGCAATGCAATCCCTCCAACCTTCTCTCGGACCCTTTATTACCTACCTAAGTACGGAATATCTAATAGATACCTAAGTAATCAAAGACGGCGGTTAATTATCATGTAAGAACTTGACGCTGTTATTGTCAAAGTATTTCGGTATATGGAAACAAGTATTAGATACCTAGGTAGAGAGATATCACCAATCAAACAAAGAACTGTGCTGTGCCTCTTTCATCCAATGAATTGGAATTCAACCAACCATTATCATTTCAATCAATTCGCCAATGAGATGGATGCTCTAGACGTTGATACTTGTTGGAGTATCAAGTAAGTCACTTGATCAGTGATCAGCAATTGCAAGTAAGTAGATGAATAAGTATATCCATACTATAGCTGGAGACCTCAACTTAAGAAATGAATCATTATTGCTATACAGAGTACTTGATTGAACTTTGAATTTCCAGATATATATTATATATATTATATATATTATATATATTATATATATCCCCTCCTCTACAATCCATCCTTTATAGTCCAGTTCATCCTTCATAATTCCTTCATCCCACAAATACAAAAAGAACAGCACATCTACCCATCTACCTACAACACAGTATAATACATATACGGAGTAAAATGTGCAGATATGGATCACCCATTAGTCCCATCGAATTCGTGGTTAATCTTCATTCATCAATTAAGGGTCCAACCCCATTTTGTCGATCCTTAATCGGTTTAATACCACTTTTATTTATGTAAGATCTTACTTGATGATATTTATATTTATATTTATATGTACATTATGATTTATGATTTATGAATTTATGTTTTATATTTTATGTTTTATGTTTTATGTTTATGTTTTGTGTTTTATTATGTATGTTTTATTATGTATGTTTTATTATGTATGTTTTACAATGCCATTAATAATCCATCTCTGAGTACCTAGATAATTTCATAATTATCGTATATGGGTATAAGGATATAATACTTTGGTCTTTAGTATGGTCTCTATAATAATATGAAGGATAAATAATATATATGGAATCAATTGCAACTTCAACCTTCAACCTTCAACCTTCAACCTTCAACCTTCAACCTTCAAAATACCAAGCCTAGTATCTACCATTCATCTGATTAACCCTCCATATACAATTTCCATAATGCAAGATTGACCTTCACCCATTCATCCAACTCATCCCAGCCAAAGTCCACCAGGTCTTTCCACATCTCCATCCCAAATATCAAACCTCTAACCTCTAACCCCAAATCCTCAAACATCAAAGAACAGACAGAACAGTCACATATTAGCAAAACCCTCAACCCTCAGCCTTCAGCCTGGTCCTTGGTCCTTGGTCCTTAGTTCTCGATCCTTACTTAGTCTTACCTATACTTTTATCATCTATCCATCCATCATTCTATATTCCAAGTTTCTATATATATATATATATATATATTGCATTGATGATATTGATTTTGAGATATTATATAATACTATTCATAAGATTTATATTCAAAGTAATTTTAGCTCTTTGATTTGAGTGTGAGTGTGAATAACAGACATCTCGAATCATAGAACTAAATGTGGTTATTGTACAGTCTAAGGTTACTGTTTACTTATCTATCCATAGATATAAGAATCACCTTATACAAATTCAACATTCCATCCATCCTTCCATCCATCCCATTCCTCAATTCCAAACCCTTTGTTGTGCCACCCATCCTTCCAGAACAAATCTCCCGCATTCCACAATTCTACAAATGCTAGTTCCAGCTATAAAGTAACCCAGTACCATCACTACCTTAAACCTCCTCCTTACACGGTTACACGGTTACACCAAACGCTCAACGCTCAACGCTCAACGCTCAACACCCGGACCCCCCTAATTCTATCCTAGCCCATCCCATCACCCAACCCCTTAATTCCCAATATCAGACATCCAACCACAAACCAACTCAACCACAACCATAGCCACTGTACCTCCGTTTATACCACCACAGAGACAACCATTCGAGAAATGATTAGCCACCAAGTCAATCTTATACTAAACAGTAAGTAAAAGGAAAGGAAAGGAAAGGAAAGGAAAGGAAAGGAAAGGAAAGGAAAGAAAAGAAAAGGAAAGGCCAAGAACTAACTATACTAGTACCCAAGTATCCGTATATATATATCCATTCGCCTTTATTCGAGTACTTGAATATATACAAACATACCAATATTATATATACCCTTATTATGGAATATATACTCATGTAGATACGATACCTTGTATAGATGTTAATATTAGTATATACAACTCTCAATCACCAAATATTTATAATTACCTCCTATCTTTCCATTCCATCCACCAGTGATCCCTTCCCCTTACTTTCGCTTCCCTTTCCCCTTTCACATCCCCTCCACTATCCATCTCCTTATTCCCAACCTAAACCTTAACCTCGTCCTCATCCTCATCCTTAACCTCATCCTTAACCTCATCCTCATCCTCATCCCCAATATCAAAACACAATATACATACACATCAATCATCAATAATCAAGTTAAATGTTCTATCATGATTTTGATTTATTCTTCAACTAAACGCAAATACTATCTATCTGCTAACTGAACTATCATCAATATCAATCATCCCATACGAAGCAACTTTCTTCACCTGATCAATCCATCGTCTTTTTAATCTATGGCTTGCAACGTCCCATAAATCTTGGATACAAACAACATGTGCGAACTGAATGTTGTTTACAAATCCAAGCAATGAATCTTTCAAGACCTAATCCATAACCACCATGAGGAGATGTACCATACCTATTAAACGTTAGCTGATCAATGCCCAAAATAAAGATATCGAGACTGAGTAAAACTCGGGGGGAAAAAAATCAACTTACTTTCTTTGTTCAGTGTACCAATAATATTCCTTTGGACTAATGCCTTCTCTCTCATATGCTGCCATCAATTCTTCATAACCTTCCATTCTCATACTACCTCCAACAATCTCACCAACACCTGGCATCAAAACATCAACACTTTCAGTAACTCTTGGATCTTGAGGATCTTTCTTCATATAGAAAGCTTTGATCTCAACTGGGAAATGTGTGAGAAGAATGGGTAAGTTAATGATATCTGTCATTTTTCTCTCAGCTGCTTCGGCAATATCGTCACCAAAGACATGTGGGTTGCCCTCTTCATTTAGAATAGGTGGATCTTGAGCATTGAGCCAATCAATAGCATCCGAATAACGCATACGCTTGAAAGGTCGAGAAGGAGCTTTGAATTCTGGGTTAAGTTCTTTGATATAACCAGCAATTTCGGGATCAGCCAAAATAGTATTGATAACGGTACTGATCATTTCCTCCAAATGATCTAAAAGATCTTCGAAATCAATGAAATCCAATTCAGCCTCAACGTGAGTGTATTCGGATAAATGTCGACGAGTAAGAGACTTCTCAGCACGGAATGATTTTTCGATACAGTAAACATTTCCGAGAGAAGGAATACCGGTTTCGAGATAAAGTTGAGATGATTGAGTGAGATATGTTTTCTCTCCATAGTAATCCAATTCGAATAAAGTAGAACCTCCTTCAACTTGTGTTTGAACGAATGCAGGTGGACTAATCTTTGTAAAGTACATCTCCTTATATGCCTTGGCGAAAGCCCATTCAACGGCTGAACGAACCTTCATAACCGAAGAAGCTGTATCTCCACGAAGAACAAGATGACGATTGTCCAACATTGAAGATTCCCATTGATCTTGTTGATGAGAAATTTTGTTGGTGATAGCATCAGAATCGGATGGAGATCTACCAATGACTTTGTAATAGTCGACGTGTAATTCGCGATTATCAGGAGCGGATTGACCAGTAGGAACCTTTCTCATTTCTCCATAAAGGGTTAATGAAGTACCTTGTGCGAAAGTAAGAGCATCATATGTTTTGGTAAGATCACCTTGCAAAATACATTGCAAATGGCCATAACCATCAACCAATGTAATGAAAGTAGCTTGCTTTTGTTCTCTCAATCTGTGAATGCGACCTGAAACCTTCACACGAGTGCCCTTCACATCTCCTTCTCCCAATTCAATATCTTTGCGACCAATCTTAATCTTAATTGCTGCAGGTAAAGATGAATCTTCCGTAAGAATAATCTTTTTCGATTCTTCGAGTGTCTTGAGTCTAGCATCATCCTTTTCCTTTTCTGCTGTCGCCATTTGTTGTTGCTTTACAAGTTTCTTCTTGTGTGCATCCAAAGCATTTTGAGCCTTCTTGATTGCAGCTTTTGCTGGTTCCTTCCATACCAATCTTTCAGATGGATCTCCATCTGCACTGACTGCACCAGTTGTTGAAGCTCTTGATTGATATTTTCCTCCTTCACTACCACCATGTTGAATATAAGCGTATGCTAATGACTTGTATGGTTTGCTTTCAGCACCAGTTGCTGTTTGGTCATCTTGACCAACATCAGTATCGATATAAATCGTGTCCATCTTTGTTCTATCGGCGAGTTCTTGAGGAGCGGCCATATCGAGTGGTTGTTGACAATTTCAAAATGTTTTGATTTTGTAACTCGGAGGGGAACTTATTAGTTTGGTGGGGGAATTGAATCCTCTAATAAATACTGTATTTGGAGTCATTGATAGTGAACCAATTAATTGGTGAGTCAGAAAATAAAGGGAGCGATAAGAGATTATTAGATAAATACCAGGAATGGATAGGAATGGATATTAGACATTTGATTGAGTTGCGGATGTTTCACGGGTGTGTTGTTTATCAACTCGATGGAGTCAATTTAACGAATGACAGATTGTTGACTAGCTGACTAATCAGGCCTGTATTGTAAGGCTTCAAGGTTGGAGCTACTTTAGCTTACTACCTAATAGGACTAAAAGTAATTTACGCGGAAGAAACGCGTAGTTTGAATTTCTATGACGCGACTGAATGCCTAGATTTTATTTTATACTAGACTGGACAATTGAGGTCAATGATATATTTGGATGTGTGTATGAATGAATGTATGAATATATACAATACAAAATACAATAGAACGAAGATTTCAAAACTTTCAAAACTTTCAGTTCAATTCAATTCATATTCAATTCATATCGTTAAAGTTATAAATTCTCAACACTTCATCGCCTTCCGCCATTGATGTTACTTTTTCATAAAGGCGTCGATAGTCGAGTTCAATTGGCTAAGATATTTAATCTTACCTACCTACAGTCGCAGTCACATATCACAATCGCATAACCCCTACAGTTACATTTTACAGTCGCATATTTCTTATAGTCACATAAATCGACATTGTGGCTTCACGGAAGTTCCTCATTCCTGTGGTGGGCAACCTACATACTTCTCTGTTGACCAGATCATTCAGCAAGATGCCACCAAAGCAGTCGACATTAGGGTATGTTAGAGATTCACAAACTACGTTGGGGTTCGTCATTGTCTAGTATATAAGGTAATTTTACTAATGAATGTTTATTGAAAGGAAATTCTTTGGTCAACCAAAGGGTGCACCTGCGAAACAATCAAAGCTCTCTTTTTCTTCCAAGTCAAATCCAACCAAGACGTCAACAAAATCTACATCACCATCGGAAGAAGATGAAGATACTGAAATGAAGGATGGAGATTCTGATGTGATTAATAAAGATTTATCCCCTAAGGAAGAAGAATCCAATTCGAAGATAGAAGTAAAGAAAGAGAAAGGTATGCAAGGGTTGATAGTAAATGCGCATTCAATCAATGAAGCTAACTTCATCCACCAACAGGCGTGAAGAGATCCAGATCAATCAGTCCAAAACTATCAGCAAAGACTAAGGCTATAAAGATTGAGGATGAGATCAAAGAGGAAATGGAAGTAGATGAGGAAGAAGAAGATGAAGATGAAGAACCTATTGTGAAGAAACCTCGAAGATCCAAAAAAGCTGAGCCAATGGATAGAAAGGTGAAAGAGGTGAAAGAGGTGAAAAGGGAGAAAAAGGAGAAAAAGGAAAAAAAGGAGAAAACGGAGGAAACGGAGGAAACAGAGGAAAAGCCTTCACCTAAACTGACTGCTACAAAATCCAAGGTCAAATCTTCTTCAGATTCATCCCCAAAGAAAGCTTCTTCCAATAACATATCTCCACCATCGAAAGCCAACAAGAAAAATAAGGTGATAGATGACGAAGATATGGAAATTGAAGAAGTACCACCAATGAAACCAACAAAGCGACGAACTTCCAATGCATCGAAATCAATATCAGAATCAGACATTGAAGAAGATTTAGAATCTAGTGGAGATGAGAAACCAGAAGTAGCTGCCAAAGCTAGGGAGAAGATTCAAACGACATTAAAGTCCAAGAACAAAGATCCATATCCAGATTGGAAACCAGGAGAACCAGTGCCTTATGCTGCTCTTTGTACAACGTTCTCTTTGGTTGAGATGACAAGTAAGAGATTAGTTATCGCGGCTCATTGTTCTCTATTCCTTCGTCAAGTACTTCGTCTTACACCTGATGATCTTTTACCCACTGTTCTTCTCATGATCAACAAATTGGCTGCAGATTATGCTGGAATTGAACTGGGTATCGGTGAATCTTTAATTATGAAAGCAATTGGAGAATCTACCGGTCGAAATTTGAGCGTTATTAAGAATGATCAAAAGGAGATTGGTGATCTTGGACTTGTTGCAGTCAAGAGTAGATCCAATCAGCCTGTCATGTTCAAGCCAAAACCATTAACAATCAGAGGTGTTCTCAGGAGTTTGATTGAGATTGCTACAATGCAAGGTAATGGTGCTCAGGGAAGAAAGGTTGATGGAATCAAGAAATTACTTTCAGCAGCCGATGCACATTCAGCTGGTAAAGTTGATATTACAAAAGATAAAGGTGGACCCAGCGAAGCAAAATATATTGTTCGTTTCCTTGAGGGTAAACTTCGACTTGGATTAGCAGAAAAGACTGTTCTCGTTTCTCTGGCTCAAGCAATGGTATGTCATGAGATTGAAGCAAAAGAATCTGGAAAGGTGCCAAGTACAGAACAAATGGCCAAAGGAGAATCAATATTGAAAGCTGTTCATAGGTATGTTATATTCCTTGGATATTCATCAACTACTAACGCAATTCAGTTCTCTACCAAGTTACGATGTGATCATTCCCGCAATGTTGGAACATGGTATCTTCAACCTGAAAGATAACTGCAAGTTGCAACCTGGTGTACCATTGAAACCTATGTTGGCCAAACCAACAAAAGCAATTACGGAAGTTCTTGATCGGTTTGAGAGTCAAACATTTACTTGTGAATACAAGTATGATGGAGAAAGAGCTCAAATTCATTACGTCGCTAAAGATTCACCTAAACAATATCTTGGTGCTACACCTGCTGCTGCAAAATCTTCTGCTGGTGGTCTGGCCGCAATTTTCTCTCGAAATTCTGAAGATTTATCCAAGAAATATCCAGATGTTCTTGGTAAATTGAATACATGGGTTAAAGAAGATACAAAGAGCTTTGTCCTCGATTGTGAAACTGTCGCTTGGGATGTGATTGAAAAGAAAGTTTTACCTTTTCAACAACTCATGACTCGAAAGAAGAAGGATGTCAAGGTTGAAGATGTTAAAGTTAAAGTTTGTGTATTTGCATTCGATTTACTTTTCCTAAACGGAGAAGCAGTTGTTGAAAAATCATTACGAGAACGTCGTGAACTTCTTCATAAAGCTTTTCAGCCCATTGAAGGGGAATTTCAATTCGCTACTAGTATGAATGGTCAAGAAATTGACGAGATTCAAACATTCCTGGATGAGAGTGTTAAAGCATCATGTGAAGGACTTATGGTAAAGATGTTGGATGGTACAGAGAGTGGTTATGAACCAAGTAAAAGGAGTAGAAATTGGCTCAAGGTATGATTTCATTCAGCTCCGTTTTCTTTTCTATTTTTTTTTTTACTAATGTGCCACAGATCAAAAAGGATTATCTCTCTGGTATTGGTGATTCACTTGATCTTGTCGTTCTAGGAGCATACTATGGTCGTGGTAAACGAACATCTGTATATGGTGCCTTCCTTCTCGCATGTCATAATCCTCAAACTGATACTTACGAAACTATTTGTAATATTGGAACTGGTTTCAGTGAACAAGTTCTTGAGGAATTACATACACAACTTTCAGCTATTGTCATTGATCGGGCAAAACCTTTTTATTCTCATTCATCAGGAAATCAACATCAACCAGATGTATGGTTTGAACCAAAATATGTTTGGGAGGTTAAAACAGCAGATTTAACATTAAGTCCAAGATACAAGGCAGGATGTAAAGAAGGTGTTGATAATGGTGGAGAGAAGGGCATTTCTTTAAGGTTTCCAAGATTTATTAAGATTCGAGATGATAAGAAACCAGATATGGCAACTAGTAGTAGACAAGTGGCTGAGATGTATAGGAAGCAAGAGAGTGTTACAAAGAGCAAAGGACCTAGTGTTGATGACGATTTTGAGTATTAGATGGGGGTAGAGGTAGAGTGGGATGAGAGTGGTGGATGGAGGTGGTGGATGGAAGTGACTTGGGCAGGAGTGATTAGGATAGGGGTGGCCTCGAATTAGAAGTGGACTCGGGATACAGAAGTGGTTTTGAGACTGGATCTGGCCTTGAGACTGAAACTTGCCCTGGTATAGAAGTGGCATTGAACGGGAAGTGGACTCGGGATAGAAGTGACCTTGGTACTGGAAATGGCCTTGAGACTGCAAGTGAGTGGCCTTGAACTACAATGGCTTATTTATCGGCTATGGCTAAGATGCCAATGATAAAAATGTTTGAATTGTATGAGATAAGTTGATGCTATATAGATGTATTGATAATTGCTTACAAAATCATAGAGCTAGTCAACCAAGTAAACTTCACATCCCAAGGCATCGTTCTCTTACTCTGTGTTGACTACAAAGTTTTCATTCATGAAACTTTTCAATACCTAAATCTTTTGTAATCTATGTAAGTATGTTTTAACTTTGGTACTTTACTTTGATCCTTGATAGTTAAAGAGATCAGATGGCAAACTATTCTTCCTTCTTATCCACCTTTATAATGCCCCAATCTCTTTCGGACAATCAACAATTATTTCATCCAATGTTTCAACTAGGTTGAAGTTTTATTTGATGTTTAATCCAGTCTCTTTGGTTGTGGCCGTATAATACCTTCACCTTGTTGTTATTCACTTTCCCCCCACCATACACTTATTGTATGAGAATAACTCACTTTAATTATATCACGATTGTTGAATTTTTACTCAACTAGCCTCAAGTACGGCTTTTGGATGAGGACTATCGATAATGTATCTCCCGATACTCAATGAGATGTCTCACTATAGAAATGATGGAAGAATAAGAAAGCTAAATGGTCTTGTCCTCCTCTTGTCTCCTCTTTCTATATCTTGTCTCTACCTTTTCTCAGTCCTACCAAGTACATTAAAATGCCATCTACTACTTTAATATTACGAACAAATATTCACCAATATAAACACATCTTGTTTTCATAATGGGCCAATCTCCTCAACAACTTACCGAATTGAGAAAATATTTTCCCACAAACTTATCCTCACCGTATTCTCCTGTGGTATTCTCCTTCAACACCACATACCAACTCCAGCAACGTCAAAATCCAATCATAATCTACAATCAAGGTTCCATTCTATCAACCACATAATCTCATCACTTCAACAAATTCTTCTTATCAGATGATTGAAACTAAAGATCATCTGGGGAAAAATTCACCCGGGGCGGAAGCTACGATCAAAGAACTTCAAAATTTTGGGTCGAATTTGGAAAATCTTGAATGGAAAACGCAGGGGCTGTTGAGGGATCAAGCGAGTCTTAACTTCAATCTTTTGAATCGTTTTATGAAGCCTCCTTATTCACTACAGAAGGTAGCGACAACATCATCAGCAGTAGTAGCAGAATCATCATCATCACCATCAATAAGAACCGTATCATCAACAACTATATCATCATCACCATCATCATCAACGGCCACAACCACAACCACATCACCATCACCTTTGAAGCCACCATATACATTATTACAGAAACATCCTTCTGTACCAGGACCTCTTCGACATCCATATTCACATCTTAAACAATCTAATTTTGTTAAGATATTTGGGTATTATAAGGAGTTAGAGATGGAAGACGTACGAGATACCAATATGGAGTCATCAATTATGCCACTGGAACCTGAAAATCGAGATGAGGATGAAAATGAAGTATCAACTATCCCACCGGAAGGTAAAAATCTGGATGAGGACAAAGATATGGTACCGACTATTCCACCAATCAACCCGCCGGAACCTGAAAATCAAAATGAGAATGAAGATATATTGACCATCCGCACTGGTTCTGACACAGCATTACCTACCTCGATTGTACCATCCTATTCGACCCCAAATATGATGATTGAAAGTCCACGACATCCTATCCTCTTTACCACTACGGACAATATTTCGGAACAAATTGTGCTGGAATTATCTCACTTAGTGATAGTGAAGAACAATGAATTACGACTTATTAATACTGAATTGGCCAAAGCAAGAATTATGCTTGAACAATTACGACGCGTTCACTTGAAACCTTTTTTCTTTACTACGAATAAGAGAGGAGAATTATATATGAAGAGACTCGTGGTAAAGAAGATTAAAGTAGAGAGTAAGGAACAGGCGAGATTAAGGGAGATTGTTAGGAGAGGTGGAATGGGATTGAGAAGTATGGCCTTTATGAAAGACCACGGAGAGGATAGTATGTGAATGAAGGGGTAATATCGTTTCCTGGATGATAATTTCTGGTGATATTATCATTGTGGATGTCGGGAAATGGATCATGTGACTTTTGGGCTGCTGTACGAATAATACGTCTAACCGTATTAGACGTATTAGTACCTCAAGGACATTTATAAAATCATTCTTCATTCTATAGATTATATAAAGAATAATAATAATGATTATACAAAAAGAGATTTAAATATTTACATTTTAATTAATCAAGTTAATATTAATATTAATTAATAATATTATAAATTAGAGATTTTAGATTTTATAATCAATATTAAATATTGAAAAATAGTTTTTAAAATTGGTAGAAATTCTGAAAAGGCTAATAAATTAGATATAAGATCTATTAGATAGATTTTTATATTGATTTAATAATGCTAAAGAATATATTTTTAAAACATAATTTTATTAAATAGGATTCTTTATAAAAGAAGATATATTTGAAAGATTAATTTTATTAAATGGAACGAAGTTATATCTATGTT
Source organism: Monilinia laxa (assembly GCA_009299455.1). Lineage (NCBI taxonomy): Eukaryota > Fungi > Ascomycota > Leotiomycetes > Helotiales > Sclerotiniaceae > Monilinia > Monilinia laxa. The sequence goes on from VIGI01000020.1 coordinate 83,614, forward strand.
TATTATGCATTCTTTGTATTGTACGTTATATAAAGAACCACCTTATTCTTTATTTTGTATTCTATATTCTATATTTACATTCTATAACTTTCTACATTTCCATTTATTTTATACTTATATTTATAAAATAGCTATTTATTTATTTATTCAATTTTCGATAATTATGGCGATATACAATAAGTTGGAGGAAGGAGATTAGGTTGATTATTGCGACGATTGGTATAAAACTATATTAATATACAATATAATCATTAGGGAGATCGATAAAAAGGATTTTTCGAAATATATTAAATATAAACGCAAAGTATATACGGAAGAGAATATATACAATAATAATCTTATTAAAATCTTCTATAAGGATTTTAAGCTATTTATAAAGAACGAATTTGTAACAATTATTTAATCAATTCGATGTTTAACAACTTTAAAAAACTTTTTAAAATCAAAGAATTCAATATTACTATGTTAAAAGCAAATGTGTAAAATAGATTATATAAGTAAGCGCAGAGAACGAATAATGTATTATGGATAATGGAGTAAGCTAAGGAAATTATAAAAGACGATGATTTTAATACAATTGAATTCTTATCAAAAAAGATTAAAAAGATGATTAAAAACGGCAATAAACGAAATAATAATAACCTATTCGATAACAACAACAATTTGGACAACAAGAATAGTAAAGAAGAACAAAATAATAAAGGAAATCGAAAAAAACAATTAAATAATAAAAAGGATTGAAAGAATTTATTATATATATTTAATATATTATTAAATTTACAAAAGTTTTATTTATCTAACGAAAAATATAAAGGAAACAACGATAATTTTGATTATAAACTTTCGATTTTCTACGAAATAGTTTATTGAGTAGAGCTTTCTATAGAACAGTTTTATTAAACGTTCTTTATAATGCTAAAAAGCAATGTTTTGAGCTTTTATTATTTCAGCCGGAATAATCTGTTAGATACTTTTAAGAGCCTATACGAATATATAAAGCAGGAGTTTAAAGAAGTTCAATATGAAAGAAATATGCTTGTTTAATGAAATATAATCATTTTTATTATTGTAAAAAAGAGTAATAAGAATAAAATCCTTAACAAATCTTTTAATATTATGGTAAAGGAGCTACAAAATCTTTAAATGTGATTTTAGAAGGAGATAAAAAATCCAATATATATGTACAATAAGCTTATACTTGCTTATCAAAGGGTACTAGTATACGATTTTGCTTACTTTAATTCTGCAAAAAATGTACTAGAATTTATATAATAATTGAAATAGACTATTATTATATAAAAGAAATCATATAAAACGAAAAATTTGACCTTTTTTATAAACCAAAGATTTTGTAATAATAATAACAATTATATATTATAAAATTTTAATTTATATTTATTGAATAGAAATATACAATTCTTATATTCCTGGAATAATTTGTTAGATATATGTGTATTACAAGGTTGAAATAACAATTTTGTTAGAAAATGCTGGATTTGTAAGAAGGAAGAATATTGATCAATTAAATATACTCCATAGGAACAAAAAAAGTATAAACAAAAATAAAAAAATCGATTTAGTACTAGAAGTAATAACAACTTTAAAAAGCATTATAATTAATAGTTGGTGAAGGTTAAAAAAAAGAAAAAGGATTTGGATTGGAATCAAAAAATAGTCACTTTTTTTTCAAATTTGGATTTTAAGGATTAAAAGGAAGAGGATTTATTTTTTATTAATTTTGAATTAATTAATGGCAAAAAGATTATTAAAAAATTAGCAATTTATATATTGCAATATGCTTTTTTTAATAAAAAAGTATATAGAAAAGTGGATGAGAAAACATTTGAGAAAGTGTTTTATATATCAAAGAAATATTTTAATAAAGAATTCTTTGGAATTTGTATTAATATAAAAGTGATCTATAGGTTTATTATCGAAAATGAACAATTTAAAGTATGGCAAAAAGTCTTTAATATTATAATTGATATATCACAAGTAGAAACTATGAATATTAAATTCGGAAAGGGAGAAGGGGAGACTTCAATAGAATCTGTTAATGTTTTAATGCTTTTTAAAGTAATAAAGTTTTATATTCTATAAATAAATACACCGTTCTTATTATCTCTAATTGATATGGACAGATTTAAAATTGTTTTTGATAATTATATAAATATTCTTTATATATTGGATAGGAAATTCCTAGTTTATTAACAAAATAATTATCCATTTTTATTATAAAAGATCAATTTTAATAGTTTTATTTAGAATTCGATTTAATGGAATAAATATTATTTAACAAATATAAATCTTTAATAACTATATTAACATTTTGGTTATCTATCAACTCAGAAATTTTATAAAATCTTGTAACAAATTGAATATAATGAAAATTATAATACTATTAAGTATTTTACAAAATATTGTAAATATTATTAACTTTATAGGAAATCACTTGAACGATTTAAGTTTTTACTTTAGAATAATACAAAATTCAATTATACTATTCTAGTTAATATAATATATATTGCGAATTAATCAATTCTTTACATTATTAACAAAGCTACGAAGTACTAGGCGGTTAGATAGTTGGAGAATATAATAGTTAAGAATGTATAGAATACATTAAAAATATATTGAATCGATATATATATTGGACCACCGGATTATATCGTATATAATACAGGCAAGAATTTCTTTAATAAGGAATTTATTTAGAATACTACATTAATAGCTATTACAACGAAGTATATACCGATTGAGGCTTATAACTCGATTGAATTTGTAAAACAATATTATAAACCACTAAAACGAATATACTATATTATAAATAAAGAAATATCAAATTTTAAATTAACTAAAGATATAATATTGTAAATGGTTATAAAGGCTATAAATGATACAGTTGGACCAAATAGTATTGTTCTTATTTTCCTGGTATATAGAACATATCCATAAATAATTACGATTAATATATTAGCTGCAATTATTATAAAACGAATTAATGCAATTAAAAAAGCGATGGTTAAAATTCGTAGGATTAATGTGAGAAGATAGGTATTTAATACGCTTTGTATAAAAAATGGATTATTTATATCAGCAATTTATAGATTATCTATAAATTTGGAAGTTTTAGTATAAAAAAAGGGAAAAGGGATAGGATTGAATAAGTAAATTGAACTTTATATTTTACTTTGTATAGAAGGGGAGATCTGTATTGTTAAGTTATCAAATAAACCAACGGATTTTAGATTAATATCTATAAAACCATTTTATATAAAGCCCAAAAACGATAATAATGTTACGGAGAAAGAAGAAGAGGTTGTATTTCAGGGAGCATTCCGTTCTTCAATACTATTGGTGGATCGATTTAATCTGCAATTACACTATAAATTGAAAAGCAATTTAAAGAATGAGATTAGTATAGTTAAGGATACACTTTAGATTTCAGTTTTTTTTTAGAATGATGATATAGAAAAGGATGTTAATATTGATGAATTTGATGAGATATTTGTTAATAATAGTGATTTAACTTTAGCATATATTGAATTGAGACAAAAGGAAATTGATGGACTTATAGAGAATAAGGTATTTAAAATTATACCAGAATCGGAGGTTTTACCGGGTACTAGGATTTTCATTTCGAAATTCGTTAATAAGATAAAGAATAAGGGTATTGAAAAGGCATTCCCGAAATCTCAACTTATAGTTCAGGTATATAAAAATGGTAACAAAACTAATGTTTTAATACAATTCCCTATTATTTAATATATTAGTTAATATATTATTATTTTATTTACGATTATAATGTATATATTATTATTAGAAGTTTCAATATATTTGAGAGATATTATTTAAGCATATATACAATCTATTACAAATCTTAATAAAGTATTTTATATTCGAGTATCTAAGAAGTTTAGGTTGGAAAAGGGTTTTATTCTTTATATAATAAAGCTACTTTATAGTATTCTTAAAGCAAGAAATTATTGGTTTAATATATATATCATAATTATTATAAGAAACGATTTAAGATGGAGTAATCTATATACGATTTATGCTTTTTGTATACGAATAGGATGGGATTTGGTATTGTAGAATTATAAACAAATGATACTCTCATAATTGTGGATAAGGAATTTGTAAAATCAAAGCAAAAGCAATTAAAGAAAGTACATTTTATAATTAAGGATTATAAAGAGCTTTAGAAAAGTATGCTATTTAAATTTAATGGAGGATTGATTATACTCAAAAACGATCATATTTATTTCAATTAAAAGAAGTAATATAATAATATATATATTGTTTAATCAAAAAAAATGGATATTTCAAGTATAAGAGAAAAAAAGCAAAAGGATGTTACATCGAAGAATCAATATATTGCTCAAAAAGCTTAAGAAGCATATATTGCAATTGTATATCAATTAAAGGTATTATATTATCTTTCTGTTACTATCCAAATAATTAATTTAAAAAAAGACAATATCAAAAAGTTGAATAAGATTCTTAAATAGCAAATAAATAACCAATTAAAAAACCTCAACTTTGTTCCTTTTAACATCAATTCGATTAAATTGATTGTATTTATAAATACATTATTTACAAACAACTTCGATTTCTCTTTTCAAATAGAATATATTATATACTTTATTAACAAATATAATAATGTTAATATTATACATTGAATATCCATCAAATGTAAAAGAATTACGAAAAACGTATTAGCTTTAGAGTTATATAAACTAATATTTGGCTTTAATGTAAAAGTTGTGATTAAGGGATTTATCAATGTTATTATAAAGCTTAAAAAACAGATTCTATTTGTTATCTATATCGATTTAAAGTTATTATACAAATTATTAACTAAATTGAATATTACAGCCAAAAAGAAACTTATGATTGATATTATATTACTTTATCAATTATATAAGTATAGGGAGATCACGGAGATTAAATGGATTGATGATAATTCCAATTCAATGGATACTATAATCAAAAATAAGCCTTATTAAACATTAAAGAATTTAATTAATATTAATAAATTGATAATCAAAAAGTTCTAATAAATAAAGAAAGAAGATTAAGGATTAAATATATAATCTTTTCATTTTTAAATAATTACTAATATCGGAAAATGGATTATATAACTTTTAGGCTATTATATAAAATAATACGTCTAACCATATTAAACATACTAGTACCTTAAGGACATCTATAAAGTCGTTCTTTATTCTATAGATTACATAGAGAATAACAACGATGATTATACAAAAAGAGATTTAAGTACTTACACTTTAACTGACCAAGTTAATACCAATAGTGGAATAGCGAATCAAACTTAAATGTGATCATCTCCAAGAATAACAGGCTCAATGTACAATCCTATCTGATGGGATGAAATCGTGATACCTGAATCTTCCCTCAGCAGCCGGAGAATAGTCACATTAAAGAACGAGACAAGATAGAATACAACTTGACTTGAAGAGCCCTGGAGTGATTTGATAGATCCAAAGTTATATGAAAATGATAATAATATGAAGTGGATAGAAAGACATCCATGGACTTGGATTAGAGGAATATCAAAAGAACGGCAGACAGATTATAATTACCATATGCATACGAAGGTTCTGTTACTCTCGAATTCTAGAGATCTTTGTTGTAAGGTTAGTTTATATCTGCAAATCTGCTAACCTTTTGAGTATACCAACTACTCTTTCTCATATTAAGATAGATTCAACATTCAGCATTTATCGTTTGTTGGTATTAACTTGGTCAGTTAAAGTGTAAGTATTTAAATCTCTTTTTGTATAATCATCGTTGTTATTCTCTATGTAATCTATGGAATGGAGGACGACTTTATAGACGTCCTCGAGGTGCTAGTACGCCTAATACGGTTAGACGTATTATTCGTACAGCAGCCCAAAAGTCACATGATCCATCTCCCGACATCGTTCAAGCAATAATAAGCCTCCCTCTTCCTTTCTATCCTCGAAGTTGATGTCATTATATTGAAAGTACCTAGGTATCTTGGCATCAATTCCTTAGTGTATGGTTATATAATCAAATTCTGGGGTAAATATCAAGGTTTCTTCTCCTTTATTAACTAAAGTATAGTGACGTACGTTTCCACGTCGATCATCTTCATGTAGTTAGGTATTTGCCTTTAATTCAGTCAATTCAGTCAATTCACGCAATTCACGCAATTCAAATAATTTACTGAGTATATATATTGATGATTTTTCATTAAAATCTATCATCATTGAGATCATTAACATTATCGCAAACTGCTTTGAAAGAACCATGGCAAACAGATATGATAGCCAGCTTGTACCATATTCCCCATTCATCTCGTCAACGCCAATATACTAATAATCTCTAGGATTCCTTTACAATATATCATCAACATCACGATACCCCTTCATCCACCTCTACTATCTCAACTGCTCTTCCAGCACTTGGCCATGCTATAAGTGGTGCAACTGGAACTGCCATCTCGAACCTTTGTCTTTATCCTCTCGATCTCATAATAACCCGTCTTCAAGTTCAACGAACCTTATCAAATAATTCTTCATCTACTATCAAACAATCACCAAAATACAAATCACTCGCAGACGCCTTTGAAAAAACATACAGTGAAGGAGGGATTACTGGATTTTATAGTGGAGTTTTACAAGATACATCTAAATCTATCGCCGATTCGTTCCTCTTTTTTCTATTTTATGGATATATACGATCAAAAAGATTACAATCTCATCATTCATCATCAAAAGGGTCTCTTCCTGTATTGGAAGAATTAGGTGTTGGGGCATTAGCTGGTGGATTATCAAAATTCTTTACTACTCCATTATCCAATATCGTTGTACGAAAGCAAACACATTCAATGACCTCGTCTATTACATCAAAACCTCCTTCAACAGCTTCAATAATATCAGACATACAAAAGAAGAAAGGTATAACGGGATTTTGGTCTGGTTATAGTGCATCTTTAATCCTTACTCTTAATCCTAGTCTTACCTTCTTTTTAAATGAATTCTTGAAACGAATCTTGGTACCGAGAAATAAACGCGATGATCCAGGGGCTCGAATTACTTTTTTATTAGCAGCGATTAGTAAAGCTGTTGCGAGTAGTGTCACGTATCCTGTTGGTTTAGCAAAGGCTAGGGCACAAGTCGATGGGTCCTCAAGTCAGATGGAAAAAGAGACCGAGAGACATTCAGAACATTCAGATATTTCAGACAATTCAAAAGATGAAACGAAGGATAAGTCTAAGAAATCTGTCAAGGAATCAAAGAAAGACTTATCTAAAACTTCTAAACGCAAAGGAAGGAATACAATACTGCATTCAATACTGAAGATATATAAAGAAGAAGGAATAGCTGGATTGTATGAAGGGATTGGTGGTGAGATAGTTAAGGGATTTCTTGGACATGGTTTAACAATGATTATTAAAGATCGAGTACATGAACTCATTCTTTCACTTTATTTCATGATTTTAAGATTACTTAAGAAGAGTCCTTCACCAGAGGAGGCTTTAAGTAATACGAAAGAAAGAATACTACAAGGTGGTGAGGGTGTAGTTTCAAAAGCAAGAGAAGGGAGTGAAGATACTTTAAGAGGTTTCAAAACTGGTAGTGAGATTGCAATCGCATCTACTAAGGGTTCCATTTCCAAAGTCAATCAATCTGCCACTGATATTACCAGAACGGCAATTGATGGAGTTAAAGATGTAGGAGAAAAGGCTGCAAGCTTAAGGTTTCCAACAAAAGCATCAACTGAAAGAATAGGTGTAGTTGGAAATAATTTGACAGAGAAAACAAAATCTACAAATGGGTATGTTAATAAGGAAGCTGGACATTTATTAGGAAATGCAGGAGAACAATTAGGGGAGAGAATTGAGGGATTGGGAGGTAAAGTGAAGAGGGCTGGAAAGGGAGTGAAGGATTAGAATGAGTGTTTAGAAGTGATGGAGAGGTCAAAGGGGTTGAGGTCAAGGTCATAGATGCCAGGGTAGTATAGTGCAAGGAAGTGGAGGTTAATGAAGTGAGAGTCAAAGAGAGTCAAGGTAGTGAGGGGCTATAGGGAGCGGTAGAAGTGAGAAGTCACGGGACATAAATGGTCACGGGAAATGAGTGGTCATGGGAAATAGAGGCCAAGGTAGGGAAAAGTCAAGACAGTAAAAGGCCAAAGTAGTGAGAGGTTTCAGGAAGCAATAGGTCATACAAACTGAGAGGTCACAGGAAGATTTGTCATTTTGTTTTTGCTTGGTAGGATTGGGATATTAGGAAATGAACTCGGCTTGGAATAATGGTTGAATAATAAAGGTATAGCATATACGATATGATACAACAACAACTTGGGAGATCACAATAATTTAATGGTCAATGAATTTACTCAACTCATATATATACAATATCAACGGCAATGTTAGAAAAGGCGTGACTTCATGCAACAGTTTGATCATATCACATTTTGTACTAACCTAAAAAAGCTAGCCTATTCTGAGGCCATCAGAAGTCACGGGGAAATGTTTCGCCGTGGTTTTAAGCCCCATCATGTGATTAACCTCGAATTCGTACCTCAACAGTTTACCATCAACTTAATCTGAAATTCTTCCTCTCATTCCAACTAAAGCTTGAGAATTTCTCCCTCCTCTTTCTATTCACCCATATCGACAATACCTCAACCATGTCTCATAGTAAACGAAATACTTCTCGTGCTGTCTTCACCTCTTACGAAAGGGAATTAGCAAAATCAGCTTGGACATCTAGTAGTGCTCGATTATCTAGAGATTCATTTTTACCATTTGCTTCATGTCGTTTATGTCTTTTACCTGCACGTATACCTGTATCGTGTAGTCATGGAGATATATTTTGTCGTGAATGTGCATTGAGTAATATCTTGGCACAAAAAAAGGAAATTAAAAGGTTGGAAAAGAAAAAGGAGAAAGATGATGAGGAAAAGAACGAAGATCGTACAAGAGAAGATGATGAAGCTAGAGAGAGAGCTGTGGAGGAATTTGAAAGAGTACAAATGGGACTTGAGGGGAAAATTGGAAGTAAAGGTGGAAAAATTGTTGGGAGAGAGGGGGGAAAGATTTTAGTGGAGGAAGTGGCTTATGAAGGTGGAAAAAGGGGAGAGAAAAGAAAGTTTGAATTGGATGAGGATGAACTTTTAAGAATTGCTCAAGATGAGAGATCAAAAGCAAGAAAGGCTATTGATGATGAAAAGGTATACTGTTCACTCTGGATCTGCAGATCATGATATTACTAGGGTTATATCACATTTCCTAGGGTTATATTATAACATTTACTGATATTATAATAGGCATCTAAAACAACTTTACCAAGTTTTTGGGTTCCATCAGTTACACCAACTTCAAATACAAACAACACTCTTCACAATATCATCAAAACACCCAAACAATCACCGATCTGTCCAGCTTCACAACAAGATAAACCACACAATTATTCGCTACATACATTGATCACGGTTGAATTTACAGAAGAAGTTGATGATCTTACCAAGAAGTCACAAAGAATATGTCCTTCTTGTAAGAAACAATTGACCAATACTTCAAAGGCTGTATTAGCAAAACCATGTGGTCATGTACTTTGCAAATCATGTGTTACAAAATTTATGACACCAAGTGGTTATGATCCACATGCGGAGGTTGGAATAGATCATAATGCGGTAAATTGTTATGTATGTGAAGCAGATTTGACTGAGAGGGGTGATATGAAGGGGAATGAGAAGGATAAGAAAGGAGATAAGGAAAAGATTAAACCTGGATTGGTTGAAATTAGAAGTGAAGGAACTGGATTTGCTAGCACTGGAGGGAATAAAGTAGTAAAGGATGATGTTACATTTCAATGTTAGATTGGGTAGGCGAGTAGGATGTATAATAGCTTATATGATAGACTTGTGGAGTTGACGTTAGTTGAGGAGTAAGATGTTGTTCTTCTCAGTGTATAGCCAGATCATGTATAGCTGCATCAGTGTATAATTAACTACATCAATGTACAGCCACATCGTGGTATAGCCAGATCAGTGTGGTTGGAGAGGAACAGAGGATGCAACCAAAATGATCACGAATGATCAGCTGCAGTAGTATATATATGACGTTCTATCAATCCATGTATACCTACTTACAATTCTCCAAATCCTTCTTAACATTCCAAGTCAATATTGATAATATCCTTAGATTGTCGTTAAATTTAAGTTGACCTATTTCATCTGGTCTTGATCATCAAAATCAATGATCATGATCAGTCCTCGGACCACCAGACCTAGTGATAAGTTCTCGGACCATCAATTCTCCGATCTGGCGGCCGCATCTCGTGTGGGGTATTCCGAGTCGTACCTGTCAGATCCCAATTTAGTAATAGCTTCCAAACTAATCTCGACGTCACTTTTTTCTCCGATCATCCCCATTAACCTCAACATCAAAAAATTGATCATGGAATATTTCATTTCTCAATGTCTTGACTCACCACATTCATTATTGCCCCTTCACTTCCTATGAAATCTTCATTTGTATAATTATTCTTCTCATAATGTCATTACCTTATACCAAACTTCAATCAAATCCTCCAGATCCTCCTTCAAAACCAAGTTTACCATGGCGATTTGGTTCAAGCTTTATCATGGGCGTTACTGGAGCCATATCCCGATTCTTCTATTATGGATTAAATAATGTAGAAGTTATTGGCTTAGATCGATTCATTGAAACGTTAGATACAAGAGAAAATCCTGAAAATCGAGAAAGAGGATTGATTACCGTCTCTAATCATGTTAGCGTTATGGATGATCCTTTAATTTGGGGTGTATTACCATTCAAATATGGTTTCAATTCATCTAATCATAGATGGAGTCTTGGTAGTTATGATATTTGTTTTCAAAATAAGTCTGCGAACCTATTATCCTTCTGTCAGCTTCATCACTAACGTTTATAGAATACTCTCCTCATTCTTCACCTTGGGTCAAGTCCTACCTACACATAGAAGCGCATACTCTGAGAATGGTGGGCTTTTTCAACCTACAATTGCACAAGCTATACGAATGTTATCATCACAACCTTTCTCCAAGCGTTATGAATCACAAATACGAAAGACAAAGATTTCCATGCGACCAAAATCTCCTGATATCATCGATCCTTTTTCCTCAAACAACCTCACATACTCTACAAATGGTATTGATGTATTTCCTGCTCCTTCTGCGTATACTTCAAGAAAACATAGTTGGATACATATATTTCCAGAAGGAAGAGTACATCAACATCCAAAAAAGACATTACGTTACTTCAAATGGGGGATTTCTCGACTTATTCTCGAAAGTGAACCTTTACCTGAAATTGTTCCTATATTCATTGATGGAAATCAAGATATAATGCATGAATCAAGAGGATTTCCACGTTTTTTACCTAGAACTGGAAAACATGTCCGAATCGCATTTGGTGAATCAATTGATGGAGAACGTATATTTGGAGATTTAAGGACTCGATGGAAAAAATTGGTCCAATTACAAAAGGAAGCAATGATTAGAAAGGGACTAGATGATAATATCGAGATGGGTGAACTTACAGAAGGGCTTAAATATTATAAGGAAGCTGTTGCTTTGAGGGAAGAGGTTACAACAAGGGTTAGGCAAGAAGTTCTTAAAGTAAGAAAGAGTTTAGGGTATGAAGATGAAGATCCAAAACAAGGATTAGTAGAAACATGGATTAATGAAGGAAGAAGTGATGGAAAGAAGAAGTTAGATGGAAGTTGGGTAGGAGATACTTAAGAGTGTTGAGAGTGTTGAGAGTGTTGAGATACTTTGAGTGTTTGAGTGTTTGAGATCCCTAATGAATATCCATTTATGATTGTTGATTTTGTCATTTGAGTTTTGTGTTTATTTTTGAGAATTGATTTGAGGTAAGAGGTTTGATATTGTTCCAATTTAACTGGAGTAGGCAGTAAAACTGGTGTAGGCAATACAACTGGAGCCGGTAGCATGGTTGGAGCATGCAGCATAGCTGGAGCAGGTAGCATAACTGGTGCAGAGCAGGTAGATGTTTACTTCAAGCTACATGACTCCAGTACACCTTTCAAATAATAGACTTTATGAAACATCGTTTGTGTTGTGAATTAAAACGTATTGACAAAAGAGGTTTTTGGATATGAGATGTTCCCTGTGAGATAATCCCTTCTGAAGTGATCCGTGCTAGAAGTAGTGACGTGAAGACTGAAAGCAGTGACATGAATGCTAAAAGTACGACAGAAACTAAAACTTGGTTGTATTGGTGCCATAAAGAAAAGAGATATAAATGGATGTAGGAACACTAGTGGACTAAGAAACATATCACACTTGTGATAACCATATATTTGATTGACTTCAAGAACTGGTGGGGTTGAATATTTAGCAGGGTGTGGGAGGTAAGATCCAGTTCAGTTATTATACCTAGATAACCATATAAATCGATGGTGGGAGTTCTCATCTTGGTTGGAGATTAAAGGAGGTATTGGAGTGATGCAATGGTGGTGGTGTTGAATTCTGAGGTCATCTGTAATTATTTTCTTAGTGATGAGCTTTCCATTTCTCTCTTAGCATATCTCCATCTCAACTTGTCCATATTCCTCAGCTTGTTCAGATATCTCAATATATCCATCGCCATCACTTTTCGTACCGAAACTTAACACAGATACACCATGCAATTGATGAACATTACCCAACGCAATGCATTGAATAATAATCTAATCATCCATTATTTAACCATGATTCTCATCCATGATTCTCAATCATGATTCAATGTTTGATCTCAATCGTATAGAGATATGTTTTTGATATGAATCCAGTCAAATAATTCAGGTATGATTTCAGACTATAGTGGTAGCAGGTTCTATTACACCATCATCGCCATCAAGTGCCCTATCCGCTCTGAGGCTTGATTTCGCATCGGAACTAAGGATGTTTGTTAGCTTTGAGCTTCTTTATTGAGAAGTATTTAGAAATGGTAGAATGTTGAAAGCTTCGGGGAAGGCTGTAGCTTGAGAAGCATTTGGGGATGGTAGGCTTTGAGAAGCTTGTGGGTAGCTTTTACGGAGTTTCTGGGTTGACATATACATTTTATGGGCCTGGTAATTCAAAATGTTAGCCAAGTACATAGAATTTAATTCCTTGATTGAACTATATCCAGAATAATTGGGTGAATGAATTAAAATAATTGGAATTTAAACAAGTAAAGAGTTAAGAATGAGTAAAAAAATACATACAAAAACATTAACAAGTCTCATAGTGATGAAGATCATAACAAACATAAGGACAAAAACGAAGCTGAGGAGCATTGCAATAACTTGATTTTTCTGCATAATGTAGTTGACGGAAAGTGATCTTATGGGTAGGTAGCTTTGAAGATATCAAACAATATTTGCGTTTGATGGATTTTTTGATGGATTGTAGGGTGAATGAGACTGTGAATGCGATGATGAACTCGATGGTGGCTACAATGATGTATTTGACAGTGTATTTGACGTGGATAAAAGCTGATTGAAGGCCTTAGAGAGATCAGCAAGTTTCAGATATGAATATTAGGAGGATATACTTAGAAATTCTTCAAATAATTATGGCAGGAGTATTTGATAATACTTGTCAGTTCTTGTGGGTTGTTGAGAATCAATAATAAAAGAGGTTTGATATTGAAAGTTTGTAGATTCAAATTGATCTTGCTGTATGGTATTCTGAAGAAAATTTGCTTTGAATTGTTGTTGTTTGTTTACATACTGTCAATCGTTGTCAATCTCTATCAATCTCTTTAAATCAGACGAAATAAGCATAAGGCTAAGTTGAAGCCTCGTTATCTTCTATTAAGAAGTGAAATCTCATTCTCAATAACTTTTGAGAGAAGATTAGGATGGAGATTATTCTTCTCTCCAAGAGTTTTGAAGATGTTCATTTCTTCAACAATCTCTTTTTGACGAAGAATTCTTGATATACTCTCTGGATGAGTATTTCCCTCAATAAGAACATTTGCACCCAAAAGTATTCTTACACAAGATGCAAACATACTTGGTTTTGATGTCCATCCAAAAGGACCATCAATCTTTTCCACAAGTATGTTTAACTTTCGGATTCCTTCCAAGATCCAATTGGAAAGATGACTGTATTGTTGCCAATATTCTTCTCCGGATTCGTTATTTTCCATTAGCTTGAATTCTCTCGAAAGAATATGACCCCAAAGTTTAACCTCTCTAACTTCATCAATGAATAGATTTTGTTCTTCTTCAACAAAGAGAGCATCATCTTGTTTCATTGCTGATAAAATTTGATCTTCGGGAGAAGATAATCCAGCATATGATCCATGAAATATGAACTCTTCACTTCCTGTAATCCTGCAAATTATGTTCCAACCAAACATCTGATCTTGTGGATATTTGAGTCTAAGCCATTCTGCAAACTCCTCACATGCAGCAAGAGGGATTAAAGGTTTTCCTACAATTGATGAAACAATCTCTGCTCCAAGTTCGCGAACTTCATCATCATCATCATTGAGAGTATCATAGAGAGTGATGAGACATGGAAGTATTTCAGAATTCCATTTGAATTCATCAGGTAAGCAGGAAAAGAAATAAGATAGCCCTTTTACGGAAGCAAAACGAGTATCAAAATCCTGGAAAAGGTTAGAAAAGGGTAGAATTAAAAGGAAAATGAAGAAGAGGAAAGAAAGAGGAAAGGAGAAGAAGAGAAGAAGAGGCAAGGTAAAAGGAAAAGGAAAAGAAAGCGAAAAATATAATACTCACATTATATGATTTTCCAGCTTCACTCATGGTTTCTGCTCTTCCCATAAAATTTATTTTGACAATATCATTTCCTTTGGATTTTAACCAATTGAAAAGTAGAAATGTTCCACTTGTTCTCATCAATGCATGAGATAGATGTGGTCCTGACTTTTCACCTTGAGAACCAACGAAATGAGCGATTTCCCCAATATCCAGGATATATTGATCCAAATCACATTGTTTAATGCTATTAAGCATTTTGGAATATTGATCAATGGCGATAGGTCCACTATTTTGTAAGTCCGTTGAACTTATGATGACTGCATCCAACAATGCTTCCAATACGGTTGTATTTTGATTTTTCCAGGCTTGTAATACGCATTCCATTGATGTTGAAGCTGTATCGAGATCTACTTCACAACAATCATTCAAAGCTTTCTTGAGTCCTTGAATATCGTTGGTTAATCCAGAAATATAAACAGCTTCTCGAGAAGTTGCTTGATGTAGTAAAGCACCACCAACACGGGATTTCTCATGAGACAAATCAGTGTTCACTTTTGAATAGGTACCATCTCTATTCAATAACATGTTGTGTGAGTCGTAGTTATCGATGAGTTTCTCTCTATCATTCATACTCAAACTAGATTGAGGAAGATCAAGTAAGATTTGATAAATGAGATTCTTGAAATCGATGTAAGTTGCCAAAGTCTCAGGACATTTACCAAGATGGCTCAATGACTCAATCTTATCTTTGAGACTGATGAGATCTTGAATACCTATTTGATCTTTTAGTATACTGAGACACTTGTGCATGGTAACACTTACTAGGAGGACTAGAAAATACTGAAAGTCGTCGTTCCAATACAAAATTGATCGTCATTAAAACTCCATGAGTATAATTTAAAGACGGACCAGATATTTGGAGTAGGTTTTCCAGGTCAAGTAACCATCCATCATTCAGCATAAAGGTACACATAGTACGAGCAGCTAATTCCCTAGTATGCCAGAACTTACTTCCTAAATGTATAGAAACCTTTTCCTTGATTTCGTTTCGCAGCATAATTGGTGGACCAGCACGACGAATAATATCCAAAGCTGGAAAGACTGATTCAATTGAACCAATGGCTGGTGTATTAGTATATTCGATTCCTAGGGTCTCCTTATCCAAGAGCTTCAGTAAAATCTCTGGTAGTTCTGGATACTTCTCATATGAGAGTTTAGTTGAACGACCATCCCATCCTGCTTCGATCGATGCTTTATTTTCATTTGTACCAAATAGACAATCAATCAGACTTCTTAGAAGTAATAAACCACAATTTCGAATGGCCCATCTATTTTGAATTTGTTAGCATGAATATATTATAGATATTGGTGACATACATATCTGAGGTTAAACTATCTGCAGCAAGCTGTAAACAGTCTGGGATATGCTTATCTGATCTCTTTCCTAATGTGGAACTTTTGAAAATCTCCTTTACACAATTCATTGCATGTACTTGAGGTAAATTGGTTTCATCCGTCCCAGATAAAGTTACAGGACGTCTTGCCAAAGATTTTAATTCCATCATTACATCTTCAAAAGCTGGACTTTTACCATTTGCGGATAATAATCCAGTGATAAGTGCTGGAATTCCAGCGGATCTTCTTGTTGTAGAAGCTTGCTCAAAAATACATTGTAGAGCACCCTGAATTATTAGTTTCGTGATGCATAAGAGGAAGAAAAGAGCAAGAAAAGGGAATGAGTACCTTATACCAGACATCAAGTAATTCGCTTGAAGCATTACATTGTGAAAGTTGACAACATTTAGCAAATGTCAATGAGACGGTAGAAAATGCTCCACGATGTCTAAGGTTGGAAAGCTGTTGGAAAGTCAAGTTTCCTACTTTTGTAAAGAGTTCAGAGCTCATTACTGAAGATCCATCGTGACGAGGATCCTTTGCTTTGGTTACAACAGTTCTCATCAAATTACTAAATATTGATTAGCTACCAAGAAATCCACCAAACAAGAGACTACTCTACCTTGATTCATGAATTGCTCTAAAACTGTAACTTAGAACATCTTTGGTATCAATAGATTCAACATCGTCAACATCTTCCGGAATATGGCCTTCTGGTGAGTCATTACAAAGTATATCCTTTACAGTATCCCAGATGCTGAAACAACTTGTAATGATACGACTTTGTAAGTCTTCCCATTCTTTTCGAATTCTCAAAAATTCATCATCTTCAGAATCATCACGTGAGAAATCAATCTCTTCCCAAATATAACTTCATTAAAGTTAGTCTAACACTTAATATAGATCAAGTATCAAGGGGTGTATCAAGGATTACGTGGTGCATAAAGGATTAAGGGGCGTATACCTTATTGTTGAAAAGTCACTATGAATTGGAGCAATGAGAACAGCTTGACCCAAATCTTTCTGAGCGATTTTGACCTTTTTCTCCAATCCATCTATGAGACTTTCTACCAAGTTTAATCGGCCTTTGTTTGGATCCAAAAGGCCATAAAGAATTTGGTAAGATCTTGCCACTCCATCTGCATAATCTGCTCGACCTGTACGTTTTGAAAAATCTTCGGCACGATTAATAAACTCCATTAAAATACTGAAATTGGTAGGACCTTGACACTTTGTGGATTGAAAGTTTTGAGGACTAGCCAATTTCAGTATTGCAGTAGCTCCACTTCTTACATCTTCAAATGGATCCATGAGAAGATCAAGAATAAGTCTCATAGATTCGTGATTGAATATTTTCAATGTATGAGCCCAAGTAGTAGAATCAGGTGTAGTGACCTTTTGAACTTCAGATGAATTTTCTTGTAATTCTGATCGTAATAACAAGGAAATTGCCCTCAAGGATGTAATATGTCGTTGATAAGATGCTGTTGGTACAAGTTCTCCTAGTAAGAATTCCAAAAACCATGTAAGAAAACTCTCATGCTTTCCAAGTAATTGTTGAGCATCTGAACAATCAGTCTGACGACCTTGGATGATCATACGATCAATCTCTCGAACGAGATAAGCTGTTGCACCTTTGATACGTTCTATCATATGTTTAGTATTGCTTAAGACATCATTACGAAATTTTGCATCAGTATCAGCATAAAGATGAGCCATATTTTTTTGTAGAAAATCAAGTGCCGCAGGACTAAACGGTCGAGTTGATGATGCGGAAGATACCAAGACTGAGAATGCCAAAGATCGAACTGTATCGGAAGGATGTTTTAACAATGGACTAATTGTATCTTCATGTAGAATGATACATCCTGTATTCTTCTTTTGTGGTTTCAGAAAGGAGAGTGTATCTGTTATAATTAATATCTTTGTTCTATGAATTCAAAGGAATACTTACTAGAATCTTCAACTAGACCAGCTTTCTTTCCGACTTCTATTGCCGATAAATGAACGAGTGATTCAGATTCCATATTTTGACCTTGAACATCTAGAGGTCCTTTTTGATTGAGATCTTGTAGAAATGACAAAGAACCAACACGATCGAGTTTAAAAAGAGGTGGAAGAAGATAATTCTTAATATTCTCAAGAGCATCAGGATTTTTGTGAAGACCTTCACTGATCCATCGTTGCCATAATCTAGTGTGAACTTTACTTTCATCATTTTCAACTTCAGCAGAAAGATTCTTTGATACTTTAAAAAGTGATACTAAGAACTTTCCAGCTGAAGGAGAAACATCTTGAAGGTTCATCCAATGAAATGTCTCTGAAACTATACCATCAATTGTGGAATTCGGTAAAACCCCTTTACTGATAGAAATGGTAGTATCTAATTCAGTTGATTCATTTTTGAACGCAGTTAAATTATCAATACTAATTATACCTTTGCCTACCAAATGTTCCAAGATTTTGAAAGCTGGTTTGACCAATGGCTGTGATGCTTGATGACTGATGACTGAGAGTAATCTTTGTACGATAATAACCACCAAAGATGAAGCAGAAGCTGGATTTGGATGAGTATTAAGTAGAGAAGTTAGTAGATCTAAAACTTGACGCATTGATCGATGTTGATTTTTCTCATTCCATTCTAAATAGAAATTGAATAAGTCTAGGCAGGTTTTTTCAGAATAGGGAATTTCCTTGAGTGAAGTAGATTTTGATGATTTACACTGCTCGATGAAATAACAGAGTTTGATACATGCATTTCCGGAAGCCTATAAGTCAGGTCGTTAGTATCAAGGTTGAAATGGAGTTGAATGTTGAGGCCAATCTGAATATTGAAGGGGATTTGAACATTGACGGAGACTGAAATAATGAAGGGAAATCAATTGTTGACATAAAGTTGAATATCAAAAAAGACTTGAACACTGATAGAAATTCAAATGGTGAAAAAGAGTTGAATATAGAAATATAATTGAACATTAACCAAGTTAAATTTCGAACCAAAAAAGAATTTCCAGGAAGACTTAAACACTCAGGAAAAGAGGAAAGTAAATAGAAATCAATATCAAAAGGAAGAGCAGTAAAATCCTCACATGTCTAGGTTGAGCTGCTTTCTCGAAGAAATCATCGAGGTAACTTCTCGTAAGGCTGAAACAATGTATTAGTAACGATAATAATGATATAAACTATTAAAGAACTTTACTGTGATTGAGTTGATTCAGGTTGACTCTCAATCCATTTAGGTAAGAGTCGTTCATCCGTTGGAGGTTCAGCGTTTGATACTGTTGACGACATGTTGAAGTCATTGACATACAATCAATCCTCGCTTCAAGTGGGGGGGAAACTGTATGGAGGGGAAATTATTTCAATGGAGAATTTCAATGGAGAATTCAGTCTTTTCAGGACCTCTGTTGCTCCCGTCTTCAATGATGAATGAGTCCTTGTATGAAACTTGGCATCTATTTGAAAGGATTGAAAAGAATGAACAATTTGATGATTCCTTTTGTTCACAAAGGTATCGTATCTGCTGTCATCAATCAAAGTAAATATAAAAAGTTTGACGTTGTGGAAGAAATTGTATTCTTCACGTGAGCTAAGCTGGACCGTGCACGGACCATCGTCATAATCTTGAGAGGGAACTAAATTTTTGAAAATGAACATTTGAAGTCTGTGAGAGAATTTTGATATATTTACATATTATCGACTAACAACCCAACATACGAAACTCTCACCGAATTCAATTCAACACTGCGCCATTTCGCATATTGAAATTCAAACATGTCATTCTGGGACAAGTTGACAGGGCGAAAGCCATCAAAGGATACTTCTAGTGGCGGATCAACTTCAAATACACCAACAGACACATTTACACCTACACCTTTCAATCCACAAGAGGGTCAAGATGTCAGCTCTTTTCTTACTGGATCAGAGCTTGTAGATCCATCACAACTACATCCTATGGCTGGTCTAAATCAACAAACTTTAGATTATCTATCCCTAGAAGAATCTGCTCTCTCTGATCTTCCTGGATCGCAATCGGCTTTACCTTCGAGAGGTTGGTCTGATGATTTATGTTATGGTACTGGTGTTACATATTTGACGGCATTAACTGTTGGAGGTGCTTGGGGATTACAAGAGGGTTTAAGGAGATCTACTACACAACCACCAAAGTTGCGATTGAACTCGGTACTTAACGCTGTTACGAGGAGAGGACCATTCTTAGGAAACTCTGCAGGAGTTATTGCTATGGTTTATAATGGATTTAATTCTTTTATTGGACATATGAGAGGGAAGCACGATTCTGCGAATAGTATTCTTGCTGGTGCATTGAGTGGAATGATATTTAAGAGTACAAGAGGAGTAAGACCTATGATGATTTCAGGTGGAATTGTGGCTTCAGTTGCTGGCGCATGGGCAGTAAGTAGATGTTTGATTTCATTCTCTGTCAATATTGATTTACTAACGTCTCTTAAGGTTGCAAGAAAAGCCATATTTTAAATGATAGAATAACGATCAAAATTCCCCCTTCAATGACGAAATTTCGACCTCCTTATGATTCAAGATCTGCTAGTTATGATTTCAAGATCTGCGAATTATCGAACTTCATCCATTGCTTCAAATATAACAAACTTTCTTCGGCGTATCAGCACATGTTGTGCCTTGTCATTATAATAGATTTTGTTAATTGGCGCCGGTTGCATAAGCGGGTTCATCTCTCCTCTTTACCTTAAGAAGGTCAATGTATATATAGATGGGAAAGGTACTGGATGGATGTCAAGGTGATTTGAGCATTGTAGTATCAAGAGAAGTAATACGAATACTTAAACTTCATTTTTGGTCTTGTTATCAGTTCTGATCGTGTTTGTCAGCTCTGGTCTTGTTTGTCAGTTCTGTTCTTGGCTTCCAGAATACTAGCAATGTATTGTTCGTCAGTTCTGGTCCTGATTTCCAGAATACCAGCATTATCTTGGTTATACCTTCTTCTTATAAGATAATGTTACTGTAGTTCATTCCAAGAACTCAACATGGTGGCAATTAGTAGGTACGGGTATCAAAAAGGATCATGTCATTTCAAAATATATCAAATTCTACCTTTATCCGTACTAGGTACTTTACTACGGGAGTAGCCGTATTGTTATTCCGCTTGTTCTATATATCATTTCTTCCGTACTTGAATTTACAAACACTTCAAACACTTCAAACCATTTGAATTCTTAAAAGCTTCTCTCAAAGTCAATAGAAGCAATAATCATCATGAATTCATCACCCCCTCCACCCAACCACACAGCTCTTGATATTAAGAGAATGCTTATCCTCAGTCATTTAAAAGAGGGGACTGGCATTTCAAAGTATATTCCATCGACAACGCTAACGAATCTTTCAATGTATGACCCAAGTATGACCATGACATTTGCTACTAGAATGTCACTGGGAGAGGATGAAGATTTGAAATCAATCGTTGAGAAAGCCGCAATAGATTTTGCTGAACGGGATAAGTTACGTCGAGATTTACGTTATTATTTTGGAGGGATTGGAAATTCTGAGATTGAAGGGATTAGAGAATCTGTTGGGAGACTGATTGATCAAGAGATCATGGATAGGGATCTTTTGAAAAAGGATTGGAGTATATTGAAGAGAAATGTATTTTTAAAGGTATATACTCTTGTGTTTTATTTTTCTTCTTTTCTCTTCTCTTGTTATCCTCTTATCTTCTCACTCTCCCCCGTCTCTCGTCTTTTTACTCTCTTCTCTTTTCTCTCTTCTATTTTCACTCTCATCTAATCTCACTCTCTTCTCCCCTCCCCTCTCACCCCCTTCACTTTTCTCCCCTCTACTTTCTTAATATCAAATCGATCTGAATCACATTTTGATAACTAAATTGATTTATATAGGCCGGTTTTATTGCAGCTGATATAGAAAGAAAAAGACTTGGGGTTGAAGATCATAATGATGGACATGATTTTGTTATTCAATTAATGACCTTAATTGATGGTTGGGGGCAGGGTTCTCGGGTTGATTTATTGAAATTCAACCTCGATACATCATTCTTGAAGTTTGTTAATACTCTCAAAGATGAAACAAGAAACAGTAAAATTCCTCCAGAGAGTATCATTTTCCCTTCTCCTTCTTGGCCATTTGTAATGGCTGGAGATGAGGAGGTAGAAATGAATAATCAAACTTTCAATAATTCCACTGATACTCAAAGTACAAATTCATCAAAACAAGGTATGAATTGCAACCCAAATCATTATATGATATGAAAAATAACCACAATATAGGTACAAGAACTCGAGATTCTAATGATAAAGGCTATAGTCTTTTGGATGGACCTTGGATGTATCGATTACCACATATAGGAAAAGATGAAGCTCTTAAGCCAGGATGGAAACGCCTCATGACTCAGAGTGATTACATGAATATGCTGGATGGTATCACTCATATCAACTCAAGATACACAGAGTGGAAAAATCCATCAAAATGTAGTGTTATGATTATGCATGTAAGTATAGTTCCATCAATCTTCCTTCTTGCCTATCAAATACATTCATCTTGTTCTTCCCGCATCTAATAAGCATCTTTTTGTTAGTCACAAGACAGAGATTCCTATCAAAGATATCTAAATAATCGAGAAGAGGAAAGAACTTTTAGTATAAAGTGGGAAAAAGAATTGGAAGAAGAAGGATTCTTTGATGATGAGGATATTTCTGGTGAACCTGGAGATGATTGGTTTGATTATTGGAAGAGAATTGCAACAAACTCTCATTAGAGTATGTAATGGATATATGTCGAAGTACGAGGGGTGAGAGGGTGAGAGGGTGAGAGGGTGAGAGGGTGAGAGGGTGAGAGGGTGAGAGGGTGAGAGGGTGAGATGGTAATAAGAGGGTGATAGAATTGGGTTATTTCATATTTAGTTTATGGATTTGATACTAAGGAATCCTTTGGTATTTTACCCATGGCTAGTAACATTCTTTATAAACCTCTTTCCATCTCATTTTTGTTTTCGTTTAATTGATATCATTATATGTAGTTCTTCAGTCAATGAGGAATGAAAAGAATATCAAGTACCTAGTAGGTCAAGGTAAAATCACTTATGGAAATAAACAAAAGAAATACTAGATATTTCAGATCAGAATTCCCTTGTTAAATATCTATCTACTTGTTAGTTCTAGGTACATGGTTGACATCTCCAACTTTGATTGATAATTATCTATTCAATTTAACATCTTCAATTACAATTCACTTACAATTGACTACAAATCTTGGAACTGAAGACTCTGATAAAAGATCCAAGACTTCATTTTCCTCGGAACAAGCCATATTCTCTACACCCATCCACTTCTTTAAACTACAAATACATCTTCCGATCAAAATTCTTCTTCCAAACAACTTTAATCATAATCTCAATCTTCATATACTCTACAAACACCAGTTAACAGACCTTGCTAAGCTTCAATATGTGCTTCCCATGTTGGCCATTTACCGACGTATATCTTGAGGAGGAGGAGAAAAAGAAGAAGAAGCCAAAGAAAGAGAACAATGATCAAGGTGTTATGGTTTTCAATCCAAATACACGTCAATGGATTAAGATTTCAGGTGTGAGTAATTTTTTTCCTTTTCTTTTCTTTTCTTGTTCATCTGTTTTATTCTTGTTTAGTCTGTCTCTGTCTCTGTCTTGATCTCTTGGTTTGGATGGATTAAGTTACCTAGTGGTTTCTATTTATCATCTTACTGAACTGGTATCTCTACGTTATTCGTCCTTATTCGCTATTGCTTGTCTTTACTTCACTTTGACTCGAATTGGATTTCGAGATTCACTTAATTCATCATGTCACGTCTCAGTCTTGTCTTGTTTATCTCCTCTTGTCTCCAGGACTCTTTTAATCACGTCGCTTGTCAGCTTTCATCTTTATATTACAGGAATATCTATCTCAACCTAAGCATGGACTTGAAAACTTAAACCTCAATAAATTCGACATCAAAAGAAACAGTTTCAATATCTCTCTTTATCTTTGAGAGATACCAAATCAAACTTAATCGTCCTTCAAACAATAAATTCATCTCAATACATCAATCAAATTCAATAACCATGACTCAAATTCCTATTCAAAACTTTCAACCTCAAGTTCCAGATACTTCTAATGGACCTCATGAACATACCTATATCCCTCGTTCAGATGGTGCAATTGTAGTCAATGGTGTTGTTTATCTTCAAGAAACTAAGAATCCAGCTCCAGCTCCAGCTCCAGCTCCAGCTCCAGGTGTAGCTGCTGTTGCTCCTGTTGTTATTCCTGTACAACCTCCATACAACCCTTATAATCAACAATTCTATCAATTCACCGCAAGTTATGATTTTTGTCTTGACTTGATCATTTGTTTTCATTGAGTGCAAATTTGCGCATCAATTGTTTCTTTCTATCAATATCAAAACCCTTATTATTCATTGCTAATAATTATTCTACTCTTAGGCTCCTCAATATCAACAAACCATGCCTCAACCTGCCTTCCAACCTTATCCCTACAATCCTTATACTCAATTCGCAGGTCATAGTCATCATATTCCTTTCGGTGCAGGATATGTTCCACAGCCAGCTATGAATACACATGGAGCTACTAGTAGCGAAATTCAAATGCAACAAATGCAGACACCCGATGCAAATAAGAAGCAAGATATGAAGCCAGCTGATGATGATCCATTTCGCATGTATTGGGTTAGGGAATTGGATAATACCTGGACTCAAAGAAATAGAATGGCAATCGATAGTGGTGATATTGGTGATGTTAGAGTAAGTTCAATTCTTTGTTGAGACATTGAGAACCATACTGATTCGTTATTTAATAGTGGTATGTCACCGAGGGTGTTTTTTATGCCGTTAGATTGGAATCTTAAGTCTCATGTTGATGAGAAATCAAGAGGTTTTCATAGAACAAGGAAATATGGTGATATTTCATCATCTTTCCGGTCTCATGAAACTTATCTCGAATTCTTTTCAATCAACTTACGATCAATCAATCGTTGGCATCCATCACATACGCACGGTATACGTTACACAATGATAATTTGGGATGGAACAATAATAATAAGAAAGAAATCATAATGATTTTATGAACGCATAACTCATCGTTACTATACGAAACACTTGCTTTGATTTAATTCAATTGTTTAGTGTTTCATGTTTGTGATGTGGGATATGCATCAATAAGGTTGCTTACATGTTGCAGCGAACATTGGCTGTCATCGGATGGATTTAGCTTTGTGTATAGATATTTCATCAATACATAATAATTTGATAGCTTATGAGATATGCTTGAAATGTGATGATCAAATCTTGCAGTCTCAGTGATGGTTTTTATTCCTGATGTGAAGGAATGAGTATACAAATTACCCGTCATTCTGTTTATACTTGATATGAAGGAATAAATATACTCGTTATCCACCCGTCACTTCTGCTCATTCTATTTATTCTGTTCATTCTGGTCTATCTCATCTATTCTATTTATTCCATGGCATGTTAACGTTTATTTGACATCCATTAATTACGTTTGGACCAATTTATACGTTCATTTACAAGCACTGTCTATAAGAGGTCAGAAATACTCAATCTAATCATATCCCAACCTAGATTTTAAAAAAAAAACAAAGATACAAATCATATATACAGATTCAAGTGAAGATAAGTCTAAGATACAAAATGCAGTTAACTAACGTTCATGAGTTGAGGTTTATTAAATCTGTGGCGTCGCATATTCTCCGTGGGGTAATCGTGGCGTAAGAACAAATACAAGCTAACCTTAAAAATGACAAAGCTAAGACTTTTATAGACTAGTATGTTTCTACTTATCTCAACCACATCTCATGAAATGAATACTTTACTTAATTCTTACTACCTATCAACTATCAAAACTCTTGAGAAAAAAACATAATATATGAGGCACCTAATCAAAGGTATACATCTTTATCATTATCCAAGTCGACCTTGATATTGACTTTCGATAAAATTTTGATATCTCCAATACCTTAGATGTCTCAGTGCATAGAACTACAAACTCCCTAGTCCGTGAACGTTCACGAGCATCCACGATTCAATATCGAGAATAATGTTTCAAAGACCAAAAGCGAGAAGCAAGTGCGACCGTCACCCCCCAAAGAAATGATACTCTTTATCCATAGATATCGAAATAAGCTTTCTAGTCTTGAGCTTCTTATCTTTTACCGGTGCCGTGGCTTTGGTAGCTTGTTTCGTTGTTTCTCATTAACTGGTCTATATTTCTTTAGTTTGTATTCATTTTAACCATGCATGAAGGTCTATTGCCGCAGTACTGTTTCATAAAATATTAATACTGTCTTTTCTTTGATTATGGTACTCATCTACTTGAGTTTAAGTTTGGATTTATATTTGATTCCCTTATTCTCAATTGAATTGCCATGATCGATGAAGGGGTAATTAGCTTCGGCTAGATGAATTTCTATATTATTGTAAGTTAATGTTTAAGTTTTGATTTGATGACGCCCCGCTAGCCCTCCGGGGGCCACTACCGTGGAAGCAGAATATTTTTATTACAATATATTCGAGCGTAGCGAGCTAAGGGGGTCTGGGGGCTTGCCCCCATGAATTGAATACCATAATATCTCAAGATTTATTAGTTTTGTTAAGATCATTATTCAATTACCATGGGCATCCATTAATTGATGATTAACTGTCTGAATATGGTAGATCTTAATGTGTACTATTATCTCAATTGACCCCTTCTTCGGATTAATGGTGCTTCATATAAGTCTGATATCAAGCCGAGAAAACTCTTAGTATTTAATTTTTAGTGCTCAAGATACGGAATTTCTCCAAATCATAACTTATATACAATGTATCCGAATCTCTTATCTCTTCAGATCGTTAATCAATCTCTTTATCATTAATTATGTCTTCTATAAAAGAAGAAAAATCGGCTGGACCGATAGCACGTCATTATGAATCAATACCAAATAATCAAGATTCGAATCCAAGGAATGAAGATGTTAATGCTAGTAGTCGAGATATTACAGATGGCATTTCTATTACTCGACTTAGCTCAGATCCAGTTACTGATTTAAAAGAAATACTTTCACAATGGGGTTTGTTTATATATTCATGAATCTCTTGATAAACGAATTTCAAACTTATTTAATAATAGATCCCAATTATCCCGAAAAAGAAAAAGAAAAAGAATCAAGATCATTAGAAAGATGAACGTTCGATGATGATTCTTTTACAATTAATGAAATTGAAGATTCTCCACATCCGGAAGTTCGAGCCGCTGTTAAGAATTATGATGAAGATATACCAGCAAATACAATTCGTGCTTGGACAATTGGAATGTTTCTGGTTATCATCGGAGCATCAATGAATACACTCTTTTCACTTAGATTACCTTCAATTGGTCTTGGAGCTCTAATTGCTCAAATTATTGCATGGTCATTAGGTCATGGTTGGGCAAAAGTTATGCCAAAGAAACAATTTAATATATTTGGTATTAAATGGTCATTAAATCCTGGACCATTTAACATCAAGGAACATTCAATTATTGTTGTAATGGCAAGTGTTAGTTTTAGTGCAGCATATGCTACTGATGTTTTACTTGCTCAAATTGCTTTTTATAAACAAGCTTTTGGTCTTGTTTTTCAATTACTTTTGGTTATTTCCACTCAATCATTCGGATACGGTATTGCTGGTATGTTGAGGAAGTTTTTGGTGTAAGATTTATCCTTTTTATTTTATTTTACATTAATATTTATATGAGCACCTACTTTGACCCGAATACTCAAATCAGTATCTCCGTCTATTTACCTTGATACTCATCTACATCTACTTTACTCCCTGAGCACTCACATCGATATCTCCGCCTACATCTACTTAGCCTAAATACCCGATACTCACCCAATACTCACCCAATCATTACATCTATCTTTTTACTAACACTCGTTTTAGTTATCCTGCTGCTATGATCTGGCCAGCAAATCTCGTTAGTGTTACTTTAATGAATGCTATGTATGAGAATAATGAAAGACCTGATCCAAATATTTTTGGAGGTAAAATTCATCGTTATAAATGGTTCGCATATGTCACTGCTGGTTCTTTCATTTGGTAATTTATTCCTGGATTTTTAGCTCAATTCCTTTCAGTTTTTTCTTTCATAACTTGGATTGCTCCTAATAATGTTGTTGTTAATCAATTATTTGGTGGAACTACTGGTCTTTCTTTTATTCCTTTAACTTTTGATTGGACTCAAATTTCTGGATTTGTTGGTAGTCCTATGATTCCACCGTAAGTATTTTCTCAAAATACTTGATAATTATTAATTTATAAAATAGATGGCATGCAATTGCTAATACACTCATTGGTATGATTTCGTTTTATATGATTGGTGCATCTGTCATTCATTATTCTGGAATATGGAGTTCAGAATTTCTACCAATGAGTGATAGTTCAACATATGATAATACAGGAGCTATATATAGTACTACGAGGATTCTAACAAAGGATTTTACTCTAAATTTAAAAGAGTATAAATCACATTCTCCTTTATTCTTATCGATTACTTTTGCTATCTCATATGGATTATCATTTGCTGCTAATTCATCATTAATTGCTTATACATATTTGTATCATAGAAAACAAATTTGGGCACAATTTCGTAATAGTACGAAAGAAGAAACACCAGATATTCATATGAAGGTTTGTTTGTTTTCTTTTTTTTTCCTTTTTGGTCTCCTTTCCCTCTTTCCTTCTCCCCTCTCCTATACTCCGCATCTTCTCTGTTGTTGTCTCCTCTATACTTCTACCCCCCGCATCTTCTCCATACTCCTCTTCTCTTCTCTCCCATCATCTTCCTCCCTCTTATCTTCATTAATAATCAAAATAAATACTAACTTATCTCACAGATGATGCAAAAATATCCCGAAGCTCCTAATTGGTGGTATATGTCACTTTTTATTCTAATGATTGGACTCTCCTTAATTACAATCCTCGCTTTTCCTACCAACCTTACTTGGTGGGCATTTCTTATTGCCTTGGGGATTTCATTTTTCTTTTCACTTCCAATTGGTATCATTCAAGCAATCACCAATACTCAAATTGGTTTGAATGTCTTGACTGAATTTATTTTTGGATATTTACAACCGGGAAAACCTTTGGCTTTAATGATTTTTAAAACTTATGGATATATTACTATGAGTCAAGCGTTGGGGTTTGTTAGTGATTTGAAATTTGGACATTATATTAAGGTGTGTATTTTTTGTTGTTTTTTGTATTGTGTTTTTATGATATTGTTTTACCGTCATATCGGTGGCCATTACGTCGTTGACCATCATGTTAATTGACCCTCATCATCTTATCCTCTCATCATCTTACTGTCTTATCATTTGATTCATTCCATAATACATCTCATACCAATTCATATATACCCTATTCATACCCATCCATCCATCCATATACAACACTGAACTAACATCAAAAATAGATCCCCCCAAGAACAATGTTCATGGCTCAAGTAGTTGCTACAACATTCTCATGTTTCATCCAAGTAGGAATCCTAAATCACGCCCTTAACAACATCCCCGAAATTTGTACTCCACATCAACCATCTCATTTCACCTGTCCAGGTGGTCGAGTCTTTTTTTCCGCTTCCATTATTTGGGGTTTGATTGGCCTTCAACGAATCTTCTCCCCAGGACAAATCTATTCATCTCTCTTCATATTCTTCGCCATAGGTGCTCTCCTCACCATAGCAATTTACCTCCTCTCAAAAAGATATCCCAAATCCCCTCTAAAATACCTCATGGCTCCCCTGATCTTCGGAGGTGCAGCTGCCATTCCTCCAGCTACCCCACTCAACTATCTTAGCTGGGGTATCGTAGGATTTATTTTTCAAAAGTTCATTAGGGGAAGATATTTCGCATGGTGGAGTCGTCTTAGTTATCTTACGAGTAGTGCGTTGGATTTGGGATTGGCTTTGAGCACGATTTTTATATTTGTTGCTCTTACTGTTAATTGGGTAGAGGGACCTAAGTGGTGGGGCAATAGTGTGGTTGGGGGGACTTTGGATGCACAGGGGATAGCAGTTCAGAAGATTGTGGGGGTTGGAGAACATTTTGGTCCTGATGTTTGGTAGATGGGGGTAGGGAGGGGTAAAGGGAAGAGGGTAGAGGGTAGAGAGGGGAAGTTAATGTATTTGTATCTGGAGAGTTTGGAGTTTTTATTAATAGGGTGAGTTTGAAGATATTTGAAGGGAGGTAATTGATGGTTGTTTGTATTGACTTTGTGTATAATTTGGGGCAAAATCTTGGGAGTAAGAGAATGAGTAAGAGAATGAGTAAGAGTAGGAGTAAGAGTAGGAGTAGGAGTAGGAGTAGGAGTAGGAGTAGGAGTAGGAGTAGGAGTAGGAGTGAGAGTAGGAATTGACGTGGAAATGAAAGATGTGATGAATAAGGAGTCGATATACGGAAAGGATTGATAGAATTACTATTATATTAGGGTAATTCCTATCTCATAGAACCAGTAAGTTTCTTTCCTAACCCATTTATTTTCATCTTGGACTCACATTGATAGGTAGATTTATGAGTGAAGAAATGACAGATGGAGAAAATTAGAAGTAATTGTTTAAAGACAATACAATATTGAATAGTTGAATTTAGAAAATAAGATAATAATCAATGATTATTAACGGGTATCAATTCCTACCGTCCTACCACTTTACCGCCTACCGCCTCCCGGCTTACCGACTACCGCCTGCCGACTGCCGACTGACGCCCCCCGCAAACAGCATATCGCATGCCTACTACATACCACCACCACTCACCAACGCCTACTGGATATCACCAATCACTCACCATCCACCATCAACCACCATCCCGCCCTTTTACACCATTGTTTCATATCCTACCACCTACCCCCAACCATCTCCCATATATATACAAATGGAATAATACAACCACTCCATCTCTCCATCTCTCCATCTCTCCACCTCCATCTCTCCACCTCCACCTCAAATAATTCCAGCTGCTTTCTTTTCTGCATCTCTCTTTTTCCATTCTTCCCTAATCTTTCCCTGAGCAGCTATCAAATCTTTCTCTGTAACCCTATCCCTAATACTTTCAATTACACTCTCAACTGTACTTGTATGATTCGCATTTTCTTTGTCATCCCTGAATTTCATATATCTCCATCTCTTCTGTGTATCCATATAACATTCAACAATCCTGTCTTGTAATGGTTCTCTCAATTCTTTCAATCTTTCCCATTCATCTGGTTCTAAATGCATAGTACCATACCATTCATCCTTATTATTCCCTGATTGATCTCTTCCTGCATGAACAAATAAATTACAAACAGGTATTGAATCATAATCAATATATGGTTCAGTTGTACCTTCTGCAATATCCTCAGAATCTGGTTGAATAGTAGGAAAATCAAGTGATAACTTGAAATCTATACTATTCTCATTCTCTGGTTTCCATTTTAATATATGTTGATCCGTTCCATGTTTGTATTCCGTACTTCGACAAGTGAAAATTAATCCATCATTTCCATGTGGTAATTTTGGTAAAATTTGTCGAAACATCAATTCCAATGCATAACTGAATTGCATATGTTTCAATTCCATTAAGAAGTGCATATATTGTTTTTCTTCTGGATATGCTTTTAACAATTCTTGATAAGGTGAAAAAATCCTTTCACCAAAATAAGCAATTCTTTTATCGAGTGTTCGATTCATAAGACTGTTTCCATCAAGAACCATACAATCAAAGACGAGATATTTTGGTTGAATATCGCCATTTGATAATTTATCCAAAACCAATTCTCCATCAATCAAAGTATCTTTATGAAATCCAGTAACATCTCTTGGTATAGGAAAATGCAATCCTCCTTTTGGTATCCACCAATAATCATTCTTTCTATCAATTAAATAATGACATTCTTCATGATTTTCATCATCTGTGAGATAAAGCAGGTATCGAAATCCATCTGATTTTTCGCAGACATAATAATCCTCTTTCATCAATTCATATATATGTCTTCTTGTGAAACTGACTGGTTGTGCTCCTGGAAAATTCGTATTTGATCGATTAAGTAATTTTGCTACTTCTTTTCTCATGTTATGTAGAACATCACCATGCGCTTGAATACCAGGCGATTGAATATCATTGACAGGACCACTCATTTTGAGGAATGAATGATTGATTGATATTGAGGTATTGAAGTTGAAGATGTATTGAGGAAGAGGTATTGATGAAGATATATTGTGGAAGAGGTATTGAGGGATTGATATCGAGGCAGAGGTATCGGGGAATAGGTATCGAGCGAGGGGTATCGAGGGATCGGTGAGTTGATGAGTTGACGAGGGATCAATGAGTTGATGAGCCGACGGGTTGATGAATTGACCAATCGAGAGACTGATGAATCGAGGAATCGAAGAATGGATGAGCTCAAGATTTGAAGAGTTGAGGAGGATGTATTGAAGAATGAGAAGGATTATTGAATGAACCCGATCAATCTGATGAATCAAATGTACATAAATTTGATGACTTCAAGGTCAAAGATATGGAAATAATGGATATGAGGTCGTTGTTTAATGTATTTGAAAGAAAGTGTAGTTGAAGTTGAATTATAGTGTTGTAGTTTAAATCATTTTGTTTGGTTGGAATTTTTATTGAATTGATAAGGCTGAAGATCGGCACTTAACTTAAATTTTTGACCGATACCTTATGTAATCATCATTTCTTTCACTTTTTTTCTGAATAGTATCATATTTTCTCTTCAATATAACATTATTCGAATGATTTCTATTTATTATTTATATTCATGGGGGCAAGCCCTCAAGTCTCCTTTAGCTAGCTGCGCTCGAATTGATACTTTATATTTACATCTAAATCAATTCAGAAAATAGTCGGCCTCCACGGCAGTGGCACCCAGAGGGCCAGCGCAGCATCATTCATATAGGAATATTTGAATCCTTCAAATCTTAACATATCTATCAAGTCATTTCTCAATGTAATACGACCTATGGAACGTTGTTGTTCTACACATTCCAACTACAACTACACCTTTAGTTCTACGTTGTCTGAGGCATACTGACTGAATGCTATCAATGTAGGATTTCAAGTTCATAAGCTAAGACCTTTAAGGGTAATAGTCATCTGGCTATGTAACTATGAACGGTTGATAGTCTTTTCATCATAGCCACACTTATACTTGAGTAGGGTAGTATTGAACCCTTAATCCTTGAATAATCTTCAATATATTTCCGAATTCCTGGTAAGATTTTAGATCAGAGGTATACAGCCAGACATGCAGACAGCCAGCCAGTCATGTCATCTCCATCCATCTGGACTCTATCCATCTGGACTCTATCCATCTGGATGCCATTCATCCCACTCATTCTGACTTCATTCAACTCTATATCACTGATTCGATTCCATCTGACTTCATCCATCATCCAACCATCATCCATATTCCTCTCCACAATAGAACCTCTCGATATCTACTTTACCATATGTATATACCTATCCAAACGAATAAACCTGACATCATAATCACAGACCATAAATCACAAATCAAAACTGTACTTCGTACACCAAAACCCCCATCTCAATCCATATCCCACATCTCGTGATATCCATGAAAAGAGAAAGATGATCGACAAGAATAAGAACCTTGGAATACGAGACTGAAATCAAATCAACCAATAAGAGTTCAATATAGACCAAAGCGATGGAGACCACTAATATAAATTTTATGTCAATATACAGAAATCCAATCAACAATGACCTCGGGGACTTTATTGAATGAGAAACCTGAAATCAACGGAAGGTATGGTATTATTCAATAAACGGTGCAACAATGACGTGTCTAATTCGTATAACGATTTTCATTTTTTTATTCAGGGTAGGGGATTATGGATTAGATGATTAGATGTAAGTAATTTGAATTGAATTGGATTGGATAGAGATTAAAGTATAAAAAGCATAAGTATAAGGTTAAATAATCTCCTTTTTATTCTTTGAAGATTATTTTGTTTTAACATCATCTTTGTATCAATCACACGATCATCATCTCATCATCTCATCTGAATATCAACAACATATCAGAATATCAACTCATCTGAATATCACATCTCAACACCATCACATCACATCACATCACATCACATCTTAATCATACTACAATCTCATCTGGATATCTTCACATCCCAATCGTATATTCCACCATCTCGTCTTGACTTCATCTCAACACTATCACATCTTACATCAATCATATAAACCATCCACCAACCTTCAACCTCTAACCTCCGATATCAAAATGCGCACCTCAATTCTACCAATAACAACTCTCCTCACTCTTCCTATCACAATCTTAGCAGATTTTCACTACGGTCTCGTTGACTATACCATCACAACAGCAACCGGAAGATATGCTATGATATTACCAGCAAGTCAAACAAATTGTACTGCTGCATATGATTTTTATCCAAAAGGGCCATTTGGTTTTGAAGCTCCTACAGGTTATATTCAAGGTATGTAGTTTTTTTATTCTTTTTTGTTTCTTCTCCACTTTTATACCTTTGCTTTTTGTTCTCCTATTCTCCGTATCCCCATATCCCTCAATTCTATCCTCCGCATTCACATCTCCGCCTTCTCTCATATCCGAATATCCGAATATCCTCATCTCTCCGCACTCCCGTCTCACCCCCATCCACATCCTCATCCTCGTCCTCATCCTCATCCCTCCCCCATTAATCCAATCTCCATAAACATCAAGCTAACATCTTGAAGCCGATATCTGCGGTAAAGAAGTAAAACTCAACGTTACATCAGGTTCTTGGTATACTATATCTCGAAACATACTTGAAGGAAATTGTACTGCAGTTAATACAACAAATCCAACCAGTGGAGTTAGGACTCCTGTTTGCAGTATTGGATTTCACAGTGGAGCATCATATTTGGATATTTGGAAATGCCCTGGAGATATCTGTAAAAGCGAGTTGTAGGGGATTGGAGAGAGTGATGGGAATATAAGATACGATGGGAAGTGGTTTGGATATAATACCACTGAAAAAAGATTACGGGTGGGGGTGGACTTTGCCGTTGGTTTGACTGTGGATAGTTGGATTTGATAGTTGGACAGTTGGACAGTTGGACTGATGAACTGCCAGGCTGCTGGAGTGGTGGATATATTAGGAGTGGTAAAAGAAGAGGCAAGACAAAGCATCGCCTCGCGGCGTTAGATGAGATCATGACATGACACCAACTGTTAATGGGAATGGCAAAGGTTAGGAAATAATGTAATAATCAAAAACAATCAAAATCAACATATGCGATGTATGAAGTGGAAGAAATCGTCGTGAAGTGATCTTACCTGAAGATACGTTCACCCTGCATTTTCTTTGCTTACTAGTAGTGAGGACAATTGACTTGGAGGTTTTCGACTTCGACTTCTTTATCCAATTCAGTCCAAGAGAAGCTGGGGCTTTCCACCCTATCCGCTCCAATGATCATCGGACCTTCTTTCGGTAAACATCGCCAAATCAAACCAGGCACGCCGGTTGTGTGTCCGAGTACAGCGGCAAACGATTCACTTGTCACACTTTCATGAAGAATAACACCATGGGGTTCGTTGCTGCCTCTTAGTTTCATAACAAGAGTATCGGTCTGTTGAGTAATTTTCTGTACCCACGAATTTTCCGAGGCCAGCTATTTGATCGATCAATTTGTATTGGACAAGCTGGATTAAAGACTGTCCCAAAGCGAGATGGATCATACAGGTGAATGAATACCTGCTGACAGCGAAGCAATGGCCTTGTATAAACATCAAGTGATGTGTGAGCCGTGGCTTTCCCTTCAACTCTTACCTGAGAGAAGACACCAAACACAATTT
The DNA here is from genome assembly GCA_009299455.1 of Monilinia laxa. Classification (NCBI taxonomy): domain Eukaryota; kingdom Fungi; phylum Ascomycota; class Leotiomycetes; order Helotiales; family Sclerotiniaceae; genus Monilinia; species Monilinia laxa. Next base: position 119,663 of record VIGI01000020.1, read on the forward strand.
CCGCTTCTATAGCATGTAGAAATATTTTCAGGAGCTAAAAAGATAGTCTGATGAGGAAGCTAATATTCCACATTCCTGGGTTTTGAAGGAGCTCGGCTTTGTTCATTCTCGACTTGGTGTTTCCTAAATGAAGATGGTATGGTAATTGGAAGTCTTGAGGGTCTCTTTTTGCAACCTCGAGAAAGACCTCTCGCCCTCTGCATATATGAAATGTATATTCACCCCACACCTAATATTCCCACTGGCAGATATTCTCTATATTCCACCCTTTATGTCTTTCGATTCACAGCTCAGGACATTGTTTTGCGGATGCCGAGTTCGAGATCTACAGTTCTCACGAACACATCTTTTACTATTCCGGTGGTTTCTTCAATGTTAGCCGCCAAGCCAGTCTTGCTACCAATTTCCATCCAGTCTCCCGCGGACAATACAACGGAGCTTGGAGCAATCAACTCTTGTAAAGTCTAACCTCGCTTGAACTATTCGCTTACACGAAATGACGAATCTGGATTTATGAAAACGTCACACTTCGCACATCATTCGGATATGTGGAAAAACTCACCGACTTTCCACATCATATGTCTGTCTATTGTATTGATCCCTTTAGAGAGTCCAGAGCTCCTGAACTTAGGTATGGGGACTCTCGAAGAATGAATGCCGAAGAACGCTGCACAGGCAGTCCGATGTATTTTGACAGATTTGCAAGAAAGAAGAGTCCTCTTCAAGCGATATATTGAGAAACCAAACTGAACAGTAAGCTTTCGCTGGAGAATGCAATGAAGGTAAAGAATGAAAGAGGTCGCTGTTTGGCACTTATTTGCATAGCTCAGCCTTGCAGTGTATCCGGAAGGATTGACCACAAGACCACTTCATCATTGGCTCTCCGAAATGTATTTTTCCCCCAGCATATTGTCCTACCAACCTTTGCAAACCTAGATATGCGTAAGCCATTGCATCTCAAATTCTGATGAATCATGAGCATTCTGTTAAATATGATTGCATCGAGGCGAATTTACCCCTTCTGCAGGACAACATCAATGAGGTTGTCGATATGTGGGTATCATTCCGAGCTTCACTGAAGATAACCTTAAATGAGGTGATGCGGTTGATCTCGACACTATCATGTGATCATAACCTTAACCATATCCGACACGTGAGCCAACCTCATTGCGATAATCGAGACCCAAGAACATCCAGTTTCAGCTCATCAAGGGCTATTTCACAGTTTTCATTAGTAGCTCTAGGCTATATGGGTTGTCTAACCCGAAAGGCGGTCGATTTTCAGCCTAGGCTCATAGTAGAAGAACATTACACGTTGCCATCGATGTTGTTACCCATCAACCCTACCACTCCTTTATTTTTCACATGTCAGGATATATTTCCAGGTCGCATGAGTGGTCTCTACGACAGGGTATGCCGTTTCCATGATCTCCGAATAATAATCTGCCGTCTCTCAGTTGGTGAGTATTACTCGTACCCATGCCCTACAAAGGTTAAGAATCACAACATATTAATGTGCTTGGTACTTCCTACCATTTCTAGTGTGCCTGAAGTAAAGCTACATCGCAAAAGAGACAAGGGGAATTCGCTCTCTCAAACATTAAGCAAGATAATTGATGACTTCCAGCTGCCTTGTCATGCGATACTACCAATGATACTATAACCCAAACTCAGGGGGCCAGCTCTTACTAGAATATCAATGCCGAACTCATGACATTGATGGATCGTCGGTATGCCGAGACATCTTAACAAGCTCCCTGGAACCAAATCGGTAGCGTGGGTACCTCATCTTACGACACTGCAGCTGGGAGTTCAAACAGTTATGTGAGTCATCAACAAGCCGATGACAGTTGGAGTATCTGTGCAAATCACTCAACGAAGTGGATTGGAATAGGGAGCTCATGATCAAGCACGAGATATTGGGACTTGTTTTTGCATTCTTTTCCGGGTATGGCAGGGGTGGGGGTTTAGGATCGTGACATGTCATCCTTTTTGATATTCTCACTCTTGTCATATCACCCCCCCTTCCAGTCATAACCCATGTCAAAATTCTAATTCCACCCGGACTTCTCAATTTTTAACCTGTCAAATACCATCAGAGGATCCGGAACTATCCCAATGGGCATTGAAGGCTCCTATGTAGGGTATGTATTTGAAGGAGAAGTAGTAAATCAATGCTAGGACCTTACCTATCACTAAGTGGAAGAAACATCAACGCAACAGTGCATCAGCTCACATCGAGTCCTCATATCAAAGGATATATCTAATTTAGGAAACAATTGCAAGTGGGTTGGCTGACTCATCAAGCGAGATCATGGATCTTCAGACTAGCACTGTACATCACACATCGTCTTCCATAGGAAACCCCAGGAAATGAGACACGAGATATAAGATAAGCGGTGTGAGTCCCTCGGCGTCTTCTTAAATGAGTGTGTTCGGTGTCAATTTCAATTAGCAGAGCTCCGGAAAATAGGTTGCTTGGCGTGGGACTAAACGTGACATTTGCGCACCTGACTTTTGGGGCCTTGGTTACTGAGTGTAGCTAGGGGTATGAGCTGTATGACTGAGCTAGAATAGATAGGATAAAATAGAATATAAAGAGAATATAAAAGATACAACAAGAGTAGGATATAGATGTACCCCTTTTATACCTATGATTCCCTTACGCGTGGGCCAAGACTACCATTGGAACCACCATTGAAATTCGTTGTAGGATCCAATTTTTGATGAATGCTTGGTCGGAGGAAGAATCAGGACTCAGGAAGTACTCACTTCGCCACAAGCTTGCAGAAATAAATGAGGTGAAAGATAAACATGTCTGGTTTGGCATCAATACTAGTATACTACATGTAGGACTCATGCATGATACGCTCTCTTGTGAAGTTTCGAGTACTTACTCGATACATACGGATAGAGTTGGAGCGAGATATCTTGCAGTACATAGGTATACCGGTAGCCTCGCAAGTTATATGGAAGAGAGAAGAGAGGGCAGATGAAGAACCACAGATCGTTCACCCCTTTTCCAAATAGCCTTGCCCCGAAGATTACCCATCACTACAGTAATAGATACCATATAATTAATAAGCCTAAAGTGAAAGAGAGGGAGCATTATGTAATAAAGGCCTTATATATAAAACATCGCTTTTATTATAAAAACCTACCTATAATAAAGTGAAAATTAAGGCTATTCTAGAATATTTAAAACAAATATTTGCTATATAATATAAATATTGGTTTAATCTAGTATAAATAAAAGTTAATAATAAATGTTTTATTAAATATGTTATTATTACTTTAAAAGATTATTATCTAAAAGCTATAGATTAACGATTATATAGAATGCTGAGGCGTTAGTGCGAAGCCAAACGCATTACGTGATTATCATAACAAATATTATATAATTATATATACATATAATCTCTCGCACTCGAATATTAGTATTTACTTACTTTTCGAGTTAATTACTTCGATAATATTTCACTTAGTATAATATAATTTACTAAGATCTAATATTAATAAAACTTTTTATTTTTAATAATATAAATATAGAGAATCTTTTAGCTTACTCAATTAAACTTATCATTTTCATCTATTCTTATTCCCTGTAATCCGTTTGCTTGTATATAACTAGTTCTCTATGACATCATTCTATTCCCTTTTTATTCGCAATAGCAGTAGATGCTCCCTTTTCATTCGCAATCGCAGTAGATGCTCCCTTTTTATTCTCAATCGCAGTAGATGCTCCCTTTTTATTCTCAATCGCAGTAGATGCTCCCTTTTTATTCGCAATCGCAGTAGATGCTTCCTTTTCATTCGTAATCGCAGTAGATGCTCCTTTTTCATTCGTAATCGCAGTAGATGCTCCTTTTTAATTCTCATTAGTAGTAGATGCTCCCTTTTCATTCACATTAATAATAAATGCTCCCTTTTTATTTTATTTCTTTTTTTTATTTATAATAATAGTAAATGCTTCCTTTTTATTTATATTAATAATAGATGCTTTTTTTTTATTCTACTCCTTTTTAAATTGTCGGAATAATCACGTAATGCGTTTGGCTTCGCGCTAACGCTTCGGTATTCTATATAGTTGTTAATCTATAGCTTTTAGATAATAATCTTTTAGAATAATAATAACGTATTTAATAAAATACTTATTATTAACTTTTATTTATATTAGATTAAACTAATAGTTATCTTTACTATTAATCTCGTTATTATCCTTATTATTACCTTTATTAAAAATAATCTTTTACTTTTATAAATAAAGAATAATATTCTTCTATATAAATAATAATTATATTTTTATATTTTATAATTTTTTAAAAACTTAATAATAAAGAAATTAATAAAAAGAATATTAAAAACGTTTCTTATTCTTTATTCTCTATATTAAACGTTTAATATTAACTTTTTATATTTAATAATTAATATCTAATACATTATTTTTAATCTCGATTTTTTTTATATCTAAAAAAGGAAATATATATAAAATTCTATAAAATTTTATATACAAAATTTAATGCCGAAGTAAAGCTAGAATGAGCTAAAATTTAATAAGGGTTATTTTATCTTATTACCCCGCGATAGCAGCACCCTAGAAAGTGTATTTTACCGCATTTACCATTACCATTAACATCACCGCCATCATCATTAACATCACCATCATCATCATCATCATCATCATTAACATCACCATCATCATCATCATCATCATCATCATCATCATCGCCACCTACTACTCCCTCCTCTCGACTAAGCCTATCAATCAACCCCAATCTCCATCTTTTCAGCACAATATCTACACACGGTTCACAAAAATCTTCAAGAAACCTGCCAGTACAATGTATTCCGTGTTTTTCCCTAGAGTAGGGGTCTAGAATCCATCTAGAAATGCGTATTTGCTCACTAGCTAGGTAGGGAGATCAGTTACCTAGAAGAGATTGATATATATGTTATACATATCATGAATTGAACTTTACCCGAGTAGGTTCGTAGGTTGTAATTAGGTAGTATAACGTTATAGGTATTACTGTAGCTCAAAGCAATCAATAATATACTGTAGTCGAGTAATTCAATCTCTAAATGGAGTTGAATCATGAATTACCAGTACCAAGATCATGTCAGATAAACATCCACTTCAATCTCCCTCTTTAGTACATACTACTTGAGTAGTACATTCTCTCACACAAGCCCACATATCTATCTCCTTTTCAAAAAGCACACTACAATCATATATTCGCCTCCCCTCTCCTATCTTCCACCCTAGCTCTATCTCTATCTCTAGCGCCAACCTTCGCTTTCGCACTGTGTGGGTACGAGTACGTGCGTGCGTGCTATATGAAACGAAACAACGACCGAGTTGCATTAGATACCTCCTTTCCAGTATCTCTATTGTATTGTATCAACGATGAATAGATAAATGGATAAGTGAAGAAGCATATTTGAGTATTAGGCTCAGATACCACGTTACCCGATAGAGGAGACGAGGGGAATTCCCTGCCCAATCCAATTAATAGCCAAGAAGATATTCCAATCAAACCCACTCACCCACTTTCACCCAAAGAATGAAGAAGTAAAATATCCATATTCTTTTCAACCTTCTATTTCTCCTCCCTCAATGTACTGTACAGTATTTTGCCTTCTCCTTCTCCTTCTCAAATCTCCGTTAGCATTACCTCCTCAAAGTCCCATCGTAAAGCAACCAATAGACCAACTAATACTCAACCAAATATCCAACAAAAGCAAAAGGAAATCAATTAACCTCATATACCATACTGAATCCCAAACATCAAAACATCAAAAAAGTGAAAACCAAATCTAACTTCGAGGTTCAAGTCTAGCCACTGTAGCATTTGTACGATAGCAAATCGCGCGTCATGCATTTTACATGTGCATGGCATGTGCATAACCGTCCACTGTTCCTAGCCAAGAATACAAGAAACACTGCCACCACAATCGTAAGCTTAAGCACACAACCTTGAGGAACACAACATGGCATCGGAGGAAAAAGGAATGAGGGGGGATGGGATGAAATATACTCAAGTAGGTTAGATGGGACTGGAACATACTTAGATGGGAATAGCGCATGCCAAAGTAAGTTGGATGAAAGAAAATATCTGGGTATCTCGAGTCGAGATTTTGTCAATCGTGAATAATTATACTATGGTTCATAATTATCATCATGTACTTCTAGAAGTCCGTAAAATTCCAAATTCCCACTGTAAGTTTTGATGGCGAAAAGATAAAAGGTAAAAGTTTAATACCCCTGATCTCCATTGAAAACACATCAGCACTACTCCATAATAGAATAGCTGGACGGTATAGTATGGAGTAGCCACATGTAGCTATGGCGGTATCATCAAAAGATGGAGACTAGTACCTAGGGAGTTGAGTACATCCCACTCCCCAATCCAATCAATGAGAAGAACAAACCAATCCAAGCTAAACTGGTACGTCAAACTAAATGAAGAACCTCGATCCTTGAGTTAAGAACTGAAGGGTAAAATGGTGGTCGAGAATGCTAGGAGTGAATGAGTGAATTGAAGTGATTTTTCTTCCTAGGTTAACGGGATTTGGAATGGGAGGTCGTGATTGGAATGGATGGATGGATGGATGGATGGATGGATGGATGGATGGATGGATGAGAGATTGTGATTGGGAAGGTTTGTATGGACCCATGTTTGGATAAATGTATACCTTGTACATGGAGAAGGACCCCGCATGTTGCAGTAAAGACATCTTGGGTAAGTTAAAGGTTTTTGGTTAAGAGAGATTTTGATGAGAATTTTTGGATTGATTGGCTTGGGTCCAAGGGTGACGGTTTGAATGTTTGAGAAAGGCGGTAGGTATTCAAGGACTAGGGAGGTATGTGGAGGTTGTGATGAGGTTGTACGATACGGAGTACGGAGTATATAGCTATAGCAATGGATTGACATGTGAATGAGTGATTGAGGTTATACTCGTACAGAATGGAAAAAGAGGTTGAAGACGCAGGTGAGATTGGGATGAATGAGGGATCATAGACATCGTATTGTAAGCTTTACGAACGAGAGATTAGGATTCCAGTGTAGAGGGGCCGTCAGCAAGAATTAGCAATTCAGATCTCATCATTTCTATTCGGTGAAGAGAAGTGAATGGAGAGGAAACTAAGATATAGCAATTCTTCAAAGCGAACATCAATGCAATCGGGTATCAGTCTTTCGAAAGGGGTCATGACGGTTCAGTCTAGAAGAAGGAGAGGAAGAGGAAGAAGAAGAGGAAGAAGAAGAGGAAGAAGATAGGAGGAGGGAATGAATCGGTGGAGAGAGAGAAGGAGAGAGATTATCAGAATGAGATGATACTGACCTGATCACGAGGATAAACTTTGGATATGTTTCAAATGTATGTTTCTCCTTGTTCATATTTCGGTACACTTCAATTCCAGAAACAACCGTTCAACATTAATAATATTCCACCCCTCAAAGATCAAAGAAATCTGCCATTAACCCAACCGAGTTAGTCGATAAATTCAAAAAAACTGTTGAGGAGTAAAATTGGATCCATCTCAAGTCTACAAATCCTTGAAGTGGAGATGATTGAATACATGGGAAAAAAGAAAAAGCCAAAGAATAAAGAAGAATGGAGAAAATCTAGAAAAACGGGAATGTGGTTTGAGCTCAAACTTCAAGGGTCTTTTTGCTTCGAGTTCCCGATTATGGACATTCAGACATTCACCTCGAATCGCGCCAAACTAAGGGTAAAGCTAGGGAATTCTCTTTTCCACGACACATTCAACATTTCATTCGATTTCCTCCCTTTTGCATATAAAAGATTTAAATCTTCCCCATCCTTCCTTGGATTCCTTTCTCTTTTCTCTCTTACTTTTAAATTCTCTTCCTTCGAGGAAATTCTGATTGGCTGTTTTTATTCAATCGGTCTCTCATCCATCAGAAATCCCATCTCTCTCGTTCGAGCGGTGGCTTTGTTGGATTTTATCTCTTCGTCGTATCATTCATTGTATTGCTGTACCATCGAGTCCCAGAATACTTGGATACTATAATCCTCACTGCCTGCTGCCTGCTGCCTGCTGCCTGCTGCCTTCTACCTTCTACCAACTACATGCAAAATCAATCGAGAAGAACACAATTATAGAGTTTCGAATTGAAAAAGAACCTCCACCCTCCACCAAACATGTCACCCTCCACCAACGCTTCAGTGAGTACATCACTCATTGAAGAAAAGAAACCTCAACATCTTGACATGCATGGAAATGTGTTCGAACTACCAAACTACACAATGAAAGAAATCTATGATGCCATCCCAGCTCATTGTTTCAAACCTTCCATTATTCGATCAATGGCATACGTTGTTAGAGATTACTTTTATGTTTCTGCCCTCGTTTATCTCGCCCTCACCTATATTCCCATGATCCCCAATCAATACCTTCGATTCGCAGCTTGGATAGCATATACTACAGTTCAAGGATTCGTTTTTACTGGCATCTGGATTTTGGCTCATGAATGTGGTCATGGTGCATTCAGTAAGAATAAGAAATTGAACTGGACAATGGGATTAATCATGCATTCTTTCTTGCTTGTGCCATTTCATTCTTGGAGACTTTCCCATTCTCAACACCACAAAGCTACTGGAAACATGGACAAGGATACAGCCTTCGTTCCACACACAAGAGAAGGTTGGGTCAAGAGAAATTTCGGGGAAAAGGCAAGTGCAAACATGATTGAGTTTGCTGAATTGGCTGAAGATTCTCCAATTTACTCTCTCTATCATGCATTCGTTCATCAATTGTTTGGATGGCCTGGATATTTGATTGCCAATTTAACTGGTCAAGATTATGATGGTGCAAAGGGATTGAGAATTTCTCACTTCTACTTTGGAGAGGATTCTGTTTTCTACAAGAAGCATGAGTTACCTTTGATCGCTTTGAGTGATGTTGGTGTCGCTGTCATGATTGCTGCCTTGATCTGGGCTGGTCAAGCCTTTGGAAGCTTTAACGTGATTGTTCTCTGGGGTGTTCCATGGTTGTGGGTTAACAACTGGATTGGTAAGTTTCATTCCTTCTTCCCATACTTTAACTCAATTAACATATCTCTTTACAGTTGCCATTACCTTCCTTCAACATACCGATGCTACAATGCCTCATTACAACAACAATACCTGGAACTTCGCTCGTGGTGCAACTGCAACTATTGACCGTGATCTTGGTTTCATCGATACCCATCTTTTCCACGATATCATTGGTACTCACGTCTGCCATCATTTGGTTTCTACCATTCCATTCTATCATGCCGGAGAAGCAAGTCAACATATCAAGAAAGTTATGGGACAACACTACAAGGCTGATGTCAAAACTCCATTCTGGACAGCTTTCTGGAGAAACCAACGAACATGCAAATTTGTTGAAGAATCCGAAGGCATGGAAGGAAGTGGTGTATTCATGTATAGAAACTTGTACAAGAGAGAAGGAGAAGTTCACGCCAAGGACCTTACAAATGGACAAGCAGATATTGCAAAGGAAAGTGGTAAATCAACTGCTTCCAAGGCTGCACCAGTTGGATCTATGGCTACTGCTATGTCTACCAGTAGAAACATCAACGCAGGAAGAAGATTAAGTCAAAGTGTTCAAGAAAGAGCAAAGGCTGGCTTACCACTTCTTGCTGAGGTTTTGGCTGAGTAATTGAACATCAATAGAGCATGGAATATTCGATGATTGAAATTTGGTATCATACCATATATGATTTGGTGGATGGAGTTGAGGAGTTTAAGTTTGAGCTTTGGGAGATTTGAGGTCAAGTCGGAAATGAATGGAATGAAATGAAATGGGAAGGGATACCAAAATCGATTTAGACTTCATCATGATGAGGGAAAGAAGGAATGTCAAATCAAACTTCTTTCTAGAGCTGGTTGGTTGATTGGTTGGTTGGATTCGCACTGGTTGGTCGATGAAAAGATCTAAACTGGATAGATAAATGGATGAATGGATGGATTAGACTTCATTGGAGCTTGCTTCACTAGAGGAATAGATTAGAGAACTAGATGGGGTAGTTAGATGAAAGCATATGAAAGCATTGAATGTATATATGTTTGAGTTTCATCCCAATCATTCTGCCTCCACGGTAATGGCCTCTGGAGAACCAGCGGAGCGTCATTCATTTTAATGCCAATAAAAGTGTTGCTGTCTTTTGAGGTTTCAACCTACTGTTGAGTGCGGAAAATAATTAATCCGTGACTGATTACATAACATTGGCGTGAAAATCGGTTTGACCTTTAACGTCACTTTAGGATGTTATCTTTCACTTCACTTCAGTCATCATCATCATCATCATCATCATTATCAATGCGGAGAGATTATTTATTGATTTCTATATAAAATTAAGCTCTAATAAGCTCTAATCTCTCAATGTCTCCAGTGCCCCTATTCCCCCATCCTACTCATCCTCTGGTTCGTCAACTTCGATTTCCTCTTCGGTAGTTTCGAAAGCAGGTAATCGACATTCCCCACCGGCACCTTCTATCTCCTCATAGCCCTTGGCTTGAATTCTTAACTCCTTAAGTCTAAGAAGAAGTTGCTGCTCGTGCATATTCTTGGCTTCTTGGGTCGTGTAGGAATTCGTGATCGACTGTCCGTGACATATATGACAGTCGAGAATCTGCCTCGAGAGTGGTCTCAATTTCCATTGACCAAGCTTGTGATCCTTCCAACAATTCTTTCTTGGACTTTGGAAGGAAGTTGGTACCATTAACGTCAATGATATCACCAAGATCCAATAAGTCAATGATCATGAAAGCAAAGTTCTTACATTTCAAGACTTTGGTGATGATAGGAAGTTGTGAACGCCAAATACTCGACTCTCAATGACATGACGATTTGTCTGGAGATCTCATTAATCTCCTCCTTATATGGTGCCAAGGTGGTAATCTTATCGAGATCCAGGGTAGTATCATGACTATAGAGATTCACAACCATATCACGAATGGCGTTGATGTTTGCAAAATTCCTCTTGGAGTTTCCGCCTTCTCAAGGTGCTGATTTTCCTCCCTTAACATTAACAAATAGTCGATGATTTTGAAGGTCCTTCTTTCCACCAAATGCTGGTTCACGTCGTGCCATTCTATATGGTTTGGCATTATCCGAATTCCAACCATTGGTTGAAAGCCGTGTAAGCTTCAGTCAAATCATGGTCGAAGGATGAGATGAAAGATATCCATAATTCGCAATACCGGGAAAGGTGGCAATGTAATGGATCATGCGGAAATTCTCCCTCAACTTAACAACATGAACACTCCAATGACGAAAGTATCTCGCAAGCATTGACAATCCAAACTGATATGATTGTTCGCTGTGAGTCGCAGATTTAACCACTGGATGCAATTGCATATGATCACCAACTGTGATTATCTTCCAACGACCAAGAGAAATCGCAACCCAAAGATTTGGCTCGGCAGAGAATGCGGCTTCATCACCAATGTATGCTTGTGGTTGAAAACTATACTCATGAAGGAGATCTGCCGTGCTATTAGTGCAAACTCACCATCCTAACCTTTGAAGTAGTCTAGGCAAATGTATTCTTTGCCTTGAGCTCAGCAGATTGAGGGAATTTTTTTCGTGTCACTTCTTGAAACATTTTGAGCATCCTTCAATTTCTTGAGAGTGGATAACCAATTCTTGGCATTCTTCTGCTTTGCCAGGTCATCCGTCTGGGACTTGTCATCTTTGAAAAGAACTGACAATATGTTTCCAAGGAGCATAATCATCAATTCTGGCTAGACCACTTTCATTCATTCCTTCGGCGATCATGGCATCGGTGATTGCATGGCAATCGATATCTGCCTCTTTCAAATCAGCAGCCGTGGCACCACGAGTTGGAAGGTAGATAATGCCAAACCATTCTCTGGTTTGAGGGTAGACGGCACAAATTGTGTTCAATTTGTTAATCAACTTGATAATCGCCTCTCGCAGAAACATTCGAAGGACCAGTGATGAGAGTCTCGACTCCACACAAAGCAAGTACTAGGCATGCCTCCAACGAGATTGGTCTTTCCAGTTCCTGGTGGACCTTGAATTAAACTTGCGAAACAAGCCTTATAGAAGACAGTGTTCCATGCTTCCATCTGCTGCTTGTTCAATCTCATTTCCTTGGTCATCTTATCCTTGCAGGAGTCATGAATTGCATAACTTTGTAACTTAACTCCATGTCCCATGAGGAAATTTGGTAGGTTATCTTTGACAGCGTTCTTAGGTTTGCCGCAGATCTTTCCGATTGCTTTCAACATTCGATTACCAGGGATTGGATTTCTCGCCATCTCAATGTATAGCTGAATGTTATCACCCTTTTTGAATGCCATATACGCTCCGGACCTTTAGCAATCTGACATTGAATTACAAGGTCGAAGTTGGTATCAACTTCAACCACTAGAGCTTTGATGAACTTATCGGCAGGCATCCAACCACCAGGTGGCATTACCGGTTGCTGTTTCTTCATGCCTTTGACAACTGTCCAACCGGATTCCGCTTGAGGTTCCGTCGGGGCTGGCTTATTTGGATCGATAGATAAAGGTACAACCTTGAAGTTCATGTGTGTACCTGGAGCGTGTCGACTTGGTCGATACCGGTGTAAGAAAGATGTTTTATTCAAAATGGAGGAAAGTCCCTTATGAAAAGGTACCGTCTGCTCGATATCACCGACAAGATCAATGACTGAGTTGAGGCAAGTATCTCAAGAAAGGAGGTTGTCGATAGTAAATAGGGCCAACAGCTGTCGAAAGACCGCTGGTTCCGCACAAAGGATATTCTGGCTGTTCCAGAGCATGTGAGAGTGTAAATTTGATTGTAATCTATCAAGAAGTTGTGAGCTAGATGAGGTTCAATTTCTTGAAAATTTGAGGTTTTGATTGAAGAGTCAAAATAATGTCGCATCTCGTTTTCGATTGATTCTTTCAATCAACAAAGGTGTTTAATCATGATATCATCATTAAAATCAATAAAGAATGAGGGTATTCATACTAATGGAGATCTGCTGGTTTGAAGAAGAAAAGAAGACCGCGAAGTTGCGAGATTTTTGTTTCGACGTACGTATCTAGCGGAAATTCTGAGGCGAAGTATATGTCACTCAGCCTTATGATCTCCTCGATGATTTAGCATAGTTGATGTATTGATTGTCCACAAACTCCATGAACAATCAAATATACACATTTTCTGAATGTTCTTGACAATACTAATTGCTTGAAAAGCACACAAGCATTCAAAGCTCTCAATATATTTAAGTACCCTGAATACTGTTGATTATCTGAACATCTTACGAATATTCAATACTTTTGATGCTTTGAAATAGTTCATATCTATAATCATTTTAACAATTATAGATATTCAGATCTAGAACATTCAACATGTTAAGGTAGTCTTGATACCCTTGATTGTTTAAACGTTGTATAAACATTCGAGACTCTCAATATATTGAAGTATGGTGGCTTCGAAATCATTGATTGTCTAAAGAGTTTTGATTTCGTTGGTTGTCTAAATACCATACAGGCATTTAAGACCACCAAGATATTAGAGAAACCTCACGATATCATCTCAAAGTACTGGTCCAGAAGTATTAATCTCAACGTGTCGATCTCCGTTCTATTCCATTCGTCTATTATGCGTACCGCCAATCATTGGTAGTCCAATTAAACGCGCGGGTTATGGATTAATCGTATTTTCCGTTCCTTTTCTCATATCAACTTCTACAAATTCACATCAATATTGATAATTGAGTTGTTCACAACGTCTCTATCTTAATTCTCTTTTCCATTCACATTCTTTTAATCAATACCCTTATAGAAACTACCTCAATTGACGCGAGTCTCTTGAATTGTTATATAAAGGTCCTTTAATTTTTGACTCCCCATTACAGCTTTCGAGCAGTATATTACGCCCAATAGGCTGAGCAAATTTCTATCCAAAGCCATGAGTTTCTTCAATCAAAGTACTTCTGGTACTCAATCTACCACTCCAACTCTTACACTTGGAATCATTCATGATAAATGGTGAAGAGCTAATTCACTTATATATGAAGTTGAATTCTTTGAAAAAGTAAATGGTAGTGATGATTATTGTTTCGTTGATGCAGCAACCATGTGGTCAAAATTTGTGAGGAGGTTGGAACATGGGAGGATTGTTATGGTGAGACTTGGGAATCAAAGTACGGTGAGAATGAACATATTTGGGATTCAAGTAGAGGTGAAATTTTGAATATACTTGGTACACCAAAGAGAGTTTTTGATGACATGCCTAGTAAGTCAAGATCAAATGAGAAGAGATTAAGGAATGAAAGTACATCACTATCTGGAGGTATGAGTACATCTCATCTCAATGAAAGAGGTCGTACTTTGATTCTATCAGCACGACTGCTAATCAACTCAAGGATGTATTGGATACTGCTGATATTTACACCAGAGATTTTCAAAATCCAAATGATGATAAATTAACCAGAATATCAGAAAATATTGACAAAGTTGTTGATAAATATGAATCAAAAGGAGATGGAAGTAGAAGATATATCAAAAGACCTACGCAATCCACAGTTATATCTGAGTGGATAGAAACTATGAGAAAAAGAATTGCCTACGAAGATCCTCATCAACGTATGGATGTACCATTAGCAAGACTAATATCTGAAGTTGGATTTGCTTCAAGTCTTGAAAGATTAGACCAACACAGAAAACATTAAAGTTCCAACTATGTTATGAATTTAATTAAAGCTATTTTTATTTCTGATGGTGGGGACTTTAAGAATCGTCAGTTTGCCATTTTTAATTGTATTGGACCATGTCATGAATCATTTGGATAAATATGATGTTCAAGATATGCTCAAGCATATACATCACATGGTGGAGGGTTCTCTCATTTGTTGCAGGCCTCAGTGTAGCCAATCCAAATAAACATGATGAACAACTTTGGTCCAAAGTAAGTGAAGAATGAATGAAATGTGGTTGGTTTGAAAGAGTATGAAAGAAGAGTTGGGTCGAATGAAAAAAGAGTTAATAGTATTAATAGACTTTTTTTCAACGGCTGATGAACAAGATCTTATGTTGAAAAGAATGCTTCACATGAAGACTGATTTGAGGGATGCAGAAATAAGATATGATAACAGTCAAATTCAATTGAGGGCAGAAGTGAGAGAGCTTTGTGATATGTTGGATCCATTGGTAGAACTTATGAGGTTAGTTGATTCTGGAGATTTCGAGTTAGAGGAATGAAAATGATTTTTTACTCAATTGATTAATTGATATATGCCTAATAGTTTCTTGTCTTTGTATTTCTTTATAGGGGTAAGCCCCCACGCCCACTTGGCTCGCTGCATTCGAATATATTTATATCATAATAGTCTGCCTCCATGGCATTGGCCCCCGGAAGGCCAACGGAGCGTTATCACTTAAATATAATATCATCATATCACAAAAAGGTCAATAAAAATATAACAAATCATCCTTTCAATTGAATCATCTCATAAAATATCATCTTAAAATAAGAAGAAAAAAAGTAACTAAAATAACTACTTAAGTAAGTAAGAGAAGAGAAGAGAAAATGTTAATCTAAGCCTTCAAATTGTAGATGAGAAACTTGATTAATCCTAGCCAACTTAATCCTATCTGATTTTATCATAACCAATTCATAGTTCATGAATTAAGAATCATCAGAAAAGAATAATTAGTATGTTTTAAAACAACTAATTGTTCAAATAAGAAGGATTAAAGCAATGAAACCAACAACTAAAGCGATTGATTCACCACCGACAATATTGACATCCGAATTTCCAGTGTAAATGGATGTAGGAATTGGTTGAAGAGTACTTGAGGTATGAATTGGTATGATTGTTCCGGTATTGGTTTGGGTGCCACTGATCTGAGTACCCAATAGACTTTCTGTACTGGTTGATTGATTGAGGAAGGTAATTGGAGATTGTGTTGGTAAGGCTTTATGATCGGAGGTAGAGGCAGATGTGGAGTTGGAGATGGATTCGGAGTTGGAGGTAGAAGCGGAGGTAGAGACCAAGCTGGAAGCTGAAGCAAAGACTGAAGTAGAGACTGAAGTAGATGCAGTATCAGTACAAGAAGTATAACTTGATGGTGCCATTGATACTTCATAAGGATCATAAGACATTCCACCACTTGGAATAATCACACCAATAAAACCTGGAATGTTATGAGTTGTCCAAGATTGAATTGGTGTTGGAGCATAATATGTAGTTGATTGAGGTGATGAAATAATTGATTCTTTAGAAGAATTAATTAATACTGGATCGGCAGTACCTGTAGAAGTACTTGCAGTAGTACTTGTAGCAGTGTCTGCAGCAGTATCTGCAGCAGTACCAGTAAGTGTTCCACCAGTAATAATAAATGGTGTTGCAGTAACTGTAATAGTTACTTGTTCTGGACAAGTACAAGATTCAGATTCAATGTCATTTGTAACAACATTATTAGAATTCGAGAATGATGGATTTAACATTAAAGATGCAGTAATTGTACTTGGTGGACCTGTTTCTGTAATAGTCCATATACTTGAACCAGAAGTGAAGGTCTCTGTAATGACATCAGGTACTTCAGTTATTGGAAATTTACCGAGAATTGGTTGAGAAGTAATATCATTAGAAGATTGGGTAATTGTTCTAGTGATAGTTCCAGTATGAGTTGTTGTCGAAGTAGTAGTAGTTGTACTTGTAGTTGAAGTTTCAATAATTGAAGAATCTGATATTGGTGTAATTGAAGTTTTGATACCAATTGAAGAATTTGATGGTGTAGTTGAAGAATCACCAGAAACAATTGTTTGTGGTGTTCCAACAATGATAGGAATTGTAGAACTTGACGAATTGCTGTAAGGTGGTGTAGTAACAGCAGGTAGTGTACCAGAGTTAAAGTAACTTTGTGATGTTCCTAAAATAATAGGAATTGTAGAACTTGATGAATTGCTATAACGTGGTGTAGGTAGTGTCGCAGAATTACTTTGTGATGTTCCAACAATGATTGAAGGATAACCTGGTACCGATGACATTGCAATATGAGTACTGGTTGGAAATTTCGCAGATGAACTCAAAGATTCAACTAGAGAAACAGTACGCTTGATGAATGGTGTATTGTTGGTATCAATTGTTGGAATGCTATTGGCGATTGATACTTGACTACCAATGTTTTCTGATGAATGACTTGTTGATTGAGCTGATGACGATTGGACTCCGGAAGACTTGACTGCAGAAGATTGGACTCCACTAGATTGGATTCCAGTAGATTGAAGTGGTATTGGTTGAATTGTCAATGATTGAAAAGGTAAAGTTTGAATATTTGATACCTGAGCAGCTGAAGATTGAACAGTTGATGATGGAAGAGTCGATGATTGAGTAATATCCGAAGTAACTGATGGAATTCTAGAGAAAATTAGATTACAAACAAATCAATAAAATAGACACATACCTATGAGTTGTAATCATCTCATTAGAAGAAATAAGAGCAGCTCTATAACAATTAGATCAATTCATAAAAAAAGGACGAATTTAACTTACTTTGAACTATTGATAGTCAAAAGACTTGTAATTTCAGATGTATTAACATCTTCTGTTGGCATCAAGGTAACAGTAGAAAGTATAGTAGTAGTTGAATCAATACTACTATGAACATTTGAATGCCCAGGACTGGTTGGTGGAAATGCATCAACAGTTGTAGAAGTGATGGTAGAAGATTCCAAAGGAGTAATAGTAGAAGAAACTGAAGTAATTGCTGTAGAAGCCAAAGAAGTATCGTAGAATGACATAGTTGATTCGGTTGCGACAATTATATTATTGACAGTGACTAGAGAAGTTCCTGGTAAAGAAAGACCTCCATCAGAAATAGATCTAACTTCATGACGAATTGGATTAATGACTATATTAAAAGGATAAAAAGTTAGTTGTTGATTTGCAGAATTGGGAATCAAATAATATTACTTACCAGCAGCAGTCAATGAGTCTTCTTCGGTCGCAGAAGCAACCAGTGCTACAACGAAAAGTAGAATACTCAATAAGAGATTCATTTTGAATTTAAAGAGAGTTTTTATTCTTTATTGACAGAGGAAGTTATGAAGTTGATAGTTTTTGAGAAATGTTTCTTTTTTTGATATAGATCAGATAGATCTTGTTGTGTGGTGTTTTGATGGTTGTGTTGAATTTTTGGAAAAGAAGAAGGGGAAGAGAATTAAGAAGAAGATGAGGGAATGAGAAATATGAGGAGGTGAGAAGATGAAGAGATGAGAAATATGAGAAGATGAAGAGATAACGAGGTGAGGAAGATGGGAAGATGGGAAGATGGGAATATGGGAAGATGGGAAGATGGGAAGATGGAAAGATGGAAAGATGAGAAAATGACTAGAATGTAGAAGACGTAAAGAGGTAGAAGAAAGGATTTTCAGAATAAAATCAAATTCAAAAACGAGTGTGATATTTCAAATGGATCAACAATTTGATACTATTTTGTTTATGTCTTGTTGTATTGTTGTTGGATGGACAGATGAGAAGGTTGTAAATAAAGTCATTGAAGAGCTGAGGTGATTTTATTGAAAGAGGGGTGAAGTTAAAAGGGGTGACGTCGGCTTAAAGTTTTGAGACCTAAACATTATTGAATCAATTCACAAATAATCATAAAAGAATTAACGAATTATAAAATTCTGTATATATAATGATTCAAAACATGAGAAGAGTTTTTGATTTGAAATTCCCGAGGTCACTTTGGATAGTAACAACGTCATTGTTGGTTGAAATTTGAGTAAATAGACTGACTGAATTGAGTAATCATGATATTGTAATCTTCACAGAGTATATGTTGATAGAGACTTTCCTAGATTCTCTGAGTCTTAAAGACAACTTGACTTGGAATCAAGAACACATTTCCCATACTGTTAAAGCAAACCTTGGGATATCTTTCATTAAAAGATAAACGTATGATTTGGGAAAGGTTTGAGACTGTCAATGAGGTAACAAGAATATATCTTGACTTCATGTAACAAACAAGATAGAATGAGTCCTGTTTCTTACATTTTTATTCATCATGACTATCTTTTCATACTTAGCAGGTTTGAATAGTCGTTTGACAGAGTTGATATAGGTACAAAATGGATATTTAGAAGAAGAATATCCAGATACTTTATATATAATCAGTCTATCTTATTAGGTGTTTCATTGGAGGTATCTTTGGAAGTCTCTTTGGAAATATCGTTGGAAGTGTGTTTGAAAGTATTCATGGAAGTATCCAATGAAAGGTTTAGATGAATAACATTGAACACTATTAAAGAGACATAAATATTCATGTCAAAATATACTTGGCATCATTTCATCCATAGAGTCATACTTATTAGGCAAGGTCATATTTACCTAGGTAGTTATTGATGATGCTGTTGATGAGGCTGTTGATGATTGATTCATCTACATTTGAGGTTTCCATGAACATTCAAACAAATAGTAGGTCCACGGTATTTCAATCATTATTTGTATAAACAAAGATGTTACTATAATCGTCTTGATCATTATAGATAAAAATAAGAAGGGTGGATCACTCTCAGCCCAAAGTTAAATATCAAAGTATCCGTGGATAGGTACAGGTAGGTTCCTCATGTGTTTGCTAGTTTGTCAAGAGTAGTCCTTTTACTCAAATCCAGCTCTGTACCCCTGAAGAGCCTACTTGACTCATTCTTTATATTATGAATTGGTAAGATATTTGAATCGAGTAGTTCAAGAATATTAAACTATCGTATCCTTAAACAAAGGATTCTAAAAGAAAGTACTTGACTCACTCCTTACTAGAGGTTTGGAGTTTGGAGTATAGAATGGTCATTCAAAGATATCAAACTACCCTTATTCAAGTGATATTTAATCATAGTCATCCATACTGGATAGTACTATCTTTAGCCTTCAATATGATTAGACTGGTTAAGTATCCAAATAACTCTATATCAAACAACATTGGCTAGTACTACCTTGAGGCTCCAATATGAGTATAAATTGGGTAGATATTCAAACTATCATTATCCGAATAACATTCAACCATAGACACCCACCTTGGGTAGTACTATCTTGAAATCCCAATAGAAGTATAGAATGGTTATTTGAAGAGATCAAACTACCTTAAACCAAATGGTACTGAGTAGTGCAATCTTGAGGTTCCAATATGAGTAGAGTAGTTAGCTATTCAAGATATCAAACTACCCTCATCCAAACATCTAATCATACTGGGTAGGTAGTAATATGTTGAAGCTCCAATATAAGTATAGAATGGCTATTTAAATATATCAAACCCTTACCCAAATGATACCGGGTAGTACGATCTCGAGGTTCCAATATGAGTAGAGTGGTTGAGTAAGTATCAAAGATATCAAACTACCATTGTTCGAATAACAGCCAACCATAGTCATCCACACTGGGTAATACTTTCTTGAAGCTTTCATATGAATAGAATGGTTAGGTAGGTATTTAATATATCAACCTACCCTGCCTGATCCAAACATCCAACCATAGTCACCCATATTGGGTAGGAACATCTTGATGCCCCAAAAAGATAGATATATCTTCATGTAAGAAGCCAAACTTCCATCAAACTTCAAGGCTATGGATATCAGGAGATCAAGTTGTATGACTGAGCTTACCAATCCTTCATCATTAAGCCGTATAGATTAATGATGATAGATTGAGAGGTACTCATCTAATCAAATGATATATACCTAAATACTATACTTATCATAGGATACTACCTATACCTAGGTAGCTAATATCAGATGAAAACACTGGTTAAACCTTTGAATGGAATAAGTTTAGATATTGGCATGTTGTATGATAATAGAATACGAAAGGAATATGACTGGACTGACTGGAATACTCCTGACTGGACTGACTGGACTGACTGGAGGTATGTATTAAGAGTTACCCGCCTGGAGCTCTAGCTATATAGGTATACATTAGTATTTTATATATAGAATAATATAAATCAATTTAATAGTTGGTAATAATAATAACTTAAAAACCCATACATCTGTCTATAAAACCCGAGTAATGAAGATTATATTAAGTGAATTTCTATTGTATTAATCGATTCATAGAAAGGAAATACCTTCTCCACAAAGAGATGTCTTTTGTAATGTTTGCCCCAAGGTGTAGCGCGTTTACTACAATAACCTTAAACGCGTCTCAACATACTTTAATATTACACGCGATTTCTCATCTACTCACCCATGTAATTCAAATACATCAATCATCTACTCACATAATATTGAACCACGAAATAATTGAAAAACTACTTTGCGCATCTTTAAATCGATTGAGTCAAAATCATTTTCATCAATTAAAACTCCTAGATTGGAGTTTTCAATTGAATATGGCTCCGCGCCGCGGTGCGATCGAATCTCCTGAACCAGAGGAATCATCAACTACCTTAACCTTCAATGAACCATTATCATGGCGCGCAGGAAAACCTATTCCGACCGAAACTCTTTTAAAGAGACTCAAGAAACTTGCCAGTGAATTAAGGGATATGGATCAAGAAGAGATTGATAAATCTTCATTGACTGTTGTGGCTAAAGAACTTTCGGCGCAAAATCTATTGAATCACAAAGATAATGGAGTAAAGGCATGGGCAGGATGTTGTTTGGTTGATATATTGAAACTTTGTGCACCAGATGCACCATATACAAGTTCTCAAGTCAAGGTATTTTTGATATTATCAAATTCATATTGAAATCTAACTTTATTAGAATATATTTACCTTCTTCGTTGCTACCATCCTACCATCCCTATCAGATCCAAGTCATACATATAATACCGAACACAAATATGTTTTGTCATCTCTCACAGAAGTCAAAAGTATCGTTTTGATGACGGATTTACCAAATTCTGAGGATCTCATGTTACATCTCTTCAGTACTTTCTTCGATATTTGTTCTGGTTCATCAAAATCATCAACAGGCGAACAAATAAGCAAAGACGTTGAATATAATATGTCACAATGTTTAGTTACTTTGGTGGATGAAGCACAAGTTGTTGGACCTCATGTTATCGATATTATTGTAGCTCAATTCTTAAGAGCTGCTACACCAATTGGAGGGAAAAGTAAACATGGATCAAAAGCAGACGACAAGCAATCAACATTATTATTGAAGGACCTACCGGAAGCATACAATATGGCAAAAACGATCTGTAATGATTGTTCAGATAAGATGTCTCGTTATGTTAGTCAATATTTTAATGACGTTATGATGGAAGTTTCAACAATTGGTGGTAAATCAAATGGAAATCGAAAGGATGATGCGGATTCTGATGAAGACGATGGACCTACCGGACCATCAGATTCTGATTTGAAAGAACTCAACAAGGCACATAGACTTTTGAGGGAATTATGGCGTGCATCACCTTCGGTATTACAAAATGTCATACCTCAAGTGGAAGCGGAATTATCGGCAGAAAACGTACAATTACGTTTGTTGGCTACTGAAACTTTAGGAGATATTATCTCTGGTATCGGTGCTGCTGGACCACCACCTCTTCCTACCATGGATCCTTCTGCATATCCTCCAGTTCGACTTGATGATTATCCAATAACACCAATCACAAGTATTCTAATCAAACCAAGTTCACCACAATCCTTTTCTCAAACACATCCATCAGTTTATCATAGTTTCATTGGTAGAAAAAATGATAAATCACCAATCATTCGATCAGCTTGGACTACAGCCATTGGGAGAATTTTGGTCACTGAAGCTGGAGGTATTGGATTGAATAGAGAAGATGAGATTGCTTTGGTAAAATCATTAGCAGAAAAGTTGAATGATCCAGATGAAAAGGTTAGAATTTCTGCTGTGAAAGCAATTGGAAGTTTTAATCTTGTTGATATCATGGAAAAACTTGCTCCTAATGGACCAGTAATCAAATCTGGTTCTGTTCTGAGCAATTTGGCAGATCGAGCAAGAGATCGTAAACCTGCTGTTCGAACAGAAGCTATGAAAACACTTAGTACGATATGGGGTGTAGCAATTGGTGAAATTGCATCAGGAAATGAGAGTGTTATTGGATCACTTGGTGCTATTCCTTCAAGAATTTTTGAAGGATTCTTCGCCAATGATTTAGAACTTAATGTTGTTTTGGATCATGTCATGTTTGAACAACTTTTACCTTTAACTTATCCTCCTTCTAAAGTTAAAGGTTCGAAGAGTGGTTCTCAATCTCAGTCACAGTCACAGTCACAGTCTCAATCTCAAGTATCTGATGAACCATTTGATGCTGATAGAATTCGAGTTGAACGAATTTTGTTATTAGTGCGATCACTCGATCCAAAACCAAAGAAAGCTTTCTTTGCTTTACAAGCTCGACAAAAATCATATTCTGATATACTCGCTGCATATATCAAGAAATGTGAAGAATTCAATGGAGGAGTAATTGATGGTGATACAAATGATGCCAGACAAAAGTTGAATGCAGTCATTGATTATTTACTCCAATTTCTTCCAGATCCATTAAGAACCAGTCAAGATTTACATAAATACGCCAAACTCCATGATCGAAGAACTTATCAACTTTTACGATATACCATGGATCCAAAGAGTGA
Organism: Monilinia laxa; assembly: GCA_009299455.1. Classification (NCBI taxonomy): domain Eukaryota; kingdom Fungi; phylum Ascomycota; class Leotiomycetes; order Helotiales; family Sclerotiniaceae; genus Monilinia; species Monilinia laxa. Next base: position 143,252 of record VIGI01000020.1, read on the forward strand.
TTTCAAGACTGTTCACAATGGAATTAAAGAATTCTCAAAAAGAATTGAATCCGCACCGAATGCTCCAGCTGGTCTTCTCGATACTTTCACACCAATCATTTATCGTTCTGCTTTCTTGATATATAATCGAAGTCATTTACCTTCTATTCTTCAATTTTCGAGAACCGATGACAAGGGACTAGGTGCCACAGCTCAAGAAGTCATGAATGAAATTTCCGAGAAGAATCCACAAGTTCTCACAGCGAATATCAAAGAATTATGCAAAACTTTGGAAGATGAAGCACCAACAGAGACAAAAGATAACGAACCAGGAACCGTGGCAACATTGAAAGCATGTGCAGTATTTGCCAAGAGCAAGACTGAATCAAAATCACTTCCTAAAGATCGAAAATTTATTCAAACTTTGGTCAGTTACGCATCTTATGGTACACCACCACAAGCTTCAAAGTATGCAATAACTCTTTTGATGACTGCTTCCGATCGAAAAGAGATGCATGCAAAAGATATCTTGGAGAAATCAACAAAAGATTGGAAATATGGTGAAGGCCATTTCCTTACCAAGTTGGCAGCTATCAGTCAATTACAGTTATTATCACCAAAGATTGCTGATGATTTTAATGATGAAATTCTTGAAATTACAACTCAAGAACTTCTTCTCAAAGTCAGAACATCAGCGAAAGATAATGATCCACATTGGCAAAATGATGATGAATTGGATGAAGAATGTCAAGCTAAATGTTGGGCACTGAAGATTTTGGTGAATAAGCTGCGCACAGTTGAAGAAGGAGAAGTAAGAACTGTTGCTCAACCTGTTTTCAAAGTTTTGAATTCATTGATCGTCAATAATGGAGAACTTTCGAAAAAGCAAGATACACCAAATCATCACAAATATCGATTGAGATTACTGGCAGCGCAATTGATGCTCAAGTTATGTACTACACCGATATTTGATGAAATTTTGACACCAAGTCAATTTGATCAATTATCGCTAGTATCTCAAGATGAGCATCCGAATATTCGAAGAGGTTTTGTTGAAAAACTTCAAAAGTATCTGGTCAAGGATAAATTACCTGATCGATTTTATACGATTATTTTCTTGACTGCTTTTGAACCAGGTCAAAACTTCAAAAATTCAATCATCACATGGATCCGTTCTCGTTCAAAGGTCTTTAATGAATCAAAAACTATGGTTTTGGAAAAAACTCTTCCAAGACTTTTATCATTATTGGCACATCATCCTGATTATAATCCTGAACCCAAGGAACTTCTCTTTCATGCTGAGTACATAATATATTATGTATCGTCTGTTGCAACTGAAGATAATTTAGGTCTTATCTTTAAGTATGCTCAAACTGTCAAACAAGCTCGAGATGCTATTCATCCTGATAAGTCAGAAAACTTGTATGTTTTGAGTGATCTTGCTCAAGCCATTATATCAAAATGGGAAGCCAAAAAGGGTTGGACTATGCAATCTTATCCAGCAAAGATTAGAGTACCTGCGAAATTATTTGGAGCACTTCAATCACATAGTATTGCACAAGAGATTGCAGAAAAGAACTACTTACCAGAAAGAGTTGATTCAGAATTGGATAAATTGATTAGAGGTATAGATAAGAAGAAGGTATGTTTTATGGTTTTTACAAGGACTTTGTTTCCGATTTTAATGTTTTCTGTTATGTTTTTCGATCATGTCTTTCAATCATTCTTAATTCATCGTCTTTCAATCGTTTACTAATTTGAACCAATCACAGAAACGAAAATCTATTGATGATTCTTCTCTTCCAGCTTCAAAGAAACAAAAGTCTGAATCCAAATCCAAATCAACAGGTTCTAAGAAAGAAAGAGGAATTAAAAGTCAAAAGACAAAAAAGATCAAAGAACCAAGAATTTCAACCATTAGTGATTCAGAGAGAAGAAAAAGTGGAAGAGGTACAAGTGGAAGAAAGAGTTATGTCGATAGGGATGATAGTGAAGATGAAGATGAAATGTTGGAAGGAGTTAGTAAATGGGAATATTATGATGAAGATGGTAATAGGGTTGAATCTGAAGAAGAGGAAGAGGAGGCAGAGGAGGAAGAGGCAGAGGAAGAAGAAGCGGAGAAGGAGGAGGCAGAGGAGGTACCAGAGAAGACAGTATCCAAATCAACCGGAAGAGGAAAAGGAAAAGCCAAGGGAAAGGGGAAATCAAAGGCCAAAACACCTACAAAGAAATCTGCTCAAACTGTTGTTAGTGAAGACGAGGTTGAGGATGAGGTTGAGGTTGAGGCTGAAGATGAGGCTAATGTTCGATCCGAGCCTGAGGCTGATGTTGAACCCGAGGCTGAACAAGAAGATGTTGATATGGACGACGAACCCGAACTCGAACCAGGACCCGAATCAGAACCCGAATCAGAACCCGAATCAGAACCCGAACCCAATGCTGAGGTTGAGTCTAGTCAAAAATCAAAACGTGGTACTAAATCAATCGTCAAATCAAAGTTAAAAGCGACAAAATCATCAAAGGCAACTCCGACTCCAACTTCAACCACTGTCAATGAAGATGAAGTTGAACAAGAAGATGCAGTGATGGAAGATATTGTTTCCCCTCCAAAACGTACATCTAGATCCACTAAACCTATACCTAAGGGCAAAGGCAAGAAAGTTGTTTCAGAAGAGGTAGATGAGGGAAATAATCAGTCATCTGTTGATACAGTTGAATTGACGGAAACTTTAAAAGATTCACATCTCCAAACTTCTTCACCACCTATCAAAACAAATTCTAGAAATTCTAGATCAACTGGAAGAGGAAGAAATGTTAAGGGAAAGAAGGTTGTCAGTCAAGAACCTGAAGAGGAAGTACAACTCGAAGATAATTCACCTGGCGTGGAAGATGAAGATACAGAAGTGATTGATGAACCGGAATTACAATCTGAAGTTGAAGCCCAAGTCGATGTCGAAGAACCTCAAACCAATGGAAAGAAAACTCGTAATACCAGAGGTAATACTAAATCTAATTTAGTAGTTTCACCAAGAGAGGTTTTGAAACCAACGAGAAATACAAGAGGAAAAGTTCAAGATGTTGAAGTTGAGACCGAGGTTTTGGAAGAAGAAAGTACACCAGTTAGTAAAAAGGGAAGAGGGAAGAAGGTTGGACAAGTTAAGGAAGTTGTTGGAAGTGGAAGTGGGAGGACAACAAGAGCAAGACCAAGTAGGGGATAAATGAGATGAGAGAGAAGAGGGAGAAAAGGGAGAAGAGGGAGAGGATGAAGAAGGCGAAGAGGGCGAAGAGGACGGGGAAGATGAGGGAGGAGTGGGTTCAGAAGAATGAAATGAGTGGGATGAGAGTGGGGGATTGGAGCGGAGTGACTTGGATGGAGTGACTTCCATGGAGGAGTGAAAGAAGTGAGAGCAAGTTGAGAATGAAAGAGTTACTTGAGTAAGATTAATGGAGGAGAGAAAACTGTAAAACGTATACCCCCCCCTAACCTTTCATGATTCGAAAAGATTGTTGTTTGTTTGTTGGGTGGATTTGAGGATGTAGGTAGGGCTGTGGTGATGCGGGAATGGTGATATGGTCATGTGGTCAATGGTCATGTGATATGGTGAATTGACGGATCGATGGGTGAACGGATGGAGGATCAACGGATTAAGGAAAGAGGATGTATGGTATAACTCTGTGGAAATGGAATGAATTGACCTTACTTCAAAAAAAGCAATATCCATCATTTAATTTTGATTTGACTTCATATAATTTCTCTTCATCTAATATCTGATGATGATACTAGCTAAGTAGTATTCAATTCCTTAATTGGATTTCCTTCCTCACTACTTACCATGTAATTTCGATGGCAGAAGTAGGTATTATACAATTCCTCTCTTTGCTTCTTCTCCGTCATGTCTATCAGAGGTATCTCCCGTTCTTTTATCGCTAGATCATTCATCAAAAGATTAGATGATATGATGCCGTGGCGGTGATGATGATGGTAATGATGATGACGATTGACTCCTAGTCATCTCGCAATGAAACCCATCCATTCATTCATCCAACAACCCATTCATCCCATCTCATTGCCATCTAAACTCCAATCTTCTTATTCAAATTCTGCCAGAACCGGTATATTCTCAAAGAGAGAAGAAGACGCAGTGGCCGTAGCAGAAGAGGAAGGAGAAGAATAAGAGTATGCGACCTCAACCCTTTTCTTCTTTCTTCCACCATATCTTCTGTTCCCCCAACCCCTCACCTCCACTATCTCCCGTCAGAACCGAAGAGAAATCACAACCTCCTTCACAGCCATCTCACCATCTCACCATCATCCCTCGCCATCAACACCCCTCCCACACCCCCACCACCACCTTCAAAATCCATACTCCACACTCCACTAATAATCACTAAAAGTATTTTCATAAAAAAAGGCAAAAAGAAAAAAAGAACTTGCAAATTGAACTTTAATAAGAAAAGAAAAAAAAAAGTATCAAATAAAACACCCATCCACCCATCCATCAACTTTCCCTCCCCTTTCCTTTCCTCCAAAACGCCATGCTGTACCATAGTTATTCCTCCCTTCCTTCACTCCTTTCTTCCTCCTCACTTCTCTAAAACATGCCATCAAATAATTTCATAAGAAAAAGTTTCATATGATATGAGACAAGTTTGAATGTAATTTTTGTATGCCTCCCCCCGAAAAAGATAAGATTGAAAAGTCCTTTGGAATAAAAGAAGATTTGATAACCATGAACCAATTGAAATGAATGGAGAACGCTATGAACGAAACTAGATATGAATCTGGTTTGAAATACTTAAAAGTAATATCTGTTCTCTTTGACAGATATTAAATCAAGTAATGATATCAATATAGAGTGAATCGACTGAATATGGAAGATACTAGAAGTTGTAATCCACAAGTCATCTGATCAATCATCTGATCAAATTTCATCATAATCAAGTGATCGATTTAACCACATAACTTTTAATGAATTTGATCTCCCATTCATAATTGAATCTGATACCATCAATCCAAGGTCTACCATGAATGATCAATCATATATCATCAAACTTCGTACTAAAAACGATATTTTAGAATCAAAGTTTGAAAATCATAGGATTTCATCTTGATCAACCATCATACCATCGACTTCTTCATCACCTGTTGAAGCAAGACGCTCTTGTAAGAAAGCAGTCATAGCTACTAAAGATGATTTATCAGCTTGTGATAATGGCTTTTTAGTAGATAACTTTGATGCATCTCCTTTTGCTATCAACTTAATGACTGGTTCATCAGCTTCAGACTAAATGATATTAGGTTAGTATTTATATTATGATACGTCATTCTTGTTATATAGTTTCAATTGGAAAAGAAAAGAAAAGAAACTTACAATCAATGCATCAATTAAACTTTGTGTAAGATTGATTGATGGATTAGCTGTTGCTAAATATGCAAGATTTAGAGCAGCTTGTTGTTCATCAATACCACGTCTATTGAATTCAACAATTGGTGATCTTGATTGAGGAATAGATGATCTATTTTTGATGAAACTTCTTTGATTGTATTGACCAAATTCACGATGAATTCTGAAGAGATAAGTTAGTAAGAGGTAATAAAGTAGACAATAAAGAATAGACAATAAACGGTCAAAAGCAGTTAATGAAATAGATAATAAAGCAGACAATGAACAACAAATAATAATAAACAATAAACAATTAAAACAAACAATCATTCAATACATACCTTGATATAAAATCAAGCTTTATACCTTCTTCTGGAAGTTTATAAACATGACCATATTCTCTTTGTTCATAAAATCCACTACCTTGATCTTCATCTTCTGATGGTGTATTCTCAATCTCAATATGACCATTATTCCTAACACCACGCGAAAGCATTGGTTTAATTAATGATGCTCCTTTAATCTTTCTGAATCGATGAGCTGGTCCTAATGTTCCTGGTACCTTTTCAAGTAAATCATCAACATGTGCAGGACATCTCCATGATCTTCCAGGCGGTGGTTCTTTTGCAAGTGGTGGATCTAAACAATCCAAATGCCAAAATAAACTGCAATAAGAACATGGAATGATTGCCCGACTTGGTTGTGAAGCTGAAAGATGACAACTATGACATAAAATTGGATTTCCTTTATTATCCTTCAATTTGAAGTAATCAGGAGTTTCATCATAACCTCGATTATTCCTAATAAATGGTTAATAATGAAGCAAAATGATTAAAATGTGTAAGCTTACTTTGGTTTTTGTACGACACCTTCTTCATACTCTCCTTCAGTTCCAGTTTTAACATTCTCGAAATATTCTCGAATTGCTTTTGGTAAATGAAAAGCACTAGGATTCTTTCTTTCCAAATCTGATAATAAAGGACCAAAGAATCCAGTTTCTTCTTCAGATTGAGGTACTTCTCTTGCAAGACATGCATTACAATACCATTCTTCATCTGCTAAAGTTCCTGGATCAATTGGAGGATCAATACATTTGAAGTGAAAAGATCTAGTACATCCATCACAACAAAGTAATTGACCATTACCTCCACAAGACGCACAATAGTCGTCATTGTCTGTAGGCTGTTGATTCATATGTTAGCTTTCGATTATTTCATTTCCCCTTTTTGAAAGACTTTAAGAAATCATGAGGATTATGGATGATTATGAAGTTTGTAAAGTTTCATATGTGGGGGGAGGGGATGATCATAGACTCGGTAAATACGGAAATGGGTCTGATATAGAGAAATCCACATCATCAATCATCAGAGTTTGCGCTATTTGCCCGGACTTTTTGACCTTTTTTCCCTTTACAATACCTCGGAACCCAGCCCCCTCAATAATGAAACAACAATGTAACATAATGAAATGTATTGAGATATAATCAATAATTAATTCAATCACATCATATTCATAGAAAAATAGGAGTAAACCAATTAATTGATGAATATGTATGATGAAGAGGGTGGTGATGATGGTAGTGATGATGTTGTTGATGATGATGATGGTAGTGATGATGGTAGTGATGATGTTGTTGATGATGATCATGATGATGATGATGATGATGATGATGATGATGATGATGATGATGATGATGATGATGATGATGATGATGATGATGTAGTGATAATGGTGATGATGATGGTGATGATGTTGATGATGATGGCGATGATGGTGGTAGTGGTGATGATGGCAACAATGACGATAATGGTGATGCAGTAATAATGATGATGATGATGATGATAATGAGGTATAGATGATGTAAAGCAGGTTGTTTTGAAAGGTAGAAAAATGGAAGAGTGGAATGGTTGAGAGAAATTTGATGAAGAACTTTACAACATCATATATTTCATCCATTTCATCCATGTCATTCATTCAACCACCACCACCACCACCACCACCACCACCACCACCATCGTCATCATCGTCATCAACCTCATTAATCCTTCAATACATATAAAAAATATCTTACCTGTTGACTTGGATATGATCCTCCAATTGGACTATCTCTTTCACCGCTTGCTCTTGGGATACCAGCTGAAGGGCCACTCTTTTTCTTCATTGGTCTGTGCAAGTTAAAAAGATTTGTTAGCGAATACCTTTCTAATCATTAAATTGAAAAAAGGAATAAGAAAATGAATAGATTGAATTCATGATGAAAAGAAGTTCAGTTTATAACCATGTATAAATGAAAACATGATAGTATGTTGAAAAGTACAATAAGAACATAAGAACCAGTGAAACCATGTGTGAAGGAACGAAGATGACAACTGATAGAAAAGGATGAAAATTGATACAAGAGGAAAAATACAAAAGAAATAGTACAAGTGAATGAAATAACACAATGGAAATAACACAAGAGTAATAATCAAAACAAAATCATTCAAGGAATATAGAAATTGAAATCTGATATGATAAAATGAAAATAAACTTACGAAGTTTTAACACGTAAACCAGTACCATTCTTTGCCTTTCTAGATGGTCGATTAGATGAAGGTGTACCAGCACGAGAACTTGGTAATGATCCAGGTGGAAAATCTGGTTGAAATCCAAGGCCTGTAGGTGAACTCATTTCTGAATCATAATGATTAACTGGTGCAGTAGTGGTTTGTCTTCGACTAGCTCTTTCATTCTTGGTAACCAATCTAATAGTTTTGACTGGACGATTAGATGTGGAAGACGTAGTAGGTAAAGTTGCAGGTATAGAAGGAGAATCTCCATCAGATATATCTCCAACTGGTAATGCTGAACCTATTGGTGGCTCTATATTTGGTCGTTCAAAACTTTCAGTTCGAAGTTCTTCAGTAATACCATTGGTAATTTCACGCGCCTTGCGCTTCCACTTACCAACCATTTCACTCTCTTCATATGTAGGTCGATCAATTGCTTGCTTTTTCTTTGACTTCCACACAATTTGTGGCTTTTTCGGTATAACTGGTTTCAATACTGGTACTGATCCAACGGAAGATGATGATGTACGGATTAATTCAGGTGCCATCTTTGAATTAACTTGAGTATTGTCCGTATCAACACGATTGCTTGAATTTGTATTCGTATTTTGTGATCGGGTAGGAATATTGATAGCAGAAAATGATGGAGTCGCAGGTGATGAAGTTTTAGACTTGTTTATAGCCCGACTCTTATTGGTTTTGTTTGCCATAGATAAAAGCGTGTCTGATTCGAACTTGGACAAATATTTTGATTTGATTGGTTGCTTTTGATTAGTTGATCCTCCAGTCTTTGACTGGGTCTCGGTTGTCACGGACGTACCAAATTTGGCGTTGGCGTTGGCATTGGCGTTACCCATTCTAACAATACCCTTGCCTTTGGTTTCCGATGACTTTATTGTACCAACATGATTTTGATCGTGGTCAAAATCCATAGGACTATACTCTTCATTATCAAGAATTTGTTCATCAACTGAAGATAATGATGAGGAACTTGAAACTGAGACGGCTCTTGGTCGATCGGATAATTTAGGTGGGGATGATAAAACTTCAGCGGAAGTAGAAGCCGATACCATTCCGTTTTGTTGCCTTTTCGTAATTCCATCACTTCCGGTTGCACTTGCATCCAAATTGCCATTGGAATCTTCATTAGTAGCCGTAAAACCATTTCCTTTATGCTTTTTGTTAGGGTGAATAGTATGATCTCCTTGTTTTCGTGGTGATACAGATGAGGATGGTTTGAGATCTGATGGTTTAACAGGGTCACCAGCTCTTGATGTGGTATCTTTGTTGATAGAAGATTGTAATGGTTGAGGTGGAGGGCCATATATCGAAGAATATGGTGAAGCATATGGTGAAGAATATGTCGGCTTAATCGTTTCGAATATTGGATTGAAAGGGGGGAATATCATAGTTTGAGGAGTTGTTTGTGGTAATGTTTGACGACGTCTTGGTCGATAAGGAGCAGGATCACTACCATCTCCGTTGAAATAATATTCAGCAGTTTTATCCTTTCGACCTTCTTTCTTCTTGAGTGCGATCAATCTGTAAAATTCTTGATTCTCCTCTTCTGTAGCTTCCTCATAAACATGTCTCTCAGCGAGTCTGCCAAAATTTTCTGTATCCTCATCAAAAAGTTCTCTCAAGGCATAAGCAGTACACCAACGTTGTTCCTCGATTGCTTGAGATACAGCTAATTCCACAAATCTAGCCGTCTTTCTGCGAAAAGCCGCTTCAACTGCACGAGCCCTGCCTTCCTTTTGACGAGCCTCATCTCTTTCATCATATGTATAATTCATCTTTCCAGTATAACCTAGAGAAGAAGATAAAGAAGGGGATTGTTGTGGAAGAGGTGTATTTTGTGGAAGCTGCGTATGCTCTGGAAGAGGTGTGCGTTGTGGAGCTGGCGAAGTCGCATACATGCTAGGTCCTTCACTTTCATTCCGTACACTCTGAGGTGGGACACTAGATCGAGTAAGACTTTTTCGCGCACTTCTTGGTTGCTGAGGAGTGGAAGGCGGAGCATATTCGAGATCTTCGATTCTTGTTGATGTTGATCTTCGTCGCGAAACATTCGAAATAGGTTCAGAATTTTGAATCGGTTCTTGCGGAGTGGTAGAAACAGATGGGGTAATTGTTGGAGGGGTATCTGCAACCACTTCGGTAACTCCATTACATCTACTGCCATTCGTATCTCCTCCTTCAGATTTGGCAGATGATTTAACAGCCTTTGCACTCGGTCGCGTTCCAAGTGGTGCCATATTTGCGACGACTCCGTGTCTTTCCATTCCAGCTTCTGCGAAAGATGGTAAAGGAGCAGGAAGAGGAGGCTCCGTCCATTTATCCATAAACGTTCTTTTTCGACCTGAATCTGCGACCGTAGCTGGAGAAGAATTCGGATTACGTTGTGCGGAAACAAAAGGACTGGAACGACGAGATCGCGTTGGGCGAGAATTGAGTTGGCTCATAGCTTCCTCACTCGTCGCCTCCTGCGACCGACCCGACTCCTTTCAATTGCGATCGCACACCAAAGGTAACTATTGAATTATTAGTCAAATGATTATATATATTAAATGGATTTCATGTACTTCTCTTTAATTTGCAATCATGCAAATCTTCACAAATGCTGTTTTTCAATGAATATGCACGCGTTGAATTATCGTGGTATGATTGATTGAGGAGGAAAAGTCAAGTTCTCGCTTCTCCCTTAGCTAGCGCCCCTTCTCCAAGGAGCCGAAATGGTTGAAGTAGAAAAAAGGTAAATGTCGGAAATCCGTTTATTGATGTTTTGTGAGGGATATGTTATAGAATTCTTGAATAGAATAACAGATTAATCAATGACTTTGATGGATAAAGCCTCTGGTGAAGATGATGTTTTTGAAAAAGAAGAAATACATCCTCCTATTTCAAAGGTGATAAGGTGATCGCGTAAAGTTTTCTCGTACTCGGAGGTAGAATAGAAATCATGTGAGAGGGAGGATACAGTTACTGACTATACCATGAAATAGGTACCGTATGAAAAGCGATGCAATACAGTAGAAGGGAGAGGATAAAGGAGTAGAAGTGGGCATACCTTGTTGTCTATGACTAAGAAACCGTAATGGTCAAAAACGATAGATTGAATGTAGAGAATAAATTCTAAACCTTCAAGGTCGTGATGTATGTGTTTTGTTGTGATTTGTTTTGTTTTTTTTTGATCTTCTTCCTGTCTCTTATCGATACTGAGAGAAATGAAATGATCAAAAGATCCTCAAAGTCGCTTAAGAGGTTTTGATGGGGTGAATGGATCACTCGAGAATGGATTAGGGCGGCAACGAATTGTGAATGGTTGCAAAGGTCTCGAGGCTTTTTGAGTGATTTTCTTCAACTATGATTATCTTTGTTGAGAGTGATGAAACTGATGAAGGTGATGGAACTGGCGGAACAGCTTGTTGAATCGGTAGAGCTGATAGAACCGGTTGAACCGATAGAACTGATGGAGCTGATGAAGAAGAGCTTCAAAGGTCAGGGTTACCGGTATAGTACTATAGGTAATTAGAGTTAGAATACTATTACCTAGGTAGATAAGCTTTCAAATCAAGGGAGTATGTATGGATAGACGTAAAAAGGTATGAATGTATGAAGGATGAAGGATGAACAGACAGTCATATGAATGTATGAACGTATAGAAGCATCGACGTAGACGAATAGACGAATAGACGTATGAGAGTACCTATTTACGTACTCAAGTAGTATTAATCCAATCTATCTATCTGTCCACGGGTTTCTTAACTTCAACCTTGAGAAGCGAAAGAAACTATGGTAAATGAATTTTGACTAGGTAATTTTGGGACTTTTACCTTTTAATCTAATTTACGCTAACCGAGTATTTGAAAAAAAAAAGAGGAGGTGGGAGGTATTGTATGGTTAGGCTACACGTCACATCATAGCTGAAAATTACTAAAGTAATTAACACGCGATACTAAATCAAAATATTGAATTCACTTCACTTGTTTAAAATATTTCGGTAGTCATGTATTTGCTGCATATCTCTGAATTTGAGAAGCTTTTCACTGCTTAATAAAATTTCCCTATGGGGTGAAGACCCGAGTTACGACATTTATCGCTCCCTCGCCACCCAATGACAACAATAAATGAAGTAATAACAGTGAAATGCTTGACAAGCTTTATGAAGCAGTGTCAACAGCAAGGAAAAGTTGACATGAGAAGAGTAATTTTCTATATTGATGCATGAGATGGATCATCATCACCTTTTAAGTGATTCGGTCAGAAACTCAAGTGGGAAAACATCTCTTCTTCTTCTTCACCTTCTTCTTCGTCTTCTTATCACGTGAAGATTCTTCCATATACCTTTCTACTCTGCTGCAGAAGTCTTCTTTCCAGTCTTCTTCTTCTTCTCCTTAGCCAAAGGTTGTTCCAATATCTTGAGGATCTCTTCATCAGTGATCTTCTTATCAGTCTTGAACTTGCTAAGATCTGGCTCAGGTGGTGAGGCAATCTTTTGTAAACCATTTTTGGTAATTGCTAGATAAGTTAGTTTGATCTTCCGAAAAAAAGCTTCATCTGCTTACCAATTGTGGTCAACAATCTTCCAACTGGTTCAAGGTCCTTATCTCCAACAACTTCATATTGTCTAAAGACATTTCCACGTACACATTCGACAACACCAACCTTTGCATCTCGCTCAGATTCCAATTGTCGTAAACTGAATGGGAAAGTACCAAACTTCTTAACAACCTCATTCATGATCGCTCTAGAACTTGGTCTCTTCAAGGCGTATGTAAGATTGGTACGACGGTGAAGAGTAGCTCTGTTCTCGAAACTCTTAGTCTTTCCAGAGCCAAGAGAAACACCCATCTCAACACCCCAAACTTCACCAACTTCTGGAGTACCATCACCCCTTGAACCATCACCTGGAGCAAGAATGATCTTCTTCTTTCCTTCAATTTCATTACGCTCAAATTGCCAAGAGGTGGTATGCTCGACCAAGTTACAATCGTAACTCTTTACCAACTTCTCAAGTAAGGTGGTAATCTTGGTTTGAGTAGGAGCTTTAATGACAGCTGCCTTCTTCTTCTCCTCTTCTGTTCCAGTTGCGAGTAATCCAGGGGGAACCATCAAACGTAACAAAAGCTCATTTGCATAATGTGTAGCCAACAAAAGATCCGCATCTCTTCCACTAATTTCTCCATTGACATGTTCGGCAGAATGAACGATAATAGTATCACAAACAATTGTTCCGAATCCATCGATTTGTGCACCGAGTTGAATTTTGATAGCTTCGCCTTCTTTAAGAACAACAGAAGCTTCGGCTTCGTCCGAGGTAAGAGGAGTATAAGGTGTTACGTAGGCTGAAGGAGAAATGGTGGTTGGATGGCCAATACCTATTTGATTATTAGTTATGTAATGATTAAAATATGATCAATGCATAAGTTTGCTTACCCTTTATCATTTTCTTTCCTCGGTAGACCTTTGCGATCTCTTCTTCGAGGAGTTTGTCACCCTTCTCACAAATTGTCACAATTTTCTCACCAGCTACGCACAAGGCAGTAACAGCTTCCAAGACCTTTTGAGAAATTTGAGCCGCATTCTTGTATTTGGTAAGGGTATCCGGGTTGCTGAGAGAGTAATCTATAATGATGAATTGGTTAGTTCATTATTCTTGGATTATTTTCGAGAGATAATTGTGATTGAGGTTGAGATTATGGTTGTGCAGATTCTCATATGTCTTTTCGAGTCGCATTGGCGGGGTTCTCTAATTCAGTAACATGGAGTAACAAGTAAGATGAGATTGATGATTTAATGATGAACGAGAGGAAAGAAATAACTAACCAATCACTTGAGCTTCTTCTTTCTTGTTATCGGCCATGATTTCGATGTTCTTCAAGTTATGTTGCTTGAATGATAAGTAGGTGAGGTAGGGAAGGTTAAAATTGAGGGTAGAATAATAAGTAGGTGAAGGTAGTACTTGAAAAGCTTGGAAGGGATTTAGATTGTGTGGAAGTGAGATGTGGGCTTTGTTATTCGCTTGGTGACCTCACTATTGATTTTATGGCCGGACTTTATCAAAATGATGAATGGATGAGTAGATGAATAAATAGAAGTAATAATTCTTCTAACATATGATATGATATTATATTTATATTATATAAGTTATATAAGTTATATAATATGTAATCTATAATAAAGATAGAGATAATATTAACTAATTAATTAAGAAACATAAAAACGAATAAATAAATAAGTAAATAAGTAAATAATATATACATATATAATAATTAATATTATACGATGAATTAATTACTTATTTAATTATATATAAGCAGATATAAGGAGATATTTAGTTATATACAAAATATAAAATCTATATATACCTAGGTACTTAATAAAGCATCTAAGTATCTCTAATTCAACTAGCTCCTTTTATTATACCCCTCTCTGCCTAATTACCCAGGTACTTGTCATTATTATATCATCATTATATACTCAATACGCACACTCTATTATAGCTATAGAATCCATTCAGCCAGTAACACCCCTCATTCATCATAACCTTTCAATACCTACCTACGTATACTCTGTACCTACCTACCTATCTACCTATCTACCTATCTAGTACTCAGGAACCAACAGCCCACAAATGAGCTCCTTAGAGCTTACACCTAAGCATGTACCTATAGCTAGGTATCTACCGGTTACCGTTCTACTCTGTAATAGTTCATCGAAATTGGCTTCCGAATCCTTAACTAGTCTGCCTCCACGGCAGTGGCCCCCCGGAGGGCCAGCGGAGCGTCATTTATAGATATATCTAATTGTTTTTTATTTTATTAATATTATCCATATTCATATAAGTAGAGAGATAAATCTTATATTCAAGTATTCTGTTTATTACAAGTTGTCTAACCTAGGTACGGAGTATATATATATATATGAATATATATGAATATATATATGACTACCTACATACCTTAAAACTATCTATCGACCTATCTAGGTACTTGTTATTATTCAAGAACTGTCTACCTTACCTAATAATATTCCTATACTCAACCGTATGACTTATAAATAACCCATTACGGATAACCATTGACACCAGCATATGCTAATTCTTACTAATCTCACTCCCCCGTGTATTATTATTATTATTATGTGGTCGCGAATTCAAAGCTTCGCGACATAATTATAATATGATGAGATTCTGAATTATTAAACAATTCAACTACTTTCTATCAACCATATCCTACCCACTCATCCTTTTTTACTTGTCGCATAGTTATCGCGAATGTTTTCATCATGACACAAGATCTTCAACAGACTTCTCATGATGAATCTTCTTCAGCTATTCCAGCTACGGGACCTTCTAAGTCTGCGAATCCTAATTCACCTCAATCTTCCAATTTAACACATCGACCTCGAACGAAATCGGACTTTGATACCATTCTACTCGAACAATACTTACATCATACGCTGATTCATTCCAGTGCCATTGTCGACGATCAAGATAAAAGAGCAGCTATCTATTCTCGTAAACATAACGAAGCGAAAGATTATGAGTTGGTAAAAAATAGCAAAGAAGTCTTTACAGCAAGTCGATTATATGGAACAGGTTACAATGGATATGGGAATGGATTCACGGATGGACCAACAAGAATATTGTATTCGGATAAGAAGCCTAGACTTGGGAAGAAGAAAACACCTCGACTACGAATCAAACGAAAAGATATGTCTATGCAAGCAGATCAAGTTGAAGAGTTGGTCCCAATAAGGTTGGATGTGGATTGGGATAAAGTCAAACTTCGAGATACCTTCACTTGGAATTTTCATGATCGAACTGTACGTCCAGATTTATTCGCGGAACAACTTGTAGAGGACCTAGGTTTAGTTGCTCCCGTAGCAGAACCAGTTACTCAACGAGTTTTACAACAAATGACGGAACAGATTTGCGACTTTCATCCCCCAATTTATACGACAGAGGATCCATTGGATGAGATGTTACCATATACAGCCTACAAGAATGATGAAATGCGTATCCTCATCAAACTCAACATCACAATTGGGCCACATACATTAGAGGATAAATTCGAATGGGATATTAACAACCCTTTAAATTCTCCAGAAGAATTCGCACAGATCATGGCAATAGACTTATCTCTTTCGGGAGAATTTACTACAGCTATTGCACATTGTATACGAGAGCAGAGTCAGTTATTTGTTAGGAGTTTGTATGGAATTGGGCATCCCTTTGATGGTAGACCTGTGGAAGATGCTGATTTAGTTGCTGCATTTTTACCATCACCTCTAACATCAGTCTTACGACCACATCAACAAATTAAAGAATTTGCGCCTTATCTGTATGAGATGACAGAAACGGATTTGGAGAAGCATGAATTAGTATTTTCAAGAGAACAACGAAGACAGAAGAGATCTGTAAATAGGAGAGGAGGCCCAACGTTACCAGATCTCAAAGATAGGCAAAGAACCGTGAGGACTTTGGTTGTATCTTCTGTATTACCAGGAGCAGCAGCAACAGTTGAGGAAAGTCGATTATACAAACGAGTAGGGATGCCATCAGGAAGAGGTAGAAGAGCTGGTTTTGGTCGACAAGATGGTGGAGATCTAACTGAATCCGATGACAGCGAAGATTCTTCACCTGATTCACCAGCGGTACAAGTTAACCAAGGTACGGCCAGAACGAGAAATATGCGTGGAGCTGCAACAGCTGCACAACAAAGAATGGCCAACATTGGAAGATCAGAAACACCAGAATCTATGTTAGCACACCATCACGAAACTAGAACATCAGCCAGAAAATTTGGTCGTGATGCGAGAGATGAAAGTGTTGATAATGTTTCACTCGTAATTCGACTTAAAATTCCTAAAGAGAAATTAAGAAAATTGGTCAAAGAATTAAGCAAAGGTCGTTCAAGTCATCAACAAACTCCTTCAATAACTCGTGCGACATCAACATTCGGTACGCCAGCTCCACCAGGATCTATGGGACCACCTTCAACACCTGGTATACAAACTCAACAATTAGCAACATCAACAACACCAGCACCAGCACCAGCACCAGCACCAGCACCAGCACCAGCACCAGCACCAGTACCTGCACCACAAGCACCACAAGCAATAACTTCTGGAGCAGTTGGACAAATTGGTAGAATTGATGCACCCGCTCCAATTCCTGGTCAACCACTTCCAGCTGTAAGTTTTTTTGACATATCATTTACCTCACATGACATACCTCATTATATTTTTTTGGATCATCATCATATCTCCTCATCTCACTAATCTTTCGAGTCGCATCATGTCTTTCCCCTCACCTCCCAATCTTTCAATTCCCATCATATCTCCTTCATCTCACTCATCTCACTCATCTCAAACCCCAAACTAACATCGTCATCTAGCCACCACCGCCTCCAACATGGTTAGCAACAGGTCTCACAACCCTTCACCAACAATATCCCAATGATCGATTCGAAGGTATGATGCGTTATTCGGCCGTATCAATCTCATCCGAAACCCCTGTGCCCGCCCCACCTGTAGGGACAACTCCAGAAGGTATAAAATGGATGTACCTACCCAGAATCAGATGCCATGATTGTCCCGGTAAATTATACACGCCAGGTCCCGATACAACCGTTGGAAATTTTGAGGTTCATTTAAAGAATAAGGGTCATAGGGAGAAAGTTAATTTGAGATTGGGAAATTCAAGTCAAGGGACTGGAACATCAGTTGCGTAGATTCATAAGTGGAATTTGGAGTTGGGGATAGGGATGGGGGGTAGGGATAGGGTCAGGGGTGTGATAGGATAGGATAGGATATAGGATGAAATGGGTGAGATGAAAAGAATCGAAATGATTGATTGATCGATTGATTGTAAGGAAAGAAAGAAAGGAAGGAAAGGAAAGGAAACGAAATAAAGGAAGAAAAGAGCGAAAGAACTTGCTTAATTGTACAACAAATAGATCAACAGGATAGCGCCATACTTCCGTAACCTACCTCATTAAGAGTATGAGATAGATTCAGCGTTTCAGCTTCAGCATAGAATCAATGGTATAAAGGATTTTATACCATTTTTTTTTTTTTTTTTTTTTTCAGATGAGCAACAGCAACAGCAAAAGCGAATGATTGAATCATCACGTATGAACACGGAGCTAAGCTCACACTAATGAGCGAGTCCATCCAGGCCCCAATCACAATCCCATGTATATCCATACTCAATCTGTCACATCTCTATCTCCGTCCGCCTATCTGTCTGTCTGTCTATCTGTCTGTTTGTGTGTCCATTTGCAAATAAAATGCTTTCATGCCCAAGTATATACACCGTAATAAATGCTTTCTTCCATTTGTATATGTGTGTGTATGTATTGTATTGACTTGTCTTGTATTGTATGCATTGTATGGAATTGTAATGTATTGTATCTCCAGGCGCACTAATGATCTATACGCCATCAATACGCCATCCATTCATCCCAATCCACTCCATCCCATTTCATTCCATTCCATTCCATTCCATCCCATCCATGGATATAACCCATTAAACACAACGCACAGCGCACAACTCCCTACGTACAACGCCATATGTCCTATGCCCTACGCAGAACACCCTACGCCTTCCACAATGCCTTGCATCCATTTATCTTCAACTAAAGCGAAAAAAAGACAGAAGAGAAAGAAAAAGAAAAGAATTGGTAAAAACAAATTACAAGAATGCATATGAGTTACCGACCCATGATGAAATGGTATAGATACCATGTTTTCTCATCTTGTCAACCAAGGGACCAAGCAACCAAGCAACCAACAACGCCATAAAATACCATATACCCATGAACAAAGTTGCTCAAATTCCAAAACACTCCAGATAAAGGTCCAACCCAGTCCATATATGTATCCTTTAACCAAAAGCGCCCAATATGGACCTAGAGAATTTATACCATTTGATCCCATTCAATATGGTAGAATTAAACTCTTCCAGCCATACTATGTTTTCTTTGTGGAACACCCTGTAATACGAATCCACTAGGTCTTCTAACAGGTCCAGTAACAATTCCCAATCCAGTTTCACCACTTCCATTTCCATTTCCATCTCCACTGCTACTTCCATTTCCACTTCCACTTGAACTCCCATTAATATTTCCATTACTCTCCCCCATCACTCCCATCATTTCATCTCCTATACTACCATTCTCACCATTCTCAATTCCGGTTTTCTGAGAACTATGTCCTTTGACTTTACAAATATTCAATGTAAATCCATTGGTAGCATTATGCAATTGTTCCCATAACCTTTCATCTCTATATCGATATTGAATTGGATGTTGAATAAGTGGTGGAACAAGTGGTTGTGGATTCCAATTTGCTAAACCAGTTTGGACAGCGAGAAGTTCTTCATCAGAATCAATAGGACCATTAAGAAGTTCTTCATCTTCAAGAGGAGCATTCGCATCAATTGCTGCTTCTATTTTTTGTGTTAGATTTGCATTAGATTTGGGTTCAAATGAGAAATTGAGAAGGTAGGAAAGAGAGGTAATAAGGTGGAGAGGAAATGTGATAATGTAAGGAAGAAAGGTGACAAGGTAAAGAGCAAAGGTAGTAAAGTAGGGAGAAATAAGGAAAAGACAAGGAGGTAGACATAGAAATTTTGACGTACTTTGTTGTTTGGCTTGGTTTTTCTTTTGATATTGAGATAGAAGCATATCATATGGTAAAGTACGACCAGGTACAGCTCTCTTGGCACCCATAGAATGTGATTTGCAAGTTAGAGAACGAGCACAAGGGACACCATCTTTAAGGACACCACATTGACGTTCTACATCGACTGGACCTTTAGAATGAATTAATTGGTTAGCTTTTTGATGTTCTTGCTGATATTTTGATATCCCTGATTGATAGATGATCGAATATCGTGGTGTAAAGGAAAGAAATCTTGACATAAAAGGAAGAAACGGCGATATCAAAGAAAGAAACCATGATTTTAAAAAAGATATCAAAAGCGAAAACAACTTCAAACCAAATTCGTCTGAACCTGATAGTGAAGCCTGACAAAGTAATAACCAAATCTTCCACATATCAACCATTCCGCTCTTTTCCTCATCTCCACTATCACCTCATTGATAGATGTATCGCCCCAGAATTCTGTTAAAGAAATAAACTTACCTTTAGGTTTTGGTGCCTTGGGTTTTGGTTCTTCCTTTTTCTTCTTCTGTTTTGGACCCTTTTCTCCCTCACCATCTGCCTTTCTCTTCTTTCCTTTCGTATCACCATTATTTTTTCCAGCACTCTTCTTCCCACCTTTAAAACCACCTAGGCCTTTCTCGTCATCATCATCATCATCACTTCCTCCCTTTCCGTCTTCTCCTTCAACATCCTTACTAGGTAATCCCTTCTTTTCCCTATCTCTAGCTTCTTTCGCTTCTTTTTTCTTTTGCAATTTCTCCCTCTTTGCTTTTAAACATGCTTGCACATGAAGTCTCGCCGCTGTCTTCAATATACTCTTCTTGCAATGTTTACAAACTTGTAAATCAGGACTATCCTCCAATGGTCTACCCGTCGCAAATGTTTCCCTCGCAGAATCATCTAAAATATTGACAACCGGACCAGGACTCGTAACTGAATTCGCATTTGATGTATCTGTTCCTTTCTTCTTTTCGTCAACTATATGGAACGATTAGCCCATGAAGAGTTTTCGTATCAGAAGATCTTTACCATCAATAATGCTCCCATCTCTCCAATTACCAGGTTTATTGTGTTTCGGAGGTTGTTTCTTTAATTTGATATTGCCCAATAATCTATCGCCTCCACCTCGTTCTCTTTTGGGCGCGACTTTGATAGTTGATTCATCATCACTCACGACGGGATCTATTGAATTATGATTAATGTATAATGATGATGATAAGAGGGATAGAAGCCAATACCTCTACTACTAGCCATATTGTTGTGCGACTTTAAAAAGTCGAGTTGTAGAAGATGTGATGATGATTTAATATTTCTTTGTAGATGATATGATGTTGCGACCGAGACTCAGATCAACGAGGCTGAGATTGACTAGGGATGATCTCGGCTAGATTTGATTTATTCCGGTACCTTAGTTTATTTATTCTGCAGCCTGATCTGATATTTCCTGTACATGTGGGGTGTGGGGGATTTTCAAGGTTTGATTATGCCCAGGTGAGATATGAGAAGAGGGATTAAAGAATTATGCATATAAATTCTGTATTTTCTTGTATATTTGTTTAATATATAATGTTTAATATATTCATGGAGATCTAGTGTCATTATAAGAAGAGGGATTAGCGAATTGTGTATATAAATTATAGCTTTTCTTATATATCTGTTTGATATATATTTAATTTAATTATAAGATATTTTATAATATATTTGCTTAATATATAATGTTTAATACATACCTAATTTAATTATAAGAAAAGAGATCAAAGAATTCTAAAATTATATATATATGTGCTATGTTTTCTTATATATTTGTTTAATATATAATGTTTGATATATATCTAATATAATTACAAGAAGAGGGATTAGCGAATTATAAATATAAATTATAGATTTCTTATATATCTATTTGATATATATCTAGTTGATGTCGAATGTTTTAGGAGGATACTAAGTTTCATATGAGATTAATATGATGATATCATATACATATATTAGTTATCTGTCTGTCTATTAGATGACAATATTGTTGATTTTAATATCAGTTGATATAGGTATCAGTATTAGGATTAATATCGATTAGTATCACACAGTACCAGTCAGTATACCCAGCGTCACCCAGCATCACCCAGCATCACCCAGTATCTAAACAGAAGCTTCACTCTCCAGCACTATTCTAATCTTTCTTCGTTTCCTTTCACAGTAACGTCTAATAACCCTCAAGTAACCTTCAATAAACTCATCACCAAACAGCTGCTTCTTCATACCTTACAATAACCTCACAGTCAAACTAATCACCAAAGGTCACCGTTGATTATATTCTTCATTATTATATTATGATCTATCTAATCCATACAATATATCATACATCTATCAAATCTACCAGTCTACCGTGACATTGTATACACCCCTATTCAACCAGCCTACTTTCAAATACCCCCATGCCCCAATCTATCTTCAATGACCCCATTCACCCAATCTATTTCCCACAGCGTACATGTGGTTTACCTCCCAGATACCCAAAGCATAATAAAGCAACAATAGCACACATTCCAGCCACCACCAGGTTCATATTACCATATCCAATCCTCTCCTTCAAAGATCCAGCAATCAATGGACCAAGAGTAAATCCCGCACTGAACACCATACTATTCAAAGCATACAACTGAGCATATGGTCCCCCTGAACCAAAAAGATTCTTGTTCGCGCGATGATACTTCTCCGCAACATAAGAAGCCTCCACGATACTCGGGGCACCAATTAATGCCAATCCAAGTCCCGAGAGTAAGAGTATCACACAAAAAGTGATGAGATCGTGTGTAGTATTTTCTGTGGGGATCCGAAGGAGTACAAGTGGAAGGATGAAGAATGTATATCCAACTGTTCCAATGATTTTTGGTCCATATCTATCAACACCCATTCCAGCCACTGGTCCAAGTATCAGATATGGAAGAACAAGTGGCGTGAAAAGTAATCCAGCTTTTAAAGCAGGAAATTCAAAGAGTGATTGCGATTGAGTTGGAATGGTGGAATCAAATACACCTATTATGGTTGCTTGCATGAAGGCTACCAATTCAGCTGTAAGAAGTCTGGGTGATGAGAGAAGGAATAGAATAGGGAATTTCTGAACCAATTTTGGAAGTTCTTTTTGAATTCTCCATGGATCAAGATCTTGATCCTTTCCATTTCCATTTCCATTTCCATTACCATTTCCATTTCTCAACAATGGTGAATTTTCTCCTATCTCCTCATCACCGTTTCTTTCCATTCCCTCGTCATCTTCCATCTCACCATCTTCAATATAATATCTCTTCGCTGTCTTCTTCTCAATCAAGACCCCTCTCATCACAAAATCCAATCCCAACAATCCCAATCCCATCCCAAAAACCGCATTACTACCCACCTTATCATAAACCACGCCTCCCAGAACCGGCGCCACCAATTCCCCCACACTAATAAAACTAAAGATACTCCCAATCGTCACCCCCAACTTCTCACTCCCCACCGTATCCATCACAAGCGCCAACCCAATGGTCCAAACCACCGCACCACTAACCCCCTGAAAAACTCTCGCCGCAATCAAGACCTCAATGCTCCTCCCCAACATCAACAACACCGTACTAGCCAACAAAGCCACTAACCCAACCAAAAACGGTACCTGCCTCGAAGACAATCGATCCGCAATATACCCCGCCGGAAACGAAAACATCACCGAAGCCCCCGCATAACTGGCAAGTAACACAGAGGTATAATACTGTATTTCCGATTCATCAACCCCAATGCGATCACCGAGGATAAAGGGAATGATTGGTACGATTAATCCATATAAGAAGAGATCGGTAAACATTCCAATTGCTACCGTCGCGAGAATGAAGATGGTATTAGATCGAGCTTCTAATGCCCAAGGACGACTTGGTGATGCCATTTCTGGCGAGATTATTGATGAAGTGAGCAGTTTTTAAATGATGAGAATTGTAATTGATTTTTGGATGTCTGTGATATTTTGTACTTTTAGTACTAGGTAGGTATGTAATGATAGATACCTAGGTAGGTGGGTAGGTAGATATGTATGTGATGATGAATGTAAGATTATAAGAGTATGAAAGAAAGAGAGAAAGGGTTCGAATCAAAATTCAAAGAAGCACCCACTTAAGCGTACCTAGTATTGTCATGTGAAATAATTTGATAATACTAATCAAATACTATGGGTTTTTTTTCTACGGGACGACCCGAAGCAACCTTTGTCAGGTTACTGCAAGGTTGATAGATGTTTACTCGGTAATTTATGATTTATACGATCGAATAAATATAAAAGGGATAAATCTCTCACTATACCTAGGTACCTAGGTGTTCCAAGGTTATATATAAAATACATTTTGTAATTAGTTTATATTGGAGATTAGTAATGTAAAGTGATTTATACTTATTTTATATCTTATATTTTATATCTTATATTTTATATTTATATTTTATATCTTATATATTTATATTTTATATCTTATATTTTATATCTTATATTTTATATCTTATATTTTATATATCTTATATTTTATATCTTATATTTTATATCTTATATTTTATATTTATATCTTATATTTTATATCTTATATTTTATATATCTTATATTTTATTATATTTTATATTTTATATTTTATATTTTATATTTTATATCTTATATCTCACATCTCATCCCTCATCCCTCATCCCATATCAAGGTATCCCCTATCTCTCCTTTCTAACCAAATATCAATACCGAGAAATGAAGATATAAAAACCCACCATGTCACTATACGTACCTAGGTGTCACTAGAACACCTAGTACCTTCTTAAATCCCGACGTAAATACTTAGATACCCCATACTCCTCCGCAAGTACATCAAGTCAAAGGTCTAGTCAGTGATATCTCCCCTTAGAGTAAAGTGAGACTGGTGACCAATAAACATTCCTCCTCTGTAACAGATCAATATATACCTACCTACCCTTAGAAAGCCGTTCAAAGAATTGTTTCCCAATCTACCATTCCATAAGAAGTTATCCAAGCTGGTAGTCCTTCATTAACATAAACTTTCGAGTCACTCTCTCATCAATCATCATCAATCACCAAATTATACCTAACTAATATACTCGACTAAAACCCTCCCAATATCCATTTCCCATAGTCACAACTCAGAAAAGAGCAATTCAGCATATTAAACAATCTCAAAGAATTATATTTTATATACCCTAATCGTGGCATCTTTCATCTCCAGCTGTCTTTCTTCCATCTTTCCTTCTTCCTCCTCACATCTTTTCAATACTTTCATAGCTTCACTAAAGAAAATAACTCAGATATAAAGTAAAACTCCTCAACCCCTATTCACCTATTCACCTATTCACCTACCCTCCTATCCTCCTATCCTATCCTTCTTCCCTTCATAGGTATCCATAACATTCAACCCCTTTTCCTTAAGAAAATAATAGTCATAATATAAATACAGGTAAAGTAAGTCTCTGTCAAATTAATCAGAAGACTTCCAAATCCAGTCATACTGTAGAAGAGAAATCCATGATGTCCATCCATCCTTTCCCCTCCTCCAAAGACATATGAAAGAAATAAACAAATGAAATCCCCCATTCAATTATCTTCAAGGTTAGATGTTCCATCAAATATAACTAACCTTAACCCCCATTCCAATTGTTCGCTTGACCCTCACTAAACCCTCATTCATCACCCTTCTAATCCTCTCCCTGATTTCCTTTTTCCCAAATACTATCAATATTCCAATAACGAAACCAACCATTCTCAGCATTACCATTGGATTTCTTAAATTGAAACTTCCTCCCATATTCTCCACTACTAATTTCAAATTACGCATTATAATTCCCAATTTCTCTATCATGGTTTTCTGTTTCGATTCTTCTATTGATTTTCGAGAATGTGGTTTGGTAGTTGATGATTTTGAAGTTTTGGACTGTCGAGGATTTGGTGCTGATGATGATGTAACGGATCCATTGGGAACAACAGTAGTTTCTTCTTCAATTCCATAATCAACTTCTGAACTTCCTCCTCCATTTGCCTTAACCTTTTTATCCATTTCTTCTCTTCTCTTCTCCTCTTCTTCTCTTCGACGTCGACTTTCTTCTATATCCTTCTTGAGTTGTTCCTCTCTATATTCCTTTTCCAATCTTTCTCTTCTTTCTCCTTCCTCACTTTCTTCTTTTAAACTTCGTAAAGCTCCAAGAAACGCTTCCCTTCTTTCATCATCCAATACTTCACTCATGGTGATGAATTCTCTCGCATAATCCCATTCATTGTTTCTAAGTAAAACATGTAGGGTATAGAGTTCTAAAATCTTCACACGAGCATTTAAATCTCTTGGTGTATAGGTTCCAGATTGTGATCGATGCTTGGAACCCGGAAATGGATTTGATGTCGTAGGAGTTGGAGATTGTGACATGGAAAGGGATGGAGTATCTGATGTGGCGAGGTAATTTTCGAGTCGGGTTTGATTAACCTTTTGAGTACGAGCATGAGCTAATAGAAGAGTTGCTCTGTGTTTATTAGTATCTTCCCTCATTCCGGAGAATTCTGATGTCAAAGAGTATGCCGAGAAACTAACAAGTTTATAACAACATCTGAATCTACACTTCCTTCAATTCCATGATATCCATTCTTTACAACTTCTTCCCAAACTTCTCCGTCTCTAACTTTAGCGACTAATGATCTGAATTGACTTGTTCCAAATACTTGCTTTCCTTCTGCAGGATCCAATTCCAAGATCGCATTCAAGATTGTGAGGTATAAACTCCAAACTTTGATTCGAGTAGTGCGAGAAGCGTTAGATATTGGTGCCAATGATTTTGTAGCATCATCTGGAGTATCGTTTTCGATATCGGATGAAGATGGTGGTGTAATTACTGGTAGAATAGTTGAAAGCGATTCAGGCAAACGACGCGTTAAGAAGAGAGTAGAAGCTTGACGATAAGTTTTCGAGATTTGAGATGTATGCCGAGAGGAAGAAAGGGAGCGGGAAAGAGATGAAGTTGATGATGAAAGTGTTTGGGATGAAGATAGTTGATCTGATTGATTGACTGTTGTGATAGATCCATGAGAAGCCATGATTATTTGAAAGGAGAGAAGTTGTAGAATTGAAAGTAGAGAGTAGAAAGACGAATGAAGTGAAAGAATTGAAGATTTGATAGAGGGGAAGTCCTGGAATGAAGAAATGAAGGTTAAAGGACAAATGACATTTGAGAATGTCTTTGATGGAGTAAGGTTGTAATGGGTAGGAAATGTTAAAGCCTCGGTCTAAGAAGGAGATATGATTGAGCATGGGGGCGGTGTGTTGATTGATTTGATTGGCTAACTGCAAGGTAAGGTTAATTGAGATGGATTATGTAATGATGACATAAGATTTGGATTATACATGTGATATGAATTCAAGTGAAAAAGTGAAAAAGTGTAAGGTAATACTTGGTAGTATCTTCACGTGACAATAAATATAAGACAATATGCAAGTAAGTGGATGAATGAGGTTTGATCTTCCATAGCTTGTTTTATATATCTATCTAGTTATTTATATACCTACCCAATTATATATATACGTACCTGTTTATCTATCTATATAAACATACATACACACATATATATCTATATACATATACATATACATATACATATACATATACATATACATATACATATACATATACATATACATATACATACATACATATATATATTCACATACAAATATACATATATATACATATACACACACATACATATACACACATACACACATACACATATATATCAAAAGAGTATAACAAAATACAAACAATCATATAAATACATACATATATCAAACCTGAAAGAATATCTTCTTCGTCTTCTTCTTCCCAAAGGTAAAACATGAAATACAAACAATATCAATCTTCTTAAAAACTTCATCCTTTCACCTTCCCCTTTAAATTACCTTTTCATTCTTCTTCCATATCAATCTATCCTTTTTTGAAACAGTCAAATATCACCTGCAATAAGAATCAAAACTGTTCAACGACAGAAATAATTTCATTCACTTTATCCTCTGCTAGAGCTTTTGGACTTTCTCCGCTTTTGTGTGGTAAATCTTGCTCACGTTCAGATATACTTCTTCCTTTAAGCAACAGCAACAGCAACAGCAACAAGAATAGGAACCACCTTCAAGCAACAGGGATTGGAACCACCCGCAAGCAACTCCAACAGGGATTGAAACCACCCTCAAGCAACATCAACAGCATCAAGAACCATCAACCTCAAACTTCAGCCTCAATCTCCAATCTTCAGTCTCATCCTCCAACCTCATCCTCCAACCTCATCCTCAAGTCACCAAATTATCAATATGGAGGTTCATAGAGATAATTGGAGACAGCTCTTACTTCCAATTTTAAAAGATATTTCAAATGCTACCTTTGTTTCTTTCGATCTAGAAATGAGTGGTATCACTACTAGACCAAAACATACCAATCAAGAACGAACTCATGATATTGGGAAACCAAGTCTTCAACAACAATATGAAGAAGTTAAAGATGCTGCTGAAACCTTCCAAGTTCTTCAACTTGGTATTACCTGTGTTGAAGAAGAACGTGATAAAGGTCAGTATACTTTTATTATTACTATTGATTTTATATTAACATGTTTTAGAATATTATCTTGCTAAACCATACAATATCAATCTCAGTCCACTCTTTCTATATGATAGAGTTTTTGATTTGGATCGAAACTTTTGTTTCTCTAGTTCTGCTACCAGCTTCCTTCAATCCAATGGTTTCGATTTTGGAGCAGTTTTCACAAAAGGCGTTCCTTATTTATCAGAACAAGAAGAAGTCGAAACTCGTGAACGTTATGATCAAAGAATTGAAAGAAATGCATCAATTCCTTTAATTGTCTTTGATCCATGTGATATTGGAACATTAGATTTTTATCGAAGAGCCAGATCAACTATTAATGAATGGATTGAAGCAAAGGCAGTAAGTTATCTTTTATATTGTTACTACCTGCGGAATATATTCTACATTCATGGATTCAATACGTTTCATTTGAAATTATATCATATCTTGGTTCTAGTTGAACCTGAGTTTTTAATATGAGTATTTGTCAAATCTCCCAACAGTATTATAGATATTCGTATACATATCATGGGCTCACTTTGGGGTATAAGGAACATCTCACAAGTAATAGAATGTTAATAACTTTCAATTTCTAATTCTTTGCTAACAAAGTATAGCCAAAATTAAGTTTTGTCAATATCGGTAATCCAAGAGGTCCTTTGAATGGTTTTCAAAGAAGACTTGTTCATCAACTTGTACGCACCGAATTTCCAAAGTATAGATGTTATCCTCGTTTGGATGGATCTTTCATGCAAATTGAAATGATTAATCATGATACACAAGCAAGGGTAAGTTTCTATTTAGTGTTTTTTGCATTGGGTATTAAATAGATATGTATGTTGATGGCGATGTACATTGAACGTCAATACATTCTTCATACTCCCTACCTACTCAAACTCACTACTTCTTCTAAATCTAACAATTTATAGAAAGAAATTGAGAAATTGAAAACCTTTAATCAACGTATTGCCATGCAATCTGGAGCACGATTCATATTTGAAGCACTTTGTGGTGGCGACTTGACAGGTATTGATCCAATGTGGTCATATACAGCCGATGAAAATTCTCAACTAAACAATATCGACTCTTCAAGAGCTGTTCTTCAAGAAGAACTTGCAACAGTTACTAAGAAGCTTAAAGAAAAGCAACATATTATCGTTGGTCATAACTTGTTCACTGACCTTTGCTTTCTTTACAAAACCTTCATTGGTAATCTTCCAGCTGGTGTTGGAGATTTCCAATCTCAAATTCATTCTCTCTTTCCATTCGTTATCGATACCAAATATCTTGCAACTCACAAGAGCGATGCTATGAATCCTCGTGTTAATTTAAGAGAGTTATTATTTCCAGTAAGTTTAATCAATTCTTTGGTTTCATACTCTTCTGTATTCGAGTATGGTAGGATGTTTGCCATTTTACCTATTCCTTATACTTGATAGCTGAACACTTTCATTCTCCCCAAGTTTCTACTATAAATACAAATACTAACTTCTATGTGCTCTAGTTCCAAAAAGTACACATGCCACTTATCCTTCTTCACGAAGATCATAATACTTATGGCGCTGCTGCTGATAAATCTCATGAAGCTGGTTTCGATAGTGTTAGTATAATCCTACTCCATACCCTACCCTCCAAATATGTTTGAGTTTCACAAGAACTCTCTTATACTTAATTCTTTTCTGATAAACAATTACTAACTCCTTAACTCTCTAGTGGATGACAGCCGAATTATTCGTCAAATTATCCGCAAAACTTTATGCTGAACAAACAGACTTGGATCAATATGAAGATGGTGTCAAACCTGACTATAATGAGTATGATCATGACACTACATCCGACTCAGATGATGAAGAAGAAGGAGCTGGAGGTGCCTCTCTTATATCTTCACTTGCGAGTACCCATTTAGAAACAACCAACCCAAATGTTGATGCTCATCGTCCAGCTTATTGGCATGCAATGCAACTCAATCAACCTAACAATCAAAAATCTGCCAATCCCTTCTCAGCCCTTAAAGTTGAGTATGCAGGTCAAAGAAAATCTAGAAGAGATGAAAATGGTAATTTGGTTAAAGAGGAAGTGAAGAGAAAGAAGATTGCATTTTCAGACCAGGTACCTAGACAATGGATTCCTAGTATGGATAATAATTTTTGGGGGGTTTACAAGAATAGGTTGAGGGTCAATGCTGTTGAGGGAGGTATTTGTGATTTAAGTGGTGGTAGAGATAGAGGTGAGAGAGTTAGAAAAGAGGGTAGTGGTAGAGGAGATTGGGCTTGAGATTGTGTTTGAATTTGGGTTTGGGTGTTGAAGGTGGAGGTGGAGGTGGAGGTGATATATGAGATGTGGGAGATGGATGTGGGAGATGTGGCATTTGGGAGATGAGAAATGGGTGTTGTAAGGTGGGAGATGGGAGATGGGAGATGGATGGCGGGAGGTGGGAGGTGGACATGGAGGTGGTATATGAGAAATGCAAAGCATGAATCGAAGTACCTGCTTTGATTCATACTGAAGTTATCACGATATACTTCAACACGGTAAGTCACGATGCGATGGACATGATAAACCTCCAAGCAGAACCTAATTTTCATGTTTCCTGAATTAAAAAGAAACAATGAAATGGAGGTTGATTATAAACCTTACATAAGATACAACATTAGAGAACGCTTTGCGCATTGGTTGAATGTAATGGAGATATATATTCATAACCAATCATTATTAAACATGATGATTTGCCACAGTTGGGTGTTTTTATATACTTCTGTTTGTTGATTATGATTGGTCGCCTATGATGAAGATTCATGATCCACTTCTCCACACTATTCCCATTTCTCAATAGTTCTCTGGATTCTGGGATGTTGATATTGATTATGCCGAACATTATGGCGAGGAAGGGATGGATGAATGGATGGATGAATGTATGGATGGATGGATATGAGTTATGGTTTGTGCTTTGTGCTTTGTGGTATGAGGTATGAGGTATGAGGTAAGTGGTATAGTATGTGTTTATAGGTGGTTAAGTGATGGTTGGGTGAATCTTTTGGAGATGGAGATTGAGATTGAGATCGTTAATGTTCTTTTCTTTTATCTCCTTGCTTTTGGGGTTTAAGTTGAGTCATGATCAGAAGTCAAGTTGAGTCAAGAAGTCAAGTCAACTCAAAACGTCGTCAACTAGAGTCAAGAAGTCAACAACTCAACTCAACTCAACTCAACTCATCTCAACACACATCAACACACATCAACACACATCAACACACATCAATCATGACGACAACAACCACCCAAATTGAACTCAAATCCCCTATTAATGATCCTTCACCTTCACTTCCAAATACAAATAGAGATTCAGATCCAGAAGATATCAGACAAGATATAATTCCACCAACAAACGCAGTAGAAGTTTTACAAAAATGGAATTATCCCCCAAAGAATATATATCGAGTTGGAGCTTCATTTTGGGGCTTCTTTCTAATGGGAATGAATGATGGTTCTTATGGTGTGAGTGTTTCCTTTTGAATTAATCATACTTCATGTTGATAATCAATGTTTAATATACTAATGCTAAATACCTAGGCCCTAATACCATTTGTAAGTCATTTCTTCATAAAACCATGTGAAGATGTTCAGATCATAACTAACTCATCAAGCTGGAACAACATTATCATCTATCCTACACAATCATCTCCTTAATCTTTCTCTCCCCATTCGCAGGCTATACATTCGCATCTCTAATCAACAATTCAGTCCATATACATTATGGACAACGAGGCGTAGCCATCATAGCCAGTCTATGCCATCTCCTTTCCTACATAATCCTCTCCCTTCACCCCCCATACCCCGTCCTCATCATCACATTCATATTCGTCGGAATGGGTAATGGACTTGTAGACGCAGCATGGTGTGCATGGACGGGTCACATGGCAAGTGCAAATCAAGTTCAAGGATTTCTCCAAGCCTGTTATTCATTAGGAGGAACGATCGCTCCTCTAATTGCCGCGGCAATGTTGGCCAAAGCCCGTTTGGATTGGTATTGTTTTTATTATATCATGGTGAGTTTGAGGGCTCCATCTACATGGAGTGAACGTGAAATATACCTGATGACACCTGAACTTCACTAATGCAATATAGACGGCAGTGGCAGCTACGGAACTCATTACATCTACTTGGGCTTTCTGGTCTCAGACGGGTCATGCTTATATATCTGAAAATCCGAGAGATATCAATGCCAAAACGGGAAGACTTCGTGAAGCATTGAATAATAAATTAACTTGGATTTTCGCAATGTTCATCTTTGGTTATGTTGGAGCTGAAGGTATTTCCCTCCCTTCCCCCTTCCCCCATCTATATCTATATCCATATCCATATCCATATCCACATCTATAACCAACCTCAAAAACTCACACAGCAACAACCATCACAGTCTCCCTAGGCGGTTGGATAATAACATTCATGACCCAAGTCCGATCCGGCACCACCTTCACCTCCTCGCTAACCTCGACCGGTTTCTGGGCCGGCATGACAGTCGGACGA
Source organism: Monilinia laxa (assembly GCA_009299455.1). Classification (NCBI taxonomy): domain Eukaryota; kingdom Fungi; phylum Ascomycota; class Leotiomycetes; order Helotiales; family Sclerotiniaceae; genus Monilinia; species Monilinia laxa. The sequence continues at coordinate 175,986 of VIGI01000020.1, forward strand.
ATGTGCCTCGCCTTTCTGACCGCCTGGCTCGGCGAATCCACTTCCGTCCTCGTCTACCTCGGTATTTGCATCGGGCTCGAACTCCTCTTCTGGCTCATCCCCTCCTTTTACGTTTCCGCCATCGCCATCGCTTTCTTGGGCATGTTTCTCGGTCCGCTGTTTCCTACGGCTATTGTGTTGGTTACGAAACTCATTCCGAAGGAGTTACATGTTAGTAGTATTGGGTTTGCGACGGCGTTGGGGGGGAGTGGTGGGGCAATATTCCCGTTTGTTGTGGGGGCTTTGGTGCAGGCTAGGGGGGTGAGTTCTTTGCAGCCGGTCGTTTTGGCGCTCTTGGTGGTTATTGCTGGGTTGTGGATGTTGGTTCCTAGGAAGGGGAAGGGGGAGAGAAATGGGAATGAGGAGATTGGTGGGGAGGATGGGAGGGATAGATTGAGGAGAGAGGCAGAGGGAGGACTGGTGCGAAATTGATTTATTGTTTATCCTTGCAATGGGCTCTGGAATCACCCAAGACTCCATCTATTTTGATTTAAAATAGAGAATCTTCAGAGACTTTTTAGTATAGAATGATTCAAGGAATAAAATATCGAAGATCTTCTAGATTACTTCTAGAATCCTGCATACTCAAAATGAGTATTTCAAATCCTTCAATTACTTAGCTGAAGATATGAAAAGGAAGGTGATCGTGATTCAAAGCCGTGACATGAGAACAGAGTGTAGAGCTAGAAATGAAACCTAGGGTAGAGGTATCACAATCCTTGATAGAAACTAATCAACACAGTTAGAGAATCGTATTGTATTCTATAATATGCAAGGTATTCTCTGTTATTTTTTGATAAATGAATGGATAAATAAATAAATAAATAAATAAATAAATAAATAAATAAATAAATAAATAAATAAATAAATAAAATAAATAAATAAATAAATAAATAAATAAATAAATAAATAAATAAATAAATAAATAAATAAATAAATAAAATAAATAAATAAATAAATGAATGAATGAAAGAAACAGAGAACAGATTAAATACTATAAATGTAAAGATCGTGTATGTATCTAACCATAACTCATCCCATTCCATCTCATCTCATTCATCATAAGTTAAATCCATATGCTCGTGTGCATGTATGACCCCGATAAAAAACACCCAACAGAGTGCAAAGCATTGTATACATTGTATACTGTGACACCTCCCCTCTCCATCCCGCGAATTCTCGCTTCCATTACCCTTGTTAAATTTATCTGTATGCATGTATGTGTGTGTGTATGTAAAGACCGTCCGTTTATTAGGTTGTTTAGTGTTAAGAAATCCAACATTTCATTTCATCTTATCTCATCTTATCTTATCTTATTCCATCTTTCTTAAATCACCAATCGTATATCGAGGGGAATTGTTTGAGTAGAAGGTGGGTGATGTATGGATTGGTGAAGTAAGATAAAATAAAACAATTTATGCAGGACAAGAAATACTGCGAACAGTTTGAGGAGGTCCCAAATTCCATACTCCAGCGGCGATTTGTACGAAAGCGGGTTTGACATCGACGGTGTCGAATGTACAGGAGGGGATATTGGGGTATGTGGAGCGGACTTGGGAGATTGAGAGGACGTTGTCTGGGGGGTTGGGTGTTAGCAGGTGGGTTAGTTTTTATGGGTTGTGGGAGGGTAAAGGGTGGAGGGGAAGGGGAAGGGGAAGGGAGGGGTAAAAGAGGAGGTATATGAAGAGAATTAAAGTGAAAGAAAGAAGACAGAGAAAATGGGGGACAATAAAAGAATACTAACTAGTATTAACCGGTCCTCCACCAAGCGGCACACTGACAAAATACTTTGCATCTGCCGCCCCATCCAACTCAATACTAATATATGTCGGACCCGGAGGAGTAGCTCCACTCGTACACGAGATATCAAGAATCGTTTGAGGGGGACCAACAACCCAAGTATTTTCTGGTCCTTCGACTAAAGCGGGAGTGTAATCCACAGCATGGATTTTACAATTTTGCTGGATGTCAAAACCGGATGTTGAGATGCTGGAGATGGAGAGGACGTTGTTAGTTGGGGTTGTGGTGCCGTCGAGGGGGATATTGAGTGTGTATTGAGCGCCAGCGGCTCCATGGAAAGTAAGGGAGGCGGTGTTGAGAGGAGGGGAGAGGGGTAGTGCGTTGGTTAAGCTGAGGGAGGTGAAGAGAGTGATGAGAGTAGTGAATTGCATTGTATCGATTGCTGATTGATGATATTGAGGTTGAAGTTGAAGTTGAAGTTGATTGGTGAAGTTGAAAGTTGTTTATAAGTATTGAATTGGTTGAATAGATGTTTTGTGATTTGATGTGTAGAGAAGATGTAGAGAAGATATAGATATGCGAGGAAACTTCATATCCCTATATACTCATTTACTCATAAACATGTCATGGTAACATTACATCAATTATCAACAAAAGGCAATGAGGTCTCACTTCCCCTCGCATGCCCCTCATTATCATCACCAAAAATATCGTTTTACCCTGTTTTTGGAATCAATCTACCTATTTCCAAACTCGGATGCAGGTATCCGAATCAAAGGCTCAGCAAAACTCAGCAAAGGCTCAGCAAGAACATATAAAACACAACACAAAGCCGAATGATTAAAAAAGCTCACGTTATGATAATATGATAGACTCGTATGTCAAAGCCTCCAACTATAGCCAGCCTGCCTCATCACAAAGTACGATATTCAGCTGCAATATCACTTGACATGCGCATACGAATATATCCATCATCAGGCTTAAAATATCATAATAAGCTTTGTCAGGTTTGAAATAAGCCTTCTCCTCACCAAATATCACCACCATGATTCAAATCTCGATCTACGACCTCCTCATTTCAGAGTATTTCTCAGATAATGAAGATGTGAGGCTCGTTCAATGATAGCTGAGAAGAAATAAACGGTGAGACAGAAACCAAGAGCTGTACTACTAGTACACGAGGTATGGTGGTGTATGTGTTACCTAAGATGATAGAAGAGAGATTTTGGTATTCGAATCGTGGATTACTTGCGATTGTACGACACTAAATCATACATATCGTTCCATAAGCCTCAATTTTTCATTGTCGGCTTTTACGGACACGGTGTTGTTCGGTATATCTCATCGCAAGTAAGCTTACCTTACCTCTTCTGAAGCAAACAAATAGACTCTAAACCTTCTTAACCTTTCATCGTTTCATTTGGCAAGTTCCCTATATGACGTGTCTTTCTATCTCATGAGTAATTGGTGAGTGGTTGATGGTTGATGGTTGATAGTTGATGATTGGCGTATAGAAAAATAACTCTGTGGAGGCTTCAAATCAAGACATTACGGAGCTGAATGGATGAAAGAAACCAATCACGATATCTTCCGACAGAATCGACATTAATAATTAATGGCAGACTAATAATAATCATCATCTTTTCAACAGTTGGACATATGTTTCAGCCCTATGGCGAAAACCCAAGATAAAGTGGGCGATGTTAAGAGAAACGTGAAGTGTCATGAGACATTTGCGCCATCGGGTGTGAGGGGTCATGGTGGTGATCACGTGTTAGTGAGATGATTGTGGTCCTGCGGTATGGTGAGTTCGTGTTGCCAGAGGTTGATTGATGAGGATATGCGTATACGAGAGCTTGTCTTTCAGGATTCAGTATGAAGAATCCGTATTAAATGATTGAGTTGTACGTAATTGGCTGGTTGAGGTCTTCGTATAATATTGGTGTTGTTGATGTTATGATACTGTACCTATAGCTAGGTAACCTTAGATGACCATGATTGATGAAAGAATGGAAGAGAAGCAAGACGATTGCGGTTATGCATATTGAGATGAGACATTCCGCCTCAATATTTTCCTCCAGCGGGGAACCATGTCATTTCAGATGTATGAAAGAGAATGAATGTACGCTTAGTCTTGGGAGTTAGTTGAAGCCTAGATATCGTCAAAACTTGCTCGTATATTCTTACCAGAGATCACAGTGGCTCAACTTATACCAGAACCTTCATTACCAGCTGGAAGATAATATCAGAGAGATCCTTATTGGTAAAGGGAAGAATATACTTATCAAGGATATTCCTTCGTAGGTGTGATCCATGGGATTGATATTGATACTAAATGTAGTTTCTGTTTCCTGGCACCACCTTATTCTCTTGCCAAAGTATCTTCTGTTTATCAACACTCTCTCACTCTCTCACTCTCTCACCATCTCATCGATATCTATTCCCTTTCTTCGCCCTTGTTAGTTTATTCTTCTACTTACCTCATCCCCCCTCCCCTTCATCCATCTCCTTCATCCCCCCAGTCCCCCCAGTCCCCCCAGTCCCCCTCGAGCTCCTCACCACCCCTTTCAATCCCACCCAAAGTACCGTCAATCACTAGCAAAAACCAATCAATCAATACCTGTTTAATCCCAACAAACTCCTATACATACATTCACTTAAAATTATAAGTATTCAAGATATACATTTGGGTATTCATTTATACTATATGCTATACTATGCTATGCTACGCCATCACTTTTCTTCCCGCTCAATGCTCAACTAAATAAGGCATACAATTGCATGTTTATTCCTCTTATCCTTTTCAACAACAGTGATATATTGTCTAGGAATTCATGCCATGCCTTCCCTCCATTCATTCCTCCAACGCAAGCAATGCATCCTGTTTCTTTCCATCTAAATACAATCAGCCCATTTTTGAAGTATCATATATGAACAAATGATATCCCCATTACTTCAATTCGATTTTTTGAAGTCAAAAACTCCCCTACCCCAAAGGTAAAGACATTCAACCAACAAACTCCATAATCAATGCCTTCAAATGCTCATCAAGACAACCATGAACACCTAATTGTATATTTCCCATAAAAGAATCCTTCAAAGAAAACAAAGATTGAACTAATCTAACGTCTCCTTTGTTTCTTTGCCGCTTCACTCCTAGTTTGCCTTTCTTCCTCAATCGCAGGTGGTAAAATAGGAGCTGATTTCTTAGTCGCTTTACGATTTCTTGGTTGATCAGAATGTAAATAACCTAACTCTTTAATAGCAGTATTATTGCGCCAAGACAAACATCGATGAGCTGTATGATCAATATGCGGTTGTTGTTTTCCACGAGTCGACATTCGTTTATGACTTGAATCAATACTCTTTTCATCGCTAGGATTAAGATATTCCTTTCTCTTCTCCATATGAGTAATGATTTTTTCCTTGTAAACTTGAAGTTCTTTTCGTAGTTTCAACTCATTATTACCTCGAGCATCAAGCCAATTCAGAAGACCTTCAACTGATTCAGGATCATCATAATAACCCCATTGATGAGCATTGAATACGTGAGTATTTCCTTCTTCCATAACCTTTCGTTCAGGTACCGTCATGTTAAATTTGAATCGATATTCATCTTGCCATTCAGGTCTCATTTCGATATAACCTTCGCGTTCGAGATCATCTGGTCCTTGGATCCAAATGCAACCATTGGCATACCCAGCATCAGCTGTAGAACTTGTAGGTAAACCACCATATGGCATACCATTACGTTCAAACCAATAATAACGATTCCAAAATCGATCTTTACCAAGCACACGAGTCCGAGGACAATCAGCTTCTCGAAGATCATTGTCGAGAATTGCAATCTCTTCCTCGCACTCCTTGACTTTGTCTTGTAATTTTTGGATATCTTTAATAACCTTTGTAAGTGCCTTGGATTGTTTAGGGACTTTAGGCTCGGCTTCTGCTTTTGCTTTTTTCTCTTGTTCAGCCTCACGTTTTCGTTTTCTTTCTGCTGCCCTATCAAGTCCACGACGTAATGATCGAGTTGGTGGAGGTTCTTCATCCGAATCCATGATTTCATCACCATGAGAATCTTGAACTTCTTCTTCAACGTCATGCATAGTAACATCTCCATTAACACTAGCAGAAGCTTCTTTTTCTGCAACCTTCTCTACAGGTGGTGCTAAACTTGGTTCAGGTGGTGGCTCAAGTGCTTTACGTGTTTCGTTGAGTTTTTTAATAGCATCATGACTAATTGAGTAAGTAATTATTCAAAAAGGAAAAGGAAAACAAAAAACAAAAACAAAAACAAAAAAAAAATTATAAAATACGAAGAAAAAATAAAAATTCAAAATTTCAAAAAAACCAACAACGAAAAAAGCAAATTACTTACGCATCTTTTTTAGTTCTTTGAAATTGAATCTTCTCCTTTCGAAGCATTGTCATATGCTCACTACTCTCCTCCATATAACCACGTATTGCTTTTGTTTCTGCTGTAAGCATACAAATGATTTGAAGAGCTTTGATGCGAAGGTTAACATCAAGTTTAGCATATTGAAGACGAGCAGTTTCTTGTGTTGGCTCCAAATCAAGAGGAGCAAGTTGAACAAGAAGTGCTTCACAAGCAGCAAAATGTCTTTCATCTTTTGAAAGTTGATATAATAAACCAACCATGATAGCTTCCCAACCACCATTCCTAAAGTCACGCTTTCTTAACTTTTCAATCCATTCAATACTATCTTCCATTTCGGCTGCACGATGAGTATTTGTGGGACCAGTTGGTTCTTCAGGAGGTTGCTCAGCCGCTTTTTGTAAAGCTTCAGCTTCAGCTTTTGCCAAACTACTTCTAGTAGCACGTCCTCTAGGTTTCGGTTCTGGTTCTGGTGTTGGTGTTGGAACAGCACTGGCCTCATTATCAGATTCTTCTTCGTCATCTGAATCTTCTATCTCCGGTAATTGAACTTGAATCTTTCCATCATCGGCTTCCGAATTTACTAGAATCTTTAAAACAGCGCAATGAATCTCGACAAATAATTCACAATCTACATCTTCAGATGTAAATTGTAAAGCTTCGACAAAATCATCAAAAGTAAAAGAGTCCAACTTAAAGATTTGACAATAGACATTTAAAGTATCCCATGTCTCGAGTAATTGACCAATAGATGACATGTGAATGCCATTACCCTCAGTTTTTGGTCTTCCAACGATCATTGGATTGTCTTGTGAAAAATATTTGATATCGGGTCGTTTCGGTCCATCAACTCGGGGAGCCACATCCAAATCATCAATTGGATACTTGATGGGAGGTGGTGGTGGAGGTGCTGGAGGGAGGGATGCAAGAGGCGCAAATGCGAAGGTAGAGTTGTGAAAGTTTTGGAAGTGAGGACCCACTTGTTGTGGTGGCCCATTGGCTTGAAACGTGTGAGAAGTGAAGGAAGGAGTTTGGGGGTGAGGAATAAAAGGAATTTGTGGATGAGGTTGAAAATGGGGTTGAAAATTGGGTTGAATATGGGATTGGAAATTGGGATTGGAATGGGGATGGGGAGGGGGAGGGAAATGTGTAGGGATAAAATTCGAAGGAGCAGGGTCTAAAGATGGCTGCTGCTTACTCTTTGCCAGTTGTGACTGTTGCTGCTTGCTCTTATGGCTCTTGGGTGCTGGCTTCAACTCCGGGAGTCTAGCTTGTGGTCCATTTCCTCCATGAAAGCTACCAAGCATACCGTCAAATTCAGTCCCTCCACTCTTCTTTTGAGATTGATTTTGTTTTCTTTCGGCGGCTTTACTCTCATAACGAAGATGTGGAGGAACCCGAGTATCAATACCATAATTGGAGGCCACATCGTGCTTCACCAACCAAGGTGCGCCTGTCCATGCTTCTCTCGTAACAGTTTTCTTGATGAAAGATCGCAGAACTTGCTTTGTGAATATCTTTCGATCACGAGTGATATGAGCGTCATCTACCACTGCTTCTTCGTTTGGTCGACCATCGAGACTGACAAAGTATCTCGAGAAGGGTGCGCTTAGTGATCCATCTGGCAGAACTTTACTTCCGAATCGAGTCTTTTCTCTAACAGTACCAGTAAGTCGATCGCCTGTAACCACATGAACTGTGACAACTTCGCCAGGATAATAATCGGACTTGAATTCGTCAAAAATAAGGTCCACCAAGGTATCGATTCGAGAGATGGTCTGAAATTGTACACGTCTTAGGATTGGCGCTTTCAACGCGTTCGGGAATGCTTCTTCGACTTCTTGTGCGCCTGTTAACTAGATAATAGGTTAGCTCCCCCCCTCATTAACCTAATGCGATTCTTGAATTTCCCATACCTCACTCTTAAGTGCTTCAAAAAATGATAACCCAGAATGACCAGAAATTTGACAAATGAATCGACGCTAGGATTAGTTAGCAAATCTCGGGAGTTACCTAGGTAGCTGTTGGCAGGATAGTTTCGAACCTGCTTGTAGAAATCCATTCTGTTCTCGTCAGCGCATCCCACTAGAAGTCGACAGGGAGGGGGAATGGAGTAAAACTCACCTAGCTAAGTATTGTTCATAGTCCAAGAAATACTCTCCAGTAGCAGGAATCAACCAAACCTATGACTCTTATTAGTCATCGGATTGTGGGTGGTGAACTTTGTAGACATTAAGGTAATACCTCTGTATCTTCATTTTCAATATCCGGTTTCGCTACATATTGTACCGGTTTCCTCTTGAAGAGAACCTAAAGATTTTAGCTATGTGTGAAAGTTCAAAGTAAACGGAAAAGAAACAACTTACCATTGTGAGAGTTAGTTATGATCAAGAGTCTTGACCATGTAGAATATCCTAAGGGGGGAGAGTGTTAGTCTTTGATATACTCCTCCATGGAAGAAGTAATATGCTTTGCGCCAGAGATATATAAGGATTGAAAGCTTTCAAAAGGTGGTGCTGAGTTTGATCAACAGTGACGTGAAGTGATGTGTTTTCTTGAAAGGCTAGTAGTTATGATTACCCTTTCACAACGTTGAGGTTGTATCTTATGGAAGTATATCAATCTCTAAACTTACAGATATGGCTCTCGACGCGCCCAGGGGTCTCGGTACGTGTTGGAGAAATCCTACAAACTCGTAGAATAGATGTGATGAGTTGTTGGTTGATGAAATTTGTTGATTGTTACGCGTTGTAAGAGTTGACAAGAGGAGGAAGAAGAAGTGGATTTGGAAAAGAAGAACGAACATAAGAAAAGGTCGGGAGGATGTGTTAGCGCAGCGTTTGACAAGGATGCGGGCTAGTGAGAACGGAGACCGATTCGAGAACTTGCGACCCATAACCGTATACCTTTCTATTAAGTGAAATAAAAGGTACAAAGATCATGAATTCAACCACTTTCTTATGCTCAATATGTAGCTAGAGATGAGATCTATTATATGAATGTATACTCGTGAGTTTATCTTTTGATTTGATCAAATCATCTTGAGTATATGAATTTTGAAAAATATCTTTAACTAATAGCCGCACATAACGAAATGCTCCTCGAATTCAGACCAAATTGCCAAGGACTCGGGAAGTACTCCAAAGTGCTCGGATGTATTGATTCTACTTTGTTATTGATCTTCTATACCTTCTCCAAGGTAACATTCACTTCTTGGAGCTACCTTGGTGAATTAGATGGTGAATAGTGGTTTATTGATGTTATATGGTGATTTCTCTCAAGATTCAGGGGTGATGAAGGTAAAGGCTGAATTCTACTTTGAAATATAAAATCATTCTATAAGATACTCAATCGGAATAAGGTTGTCGTTGCTGGTATTGATTGGAAAATTAATCATAATTGATCGATCATCCTCCATCAGAAGTCTTACAACACAAAACTTTTACAGAAGAAAATCCGGGCGGATGCCATCGTTGGCACATGGACGAAAAGGGTTTAGCCTTCCCGCTAAGCCAACCTCAACTCCCGAGCTTTCAAAGCCCTGAGGAAGTAAGGTTTGGGTGAAATGTCATGATTATCAACAAGTTGAGATGAAATAATTAATGCTCGCGATAAATTCTTGCAAAGATGTGATTATCTTGGGTTGTCTTGATAGTTCATATACATAGGGGGGAGAATTAGACCCCTGTAGACTGCATTTTTAGGACGAGTATATTGTCCATCTACCCACCCTCTCCCTTCAGAAGATCTGCTCTTATGTCCCCGCTTTCTCCTCCTTTGGACGAGGTCATATATGGACGTCACCAGAATTATAAAAACATCTATCAATACATCAATACATCAAACACATCAAATACAATAGTTAATTTCTTCATTAGAGTATCTTTTCTAATCGTTTAGTTTCGCTTCCTTCATTACCCCTAAATCCCCCTCAATTTTTTGAATTACATATTCCAATTCAAATCTCAATATATTTTATCATTGTCAACCCCACTTGTACTCAGACCGCCATAATAATGACCATTCTGAAATACAATACCTGTATTTAAGTCGCCACTCAATAGATCATAGTAGTGAACTTATCAACTACTTATCCCCCCCCCCCTAAATTTGAGTTCGATTAGTTCGGTGAATACCCATCTGCCCACTCATATGTCCACCCACTACCCCAAAATCCCCAGATATCAGTCAAGAGATCATTCTTTCTTTCTATTCATCTTCCAATTGAAAACCTAGACATTCATTGAATCTAGTTGGAAAAGAGTGCTGAATCTAGTTAAATAGTAGTGGAAAACGAACTCACCCCTAGAATTCGCTTGTGTAGTTGTGTATTTTTGAAGTTGTGAAAATGTTATTTAATTTTGACTACCTAGGTATACAAAGGTATACCCGCAAATGTCAATCTAAAATTTTCCGTAACATCAATGAAGTCTTTAATTGACTATATGACTTCTAAGAAACAAAATTGGTATCATTGACTAATCCTCAACTTTCAAAATATACTATCAAAAATCCTATCCAGCTTCCCACAACTCCAATTGCTGAATATGAGCTTGTAAACATCAACGGTAAAAACTCTAGTTTATTTCCGAAGACAAGTTGATGTAGCAACGAACAATACAGTATTAATGGTATACTGATTGCAATATAAAGTGTGCTAAATCTATCAAGTAAGAATATTCTTGATTTTGACGCTGGCGCCAAGCGATCAAACGCAAGGAGGAATAAAATAAGCCAGAAAATGGTGTAAACCGTTTTGATAGGAAACTCCGCTGCTGTGAAAAGCAAAGGGAATAAGGAAACATGACCAGCCACAGCCAATGGTCGAAATGCCCCAAGGAATCGACGATCCTTTAAAGCAATTAGGCTGAATGGTATGATAACAAGTAGAATTGCCTTTTCGTGGACATGCCAGCTAAAAAGGAATGAGGAATAAGCACAAAGTGTTACACCTCCGATGAAGTTGTCCCATGTGGGACTCTTGTAGAGTTTGAATAATGGAATGAAATCGAAGATGGCTGTCAAGATGAAAGTCATTCCTTTTGTGATTTCGGGTAACACAGCGAAGGAAGTATTTCCAACAAGACCACGAGTCACACTATTGACAGCTGCCGAGTCAACAGCTAAGCCTAGTTTAGGAGCAACTGTACACTTGTTAATCACTGAATTGGTCATAGAGAATTGCTAGAGTTCAAACAACTCGAGATCAAGTTAGATGTAGAAAGACTTACTGGAAATTAGAACTCGATCCGTGAATGAATACAAGGCCCAAATATTTGGAGCCCAATAAGCATGGCAAAGACCTCTTCCGAATGGAAAAAGTCTACTAATAATTTGAGGTATTTGGCGAAAGTATACAAATGGTCCAAATGCAGCTCCAAATACAGTTGCAATACCAAGTCCTAACTTAATAGCATTCCAAAAGTTAATATCAAACGGACGCTTGGGTCCAAACTTAGGCCCAAGACAATAACCGGATAATAAAAAGATAAAATATGCTGGTGCAAGATAAAGGTATATATGTTTGAGGCAAAGTAATATGGCGAATAATATACCACTTGCTAACTTGGTTCCCTCATTTCTAGCCATAACTAATGATAATATGAGGAGACCATACATAAAGCCATTGTATTGAAAGTGTATATGATCGATAATAAGTAAACCGGGAGAAAGTAGAATCGAAAGAGCCGCTGCTTGTGAAGGACGTTTTAAATTGGTAGGGGCAGTCTTCACAAAACTTGATAATGTTAATTAGTATAAAAATGATCCAAGATTCATCAGCACTTACAGATGAAGAGCATATACTAAAACCAATTCCGTAGCAATAACACTTGCGCGTTGAAAGTAAATGGTTTGCCAACTCGCATATTCCAAATTCTTTACACTCAACATCAAAGGATCAATCCATTCTGCGAACTGTGATAGAAACAATTCGAAATATGCGAAGAATGGTGGATAATCCAGAGTCCATTCTGAAGTTTTTTCGATATACCATTTATTTAATGGTAAACTATTCGTAATTGCGAGCCAATTTCTATGAACTTCAAAGTCTGTAGATTTACTATCATCTTAATTAGGATAATAATTCAACTGAATACTTGACAGAGGGAGGTTTGTGGGGGAGAGGAGGAAGAAGAAGGAATAGAGAGAACTTACTATGCAGGAAACAATAATATCTTAAACGCAGTAGCTACAACGGCACATTGTGCAATTGAAGGATATATTTCTGCCATTTAGAGATACATAACCAACATGAGGATACGAAGTTGAGAATGGGTTGAAATTGATTCTTGTTTTGCTCAAGTGGTACGGAGTATGAATTGACTGATTGATTGATTGATTGATTTAGACTTTCTTTCTAACAAATAAAATGGAATAGAATTGTGGTCTCAAGATGAACAATTATGAAGTGAGTGAGTGAGTAGGTAACGATAAAGTTCCATTACTCTCTCTACCATACATATCACCCACTTCCAGAGCTTGCTTACATACACACGGAATTTCTAAACACCGATATCCTTTCATCTCATCTCATTCAAACGTTCCCCATACAAGTCAGACGGGTTTGGAAGTATAGAGTAGGGGTTATTCAAGATGTATTACTGTATATTGACTGTATTGACTGGACTGGACTGGACTGGACTGAATTGACTGTAGTGTGACTACTGACTGGACTGGACTGACTGGCTGGACTCTACTGGCTCTCCTATGAAAGTCAAAGGAAGCGAGCCATATCCCATACCATATCCCATGCCATACTGTATCTAATACCAATACCATAACCAATACCACATCTAATACCAATACCAAATATTAAAGCTATTCCCCTGTTACATTTTAAACCAAAAATCCACCCAACAGCCCACCAAACAAGGATAATAGAAAGAATTAGAAACATTAGAAACATTAGATCCATACATCCATACATTCATACATCCAGTGATCAGATCCATACATCAGATACATCAGATACATCCAAGAAATCCAAAAATATCAGAAACATCCATTGAAAGCTTCCAACGTTCTACAGTAACAAACCCTTCTCTCAAACATAACATGGATCCAGCATTCGTACCATCAGAAATAGCTATACGACATATCATCAATCATAAATTTACAATTGAACTTGGACCTTCCATTCAATCATTAGGAAAACCTATTCGAAATCTTATTATTACACTGGTGGGAATTTATTGTGTAACCAATATAGTTCAAACTACATTGCAATCTGTCTTTAGGATCAACCGAAACCAAAGGGAAGATTAATCTTTTGATTGTATCACATGGAGTAGACGTATTGTTATATATATATACCTAGGTATACATACATATATACATACATATACTTCGGATATACATATATACAGTAAAGAAAGTGGTCTGGGGTATGTATCATCACATTATCTATTTATTATTGATCAATTGCAAGTGGAAGTAATAAACCTGCCAAGTGTCTACAACAATAAGAACAACATTTGTTATTCATTAATACAATTCAATTCAATAACATCACCGGCTTACAATTATAACAGGTTCTAGCTTTGAAATCATATTATCTATCATCTTTATGATTAATTAGATCTTCCTTCTTCTGGATTGGAATTGAGGGAAGAAGAAGAAGAAGAAGAAGAAGCAATATAAAGAACGCTGGTAGTTCTTGGTAGATCAACACAATGTTTTTCTTCAAAGCATCCCTTACATCAACTGCAGCATTCTTTGCATATGCTCAAGCTACATATCTTAATAACGATTTAAGTTTTGGTCATGATGGAAAGTAAGTTATATCTTGACATTCATTCACTAATACCTATACTAGATATATTAACTCCCTCATCATAGAATCTCACCTAATGGTCGCGCAATCCCCAATTTTCATATGATAGGTCAACCAAACTATCCAGATATCCTAAGTAATCGAATCGTTCTTACACCACCTGCACCAGGAAATCAAAGAGGTGCTGTCTGGACAGAAAAGACCTTGCAACATTCACAATGGGCAGCAGATATTGAATTTCGTGCTACGGGTCCAGAGAGAGCAGGTGGTAATTTGAATATATGGTATGCGAAGAATGAGGATGTTAAATTATCAAGCATATACACTGTTGGAAAGTTTGATGGATTAGCTTTGGTTGTTGATCAACATGCTGGATCTGTATGTTTCTACATCTGCCATTCATCAATCATGACATACTAATAGCTATTAGGCTGGTTATATTCGTGGTTTTCTCAATGATGGGAAAACCGAATACTCTTCTCATCATTCCGTTGACTCTCTCGCATTTGGTCATTGCCCCTATTCCTACCGAAACCGAGGAATCCCATCCAAGATTCATATTCGTCAAACCACCGATAATTTCAAAGTCGAAGTCGATGGTGCATTATGCTTTCAATCTAATAAAATCAAGCTACCCCTAGGTTACGTCTTTGGAGTAACTGCCGCCTCAGCAGAAAATCCCGATTCCTTCGAAATCTTCAAATTCGTCGTCACAACCGATTCTCACGCTCCCGATGACCAAGTTCAAAACCACGCAGGACAAAACCAACAACAGTTCCAAGCAGCCAATAACCCCCCTCCAAACCAACAACAAAATCACCAACAAAATCAAGGACAGGACCAAAAATTAGACATCCCCGGTGAAACTCCTGCATCCGATTATAAATCCTCCGATGCCCAATTCGCCGATCTTCACAACCGTCTCCAAGCCATGATGAAACACATCACGGCCCTCAACCGCGATCTCTCCCAATACCAAGCCAACTCGCTCTCTCGAACCGATACTCTAAATGGCAACATTAATTCCCTCACCAAAACCATCTCCCATCTCGAATCCTCCCTCTCGAAATTAGAATCCATCCCGGCTCTGGAAAGAAACCTAAGAGATGTAGCGAATGACGTTAAGAGTACTAAAAAAGAACTCCACGAAGCGTTGGATAGACATGTTCTGAGCTTGAAACAGAGAGTGGCGGAAAGTCATGGGAGCGTGTTGGGGACGGTGGGAGAGGGATTGAAATCTAATAAGTCGGGGGTTGGGTATGCGGGATTGGCGTTTGTGGTGGTGGGGAGTCAGGTTGGGTTGGTTGTTGCTTATGTTTTGTATAAGAAGAGGAAGAATGGGGGAAGTAAGAAGTTTTTGTGAGTGGGGATGGAGATGGGAGGATGAGAGGGGTAAAGGGAAAGGGAAGGAGAAGAGATTGTGTATTATATGGATGGGTGGATGGATTAGGATGGCATGGTATGGTATACAATGCAATCGAATAGAATGAATCTAAAAAACACACATAACCTCTCCATAGCATGCATACATATATGTATTAGGACATTGGAAAATGAAAATACTCTTGTGGTGGGTGGGTAGGTAGTAGAGATATCAAACACAACACATACAATACACCACAAATTCATCACATATATCCTGAATAATCATGCAGAAAGCGAAGAAGAAAAGGAAAAAGAAAAAAGGTGAAAGGAAAGAGTACTTATATGTCTATTCTTATTCTTCTTACCTACGTATCACCTGTTATAAACATCCAATGTCTATGCCAAGTGACTATCTCGCTTATAAGGGGAAATGAGTAAAAGGAGAAGGAGAAAGAAAGGAGAGGGTTGGAGATTCGATTTATTTATTTATATATTGGTTGATTGTTTAATTAATTGAATAGGTGAATGATTTCATCGAGTACAGCTATGTAGTACTATCCGTCCGTAGTGTTTTTTTTTTGTTTGTATTCATTCATTCTGCCATTTATATTTATATTCATGGAGGGGTAAGGGAAGGGAAGGGAAGAGGTGAAAAGATGGATGGATGGATGGGAGGTAAGAAGGAGAGATCATTCTATTTCTTTTAGATTTTATATTATTTGTTTCTTTTGGGGTATACGTAATTGTGGGACTAAGAGTGAGGATTAAGGAGTGAGGACCGGTGGACGAAGGAGTGAAGGACTGGAGAATTGAGGAATTGGGTAGTTTGTTTACATTGTAATTGGAGCTGAATTGATTTGATTTGATTTGAACTTAGTCAAGCCGAACCGAGCCGAGCCGAATTCAATGTAAATATATATCAAATCAAATCATCATTTTCCCACTCCATTTCCATCTCCACTTCCACTTCCACTTCCACTCCCACTTCCAGTTCCGCTTCCTTTAGCTATCGTTGAATTTGATGTTTGCGTTTGCGTTTGCGTTTGCGTTTGCGCTTGTGTTTGTGTTTGCGTTTGTGTTTGTATTGGTAATGTGGTTAAGGTTGACGTTGACGCTGGAATTGACACCCCTACCACATTCTGCTTCCCAATCCCACTACCCCTTTCATCTTTCAAAAATCTTCCCGGTACACCCCTCGCTGCTACCATTGCATTTCCAACATATGCACCAAGTAATTTACTCCATCGATATTCTCCTCTTCTTAATTTTTGAATTTCTTTATAGGCATATGAGTTTACGTATGGGAGACCAGTTTTTGGGTCTCGGAATTTGGCGGGGTAGTGGGTTATTGCGCAGAGTGGGTGAGAGTGAGATTTGGAGAGGGGAGTTTTGGTTTTGGCTACATGGGGAGATGGTTAGTAGGATGAAATATGGGGAGGGGTGGATTGATGGAGGACAACGGAGTGGATGAATGGATAGTTGAAGAATAGAAAAGCCGGGGTGAAAAAAGCGGTTAGGCGACGGGTAAAAAGGGGTCAGATGAGGAGAAAAAAAACTTACTAGGAGCTTTAGGAAATGTTTTATTAAACAAGATCCTAGTTTGTACATCTTTATTTTTAATTTCATCTTCATTAAAATTTGTCAAGATGAGACAATTCCTTAAAGCATATTCCGTAACGGGTGGTTGAGGTGGCGGCGGTAAAGAGGGAGTGGAAGAATAAGGAGAGTAATGTTGAGATGGACCAAAAGTGAAAGGTGTTGTTTGAGAAGGCATTAAACGAGGATAATTAGTATTTGGAGGTTGAAAACCTGGAAGAGGTTTAGATCCATCGAGTGATGGAGCTTGAAGGAAGAATGGAGGAACAGTGGTAGGTGGTTGATTAGGAATGATTGGAACAGGATGATTGTGAGATTGTGGAAGTTGAAGTGGTCCATTGATATTAGGGACAGCACCAGTAGTTTGTTGTGGTGGTTGAAGACCACTTATATTTGGAACAACTCCAGATGTTTGATTAGGTGGTTGAAGGATGCTGGTGGGTGGTGGTTGTGGTGGTTTGAGAATACTATTAGGTTGTGTTCCTGGATGAAGATGTACAATACCATTAGAACCTGATGTCGGTTCCTGTTTTAATATTCCATCTTGATTTGCATCACTGTTAGTGATTCCTAAAGCAACTCCAGATGTCGAATCCTTGTTACCATTTGGCGCATCGGCCATAACCAAGTCTGTAGTAGAAATTGACTTTGGAGCAGGTGATTCTGTACTTCCAACTTCACTCTCATCCTCCATATCTCCAGCTTTCCTCTTCTTAACCTTATCCTTGGGTTCATCTGGTTTTAGCTTCTTCGATCCAAGTGCAATTAATTTTCCTCCAGTCCATGTAGCGCGTCCGCTCCACCATGTAATAACAGGGCCTACTAATTTTCGATTATGCAATGCCGCCAATTTTAACCTCTGCTCTTCTTCTCTTTGTTGTTCTGCTTCTTCCCATCTACTTAAACTCTTGGAATTACTCTTCTCCACTCTTGCAGCTTCTGCTAATCTATCTTCTTGTGTCATAGCTGGTTTCCTTGCAGCTTCTTTAGCTGCAGCTGCCTTTTCCATATTTGCCAATTGTTTTAACCTCTTCTTCTCCCTGTCTATCATTTGCGCATGTAATTGTTCTTTACTTTTTTTCGTAGTACCACGAGCTGATGCTCGAGTTGGCGCATCTTCTGGAGTTGGAATCCATGAAGCTCGTTCTGACTTTTTCTTTGGTCTTGGAGCTGGCTTTGAAGGAATTGTAGGATCAATCTTAACTCTCTTTTTAAATATCTTTGGTATGCCATCATTCATTTTGCGCTTTTTTGCTAAACGTTCTGCCTTTTCTTTTTTTTGTAACTCCTTCTCCCCTTCAAGATCATCTGCACCAGCTGCAGGTCCTTGATCATCATCATCATCAGAAGAATCCATTTGTACATCAGAATCTGCCTCCACATCCACAAATCCATGATCTTCTTCATTTTCATCTTCTGCGAATAGAAGTTCTAACTCATCGTCTGGTTCTTCTTGTTGTAGCAAAGCATTTAATCGGTTTCCTGCAGTCGAACGTTTTTGTCGCGATGTGACCATCCATTCAATTGTATCTTCCCCTCCATTTTGTTCACTATCACTAACACTATCGTCATCGGAGGAATTCTCCTCAGTTCGCATTGGGGTATCCTCGTCAATATCATCGGCCATTTTTGTTATTGTCTTGTCGTAGCGCCGGATTTGGTGAGAGTAATTATAGTCACCACTTTTACTCACTGTCGATAATGGAGAATGCGACGCGATTATTGCGACGTCAAAAATGCGATTACAATTATCGTTGTTGAAGAAGTTCAGAGAAATATCGCCATCGTATCAACATTGACAAGGAATAATTGGAATAACATTTATCCGTTATATCCCAGTGCAGGTGGCGGGTACCTAATTAATAAAGCAGACCTTGGACGGGACTTGGGAGTTACCTACTGTATGTAGTAGTCAGATGCATGGATAAGTTGACCCGTCCTCCGTCCTCCCGAACCGCCCGAAAGTGCGCATGTGGTGTTAACAGCATACCTTAGTAGGGCTTAATACTCTTGACGTCACATGATCCATCTTCTTACAAAGTCTGGTACGATTCAAGTGGAGTATCAAATCCTTGTTACAACTACCAGTACAGAGTCTGAAGATATACGGAGTACAGAGTACACTATGCCATGAATTTTAAGGACACTTCTCCCCAAGACTTTCATCTATTAATAGAAACTCTTAGACGGTTCAGAAGTTTGATACAACTCGCTCGATATTCATATATTACTTGAAGATCAAAGTGTCATTCATGCAAAGACTTCTAGAAGAACCATAGCGCATCTCCAACTCTGATACTTTTCAAGTATATATACAGTCACTTTGCCTAACCATTATCCTCTTGTTACATCTTGAAGGTTCTCTAGAAACATTTCAAATATCATGCTAGTAGTTCGAAACATTCGCATGAAGTATCAATTTCACAATGGAGGGTTTGATGGTTTATATTGCGTCAGGCATGAAGGGTTTGATGGTTTACATCGCATCAAGTATCAATGTCACAATGAAGGGTTTAATGGTTTGATGGTTTGATGGTTTGATGGTTTGATAGTTTGGTGATCTGAATCCATCTCATCTAATCTCATCAGAGCAAAAGATGTGTTCTTTGAACGATAACCTATGTATGACAGGGCTATGAGAGCTGTTCAATTCTAAAGATGGATGCGGTTGGAGTTGCTCTCATCATGCTTATGGCATTGGATAGATGCATTATGATCATACTTGGCATCATACCTGGTGGGTAAGCTAATGTTTCAGAATAAATCCATCACCTGAATGAGAATCAATCAGAGACAAGAGAAACATGCATCATCGAGACGAACATTACCAGCCACAAATTTGAAGACACCAATGAAAGAAGGCACTTGCCATGTATCATTGAACGGATTGAGGAGTAAACAATGACCTCGGGAAGATCAGATTGATGGAATGAAGAACAATAATCGAAATCAACGAAATCACTACCAATTTTAAGGGGTAAGAAAGAGTACGGCATACTCGGGACGGTTAGAATTAGAAGAGGTAGGTGAACTTGTGAATACCTAGGTAGCTTGGGATACTTATTAGTAGGTAGGCAGCAGGATGTGAATAGTTTGCGAATTACTCAATTTAGTAGAATTCAACGAAACCAAATTGAAGTTCAGTTCTTTCTTTACAATTAGCTTTGAGTGCGTGCGTGTACCACCGTCAGATCAAACAAGCCAAAAATCAATGCATTGTCTTTCAAAGTACAGTGTAAGTCAATCGCCAAAGCGAAGAGAGAATATTTTGATACCAACTTGTACTGTTTTCAGGTCATGTCATGAAGCGATAATAAGCATACAACCAATGTTACGTGGAATGAATTGAGGATGGTATTTTGATGGATCTGGATGTATTTGGATATGAATATACTTTATACTTGAATATTACGTAGATTTTCAAATAGGAGAGATAAATGTACAATGCAGTCAGTCATTGGATGGAAATCATTGGTGTGAATGCAGGATGACAGAATCGTGACACCGCACCAATTCTGTCGGGTACCTTGGATCATTTTGATACGGACCCCAATCCTCAACCTCAAGGCTGACTGGATAAGGAAAAGAACTAATCGTCCCAAGTCTTTTCATTAATGCAAGGAAACTTGGAGAAAGTATGCTTCGTAGTTAGGAAGTAGTGAATAGAAACAAACACTGTTGAGAGCCATATGGGGATAAATAGCGACCTCGTTCTAATAATGGTTTTCATGGCTAATCGGTCAGATGGTGATGATTAGAACAGGTATGTTTGACCAGCTGCATCAATATATGTTTTTGATGTTCGGAAATATATGTACCTGATATGCGGTGAGATTTTATTTTGAGAAATTTATGCAGTAGATTATGAGAGCTTTCCTGCAACGTATATACTCTGTGGAATATAAATTTTCAGATCTCTCACCGAAATTGGTAACCTACTGTCTGTAGGCAAGTCGGTCGACCTAAATTGGATTTGTTAACTAGAAGGATTTAGAACATGATATATTTTATTTTGCCTTTCTTTTCCAAATAGTCTACCTCTACCTCTACGGCATTACCCCCTCCTCTCCCCGGAACGCCAGCGGAGCGTCACTAGTATATTTATAGGTACAATAGGTCGGCAGGTAGCTTTTGATGATGTAAACACCTAATTCATGGTTGACCTACTAGGTATAGAGTACTAATGATCTAAATCTACAGATTGGACAAGAACTTATAATGCTTCACTTTTTCCACAGATATATAGATACCTATTAAAGTAATACGATATAGGGTAAAGCCGACTACCTAATAATAATTGACATCAGAATGGATATCCAAAAATAAATACTGTGTATCTAGAGAGATAGTTTTGGTAGGTAGGTAGGTAGGTAGGTAGGTAGTAGGTAAGTAGAGTCTACTATAGACGTAGTTCATTCGTTGAGGAAAACATACATAACCTTAGCCCTCTCGAGTATTTCTATTCTTTGTTCAAATTGGACACAATAAGAAAGAATAATCGATTGTGCTAATCTCTTTAGGATCCGATTTGATTTACTATTAGATTCTTTGCCTAGATCTTTTAGTTGTTCTGAAGATGTATATGTAGACAGAGAACGATATATATATCCATCTCACTCTCGTCTAATAATGTATGCACTCGTTCACTCGTTCACTCAATCACCTGCTCACTCAAAACAAGTCTCATCTAATACCTACCTCAGTATCTTATTGTTGATATAGTTGTTTTCATTTTGGTCAAACTATACATACCATATCTAGGTATATAGATATATTGTATAGGGAGGTGGAGAAGTAGAAAGGTAGAGAAGTAGAAAAGTAGAGAGAGAGAGAGAGAGAGAGAGAGAGAGAGAGAGAGATAGCTATATATCCTTTGTCTCTATCTTTTCCTACCTCCTTATTATCGACTACTTGCCATCTACCATCTGCCATCTACCTACCTACCTCCAACATCTCTTCTCCAATCCCTAGTTTGGTTTACATAAGGCTGTTGTTTGGTATTGGTAACAGATAATATCCAACATATCTCTAGTCAAACTGCCCAGAGAGTACCAGGGATTCTCATTACAATCATATCTAACCTTACTCTGTTCTACGCACCATCCATCAAACCATTCATTTCATCTCCATCAATTCACCACCCAAGCCAGTTTCAGCACATCGCACTAATAATATTAATATAAGCGAATCACATTTATCCTCGAAGACACTCGGTCCATCCCAACAATCCATGATATCTATCTCTCCTTCATCCTTTCCTCCACATCCATCCTAAAACATAAATCTTCACTTTAAACTCATCACTCCCCTCCCTCTTTTCATACATCATCTATCATTTCATATTTCATGTTAGCATCTCTTCTTTTGTATTAATGAAGGTTTGTATATTGAAACGGAACTCTTATTAAAATTCATCAAAATTCATCAAAATAGAGTCTTCCTTTCACACGAAACCCTTTTTCTCCTCAGTTCAGTCCCCCCGTCATTTTACGAAATCCCTCCAAGCTTTAATACAAGCACAATCAACAAAAGTCTCAGCATCCTATCCTTCCTTCACCATCAAGAAAGAACGAAAGAACGACGAAAGAACAAAAGAAAGAAAGAAAAAGAGTTCAGATTCCGATTCGGAAGATTCAGATTCAGATTCAGATTCAGAAGAAGAAGAAGAAGAAAAGACTTTTTGTGCTTCACAGGACCGACCGAACCTCTATCGGATCATCAATCCTTCATTCAATTCAATTCAATTCAATCGACGTATTCAATTTCAAAAGTTTTCTCTCTTGCGAAAAGGAAAGTCATTGATTTGACTCATTGAAAGAATTCGCCTTTTTAATAGATCTTCCCTCCCCCCCCCCCATCATTTATCTCTTCTACCAGAGGAATTTGACAACTCTTTCGACCCTGCCAAACACAGTCTTTACGAATCATCAAAATCTTTCAGGCGGTCATACAGCTACGGTCTCAAATTCATCAACAATTTCATCTGCCGATTCCACTATCGGAGGTCAAATCCAGTTATTTTAGTTTTGGTGCGAACATTAGCGTCAAAATTATCAGAACAGACATCACAAGAAGAGACAAATACAATCAGAATTATACAAAATCTGTCATCTCTCGTACCATAATCGAGAGAATTGTTTTTGCAGACGGGATAATCTATAATGTCAAATAAGAGATCTGAGCATCTCAATCTTGGCCATTTACCCCAGCCAGCCGTCGGGTTCCCTCGTTCGGGTTCTTCAACTACCAATACATCTCCCACGGAAGCTAGTATAGGAGGCGCCTCCTTGAGATCGCCATTTGGTATACCGTCATTGAACTCAACAGGCAAAATGGCCAGTAACACGCGGTCGGGAGCTGGTTCTCCATCGCATGAACTAGGTACCGGATCAAGTGTTAGCAATGTAAATAGAATCTATGCAAAGAGGTACGATCAACCCATCCATCTCTTGTCATGAGTCAATTACTAACTCAATCTTTTGCAGAGCGCGAGAGATTCAAGCACAAGAAGGATTCGTAAATAGCAATCCATGGGGACCACCAACAAGTGGCAATTCTACCCCACTTCGAGAAACTATACTGGAGTCTCCCACGGATGGTTTTCCGGATTTTGCTCAATTGCCAACGACAGAAACCACACCAGCACGACGAGCTCGTGCTGGCACGGTCCCCTCTCGCTTTCCACCTGGAGGAATTTCGAATCCAGTCCCAAATTTAGCTAGTTTGGCGAAGACATCAAGACCAACACCATCACAAAGCCCATTCAAATCTCCATCGCCAAATCTCGGTGACATGAGCGATCCATCAACTAGCACAGGACTTTTGAATCGATTACGTTCTGGTTCAACTCCTCAGAACTCTCAATACAGAAGTTCTCCATTTGGTCACTCGCTTTTCACTTCCAGTTGGGGATTGCCCTCGGGCCGTGATCGGACCTCGACATTGCAGAGTATTGCTAGCCAGTCTTCCAACGGCCCCAGTTCTCCCGCACAGTCTTCATTCTCAAGAGAAGGAAACAATGATAACGAAATCAGAACTCTTGATTATCTGGGTCTTGCGGAAACTCCACAACCTCCTCGGGCACAATTAGTAAATCCATTAATAGCCAATTTCGTTGATGCAAATAGGCAATCAAATCGTTTCCGCTCATACTCTGTCAATGCAAAGGAGAAGTATGCCGAGGATGAGGAGGATGATGAATTTGGATCTGGTAGCATGACACCATACGAGCATCAACAAGCTCAATTACAAATGCAAATGGCCGCAACGAATGCTGCGATTCAACAGCACAACCTTGCAGTTCAACAAGTTCAACAATATGCCAGTCAAGCATCTGCAAGTAGACCAAGAGCCAGAACTGCCGGCGTTCTTGATTCACCAAATACATCACGATTACTTCGTGACTATTATCCTTCAGCTTCTCGTCTTGGCAATGCAATTACAGCCTCGGAGTTGAGAGAAGCAGAAGAATTTGCGGGTCTTCCAGAAGCTGTTGCTGCTATGAGTTTAGGCCGATCGAATAGTGGAAATGATCATCTCTCTCCCAATGACAATTTGGAAGGACCAACGAGTGCTCTCTGGCTAGGAAGCATTCCATCATCAACAACAACCTCTACTCTCACCGAAATGTTTAAATCACATGGTCCAGTTCAATCTGCAAGAGTTCTCACTCACAAGAATTGTGGATTTGTCAACTTTGAACGTATTGAAAGTGCCATTTCAGCAAAGGCTATGATGCACGGAAAGGAAATTTTCCCAGGAGCGGGACCAGTCAGAATCAACTTTGCTAAACCTGTATCCCCAGCAACCACCCCAGGTCCTGACGGAGCATTCCCTTCACCTAGCCCAGATCCATTCTCCAAGGGTTTGGATTCGACTGCAAATGCGGTTGACGCCAATGGTGTTCCTGGAGTCATCTCAAGACCTGGAACTACTGAACCTCCTTCGCCAAGACTTAGGGATATCAAGAATGATATTTTGAATATTGTTTCCGAGTTCGGAGCTACCGCGGATGATAAGATCAAGATTGGTCAAAGCCTGCAATCATCCATCTCATATGATAAATGGCAATCTGAGATCCCAGCCATTCCAGAACCAAGTCACAACAGAGTTCACGACGCTCCTAAACTCCGAGATATTAGAAAACGAATTGACAACCAAAGTTGGTCACCAGCTGAGATTGAAGCTATTGCTATGGAAATGCTTGAGGAAGTTGCCGAATTATCATCCGACTATCTTGGAAATACCGTTGTCCAAAAATTATTCGAACATTGTTCTGATGACACTAGAGACCTTATGCTTGAGCGAATTGCTCCCCACATGGCGGAGATTGGTGTGCATAAGAATGGTACTTGGGCTGCACAAAAGATCATCGACGTATGCAAGACTCCTAAACAGATGACTCTGATAGTTCAGAACCTCGCGCCATATACTGTTCCGTTGTTCCTTGATCAGTACGGAAATTATGTTTTGCAATGCTGCTTGAAGTTTGGTTCACCTTTTAACGATTTTATTTTTGAGGCTATGCTTAGCAAAATGAAGCCTATTTCTGAAGGACGATATGGTGCCAGGGCTATGAGAGCTTGCCTTGAAAGTCATCATTCTACTAAGGATCAACAACGAATGTTAGCAGCTGCCATTGCCTTACACAGCGTTCAATTGGCCACCAATGCGAACGGGGCTCTACTTTTGACTTGGTTTTTGGATACTTGTACATTCCCACAAACGTCGATCTGTTCTTGCCCCTCAACTTGTACCAAATCTCGTTCACCTTTGCAAGCACAAGGTAGCATATCTCACCGTACTCAAAGTTATCAACCAAAAATTAGAATCTGATGCTCGCGACCAAATCTTTCAAGCATTGTTCTTTTCTCAAGATGATGAAACCCTCGAGGCCATTTTATCTGATCAAGCTTGCGGTGCTACCTTGATCTTCAAAGTCCTTACTACTCCATTCTTTGACGAATCTATTCGAAGCAAGGTGGTTGAGAATGTTCGAAATGTTCTTCTTCGTCTCAAGGCACAACCAGCACAGGGCTATAAACGTTTGATGGATGAAGTTGGATTGTCAACTCGCAACGGTAGTGCCGGGCCAAGCAGAGAGCATAGTCAACAGCAATTGACCGATCGCCCTCGACCTGGATCACAACAAAGTCAAGCCAATGGGCAGCACATTCCTCAATCACAATATGGTGCCAATCAATACTATCCTCAAATGCAGCAAAATCCACAAATGCAACAAAATGCATATGATATGGGTATTGGTATGCAACGAACTGACAGCATGGACTCAAACGTCACACCTTATCAACAATACGCTCTTCCAAGTTCGATGTTCCCACAATCTACACCAATGATGCAACCAATGAACATGCAACAACTGCAATACCAAAATATGGCAAGAGGTACACCACCATTGAACAACTTTTATCCTACCATGCAATCAGGATTTGGGGGTTTCGCCAATCCACAAATGGCGGATCAATATCGAGGAATGCAAAATGCGAGCCCTATTCAACCACCATCTCAACAAATGAGCCCTAGCCCAATGGCAGGACAAAGCTCATTCGGACCTCCTGGTTTCAATAACATGGGAATGGGTATGGGAGGATATGGTTATAACGGTTTGCCTGTTAGTGGCATGCAAAACGTGTCATATATGCAACAGGAACAGGTTAACAATCGCCGTGGAAGAGTAAGTCAAACTTTTTCCACATTAAATTGATAAAAATACTAATCTTAGCAGCAGAGATGATTGCAAACATTTAAAAAGCAAAATATCCAACTAGCCACTGGATTTCGCTACGTGTTTAACATTCCTCCAGATTAGGAGTTGTATCAATTTTGGTTGCTTCCACTTTTTGATCAATCTGGATGCAGAACACTCGTTTTTATTGATTGCAAAAGTTTTTATGGCGTCGTCTGTTACAATCAAGTTCTCTTTTTTTTTTTTTTTTTTTTTTTTTTTTTTTTTTATCATTTTCTCGACTTTACGAACGATCAACCACTTTCTAGCTTTCACAGTCATCATTCACATTGGTCAAGACCAATGATTTTGCCCCGGAGACCAAAATCATTTTCGGACAGAAACCAATTTTGTGTTCATGTATACAATATACCGTTCATGTTCATAAAAGGAATATGCGAGTGAAGATTCTTCGGCGGTATTTATTTCTTTTTAGTTCTTGCTTGCGATGCAAAGCGTTTGCGCAGACAATGGAGCGATTGATTTTTTTTCCTCTTCTTCTACGACGGATGCATGAGTCATGAGTGGGTGGGAAGGAAGGTTTTTTGGGGCAATCTGATGAATGGATGGTCTGAAAAGAAGTTTAGGGGATGAGGATAACTTGGACTACATTATCCATTTTATTCAAGGGTATGTGGAAAGATGATAACCAATTTCTCCGAGAGAAGAATATTGAATCAAAGAAAATAGATATTATATTGGGCAGACCGATTAAGAATTCCAGTCCAATGACGAGGAAGACATAAGTGATCGATCTCTCAATATTTATCTAGCCAATGGAGTCTTGATAGATAGGACCTAGGGTTTTCCTACTTGGCGAGCTCGGAACGAAAGATGAAGATAAATATGTAACATGAAGCTGGTGAAGTTAGGATTTGGGATGGTGAAACGGGATGGCGTATTTGCAGGCGGGAACGTCAATTAAGAAATTCAAAAATTAAATTAAAGATAAATATAAAATGTATTGTAAAGAATTTATACTAAATGTTTGTTGTATATATTTGATGTTGAGAGGATCATGTATGTATGGTGTAGTCAGTTTGGGTTGGATTGAATAAATGTGAGGTAGTTAAGTAAGTAGATAGGTATTCAAGTAACTAACTGATATACATACAACTACAGTATAATCCAAATCAACGTCTACTTCAATACATATGGGCAATATATAATAATAATATCAATAGATATTGTAATCTATGTAGGTTTTAGTGTATCAAGAGATTGGAGCATGTTGATATTAAGGAAAATAACCTAGAATTGGTATTGTTTCTTTCTCTTTATCAAAGAAAGGCTCGCTCGCTCTTTAATGATATGATATGATATGATATGACATTGAATTAATACAGATAGACCGTGTTGATACACCTCCCCGAAGCCACCCCGCCTTACTCAGCTCCCTTACTCTTCTTGGTTCTCAACTTCATCAACAAAAACACCAACCCATACCCACTAAAAACAAACAATGCACAAATCCCAGCATCTCTCCATCCATAAGAATACGTCTGTAAATTCAGACTTTGCAAATAATCTTTTCCGCTCCTGTACTCACACACCCTACATCCACTGGTCGCATCTGGGTTCGTCAAGTTTGCCGCGGCTCCCATGCCTTGGAGATAGGAAGAGAGGTATTCGCCACACGTACCATTGGCCGGGTTGAAGATGGCAAATTCGGATTCTCGGCATCGGACGGGGGTGTCCCAGGTGGTGAAAACGAGGAGTGATCCCATGAGGTAGTTGAAGGGGTTGAGGTAGTACATCCAATATCTCCAGAATGCGGTGATTTGCGCATACGGAACCAAGACACCGCAGAAAGATACCAGAGTGCCGATGACAAGTGGGTTGACTAATGAGGCAAATACCACGTTGGGTGCGTAGGCGGCGACGAATTGTCCGATTCCGGTGTAGATGAATTCGTAACAGATCATGACGAAGAGGACGGCGCCGGCTTTGTTGCTATCGGATGGGAATCCCACAGTGTAGTACCAACAGACGAAATAGAGGACGGCGCAGATACAGAGGTAGGGGAGTTCGGAGACGACGTTTCCCGTGGCAAAGGCCCACCAGGAGTACATTTTGGATTTCTTCTCGCGCACCTCGTAGATATCTCTGCGTTCGAGGAAGAGGGGTTGCAATTGTGCCATTACACCAGGGGCGACGAAGATAAAGTTGAAGATGGTAAAGAGACGTAATTGGAGTCCTCCGACTGATTCTTTGATCATCCAGAAACTGAAGCCGTTGAAGAGTGCTGAGCCGATGTGTAGTGCAAATTTATTGTTGATATATTCCGTATTTCGGTAAATGGAAACGTTCATGCGGTTTGTGACGAGCTTGATTTGTTGCCACATAGGCATGGCGAACTCAAAACCATCGTCGGAGGTTCCTGGGGGTGCAGCAGCTGCGGTATCGATAATTCGATCGAGTTCTTTGACTGTGTATTGGTACTCGGGAGAATTGAGCCAGACTTCATTCCAATCTTTGCCTTTGCTTAAAGAACCAGATACGACGTCGATCATGTGTTCAGCAGGGTTGGAAGATTCGGGACAGGGAGCATCGTAACGGGCGAAATATTCCTTGATGGTTTGGGAGTTTTCACCAATATCTCCGAAATAGACGGTTTTACCTCCTTTAGCTAACAACAGAAGTGAATCGAATTGAGCAAAGAGTTGAGCAGAAGGTTGATGGATGGTGACCAAAATAGCTTGACCAACATCTGCCAATTTTCTCAAAAATCGCACCGTGTTAAAAGCAGCTTGTCCATCGAGACCAGAAGTCGGCTCATCTAAGAAGATAAGAATGGATGGTTTAGAAACGAGTTCCACACCAATCGTCAAACGTTTTCTCTGCTCAATACTCAACCCCGCTCCTGTGGTTCCAATCAATGTATTCTCAATATCGTGCATTTCCAAAAGATCAATAATCGTATCGACATATTTTAATTTCTCGGCGTCGGGGATGGTCCTCGATTGTCGGAGGAGGGCGGAAAATTCCAATGCTTCACGTACAGTGGCAAATGGTTCATGTACATCCAATTGTTCACAATAACCAGCTGAACGTTGGAAAGAGACAGAAAGGGGTCTTCCATCAACGAGGATAGATCCCTTGATCGTTCCGTCGGTTTTGCGTTGCGCGAGTACATCCAAAAGTGTCGTTTTTCCTGCTCCTGATGATCCCATTAGAGCGCCCAACATACCGGGTTTGACCCATCCTTGGACATTGTCGAGGAGAACACGATCGCCTGATGGTGTCTTGACGGTATAGGTGAGATTCTTCCAGGTGAACACAGATGTGTTGCGCATTAATTGATCATCGTTATCATCTCCCACCTTGGTATCTTCAGACGCGGAATGAACATCTTGAGGGCGTTTTTCTCGGACTGCTCCTGATTCTTCATCGCCTGCATTGGCTGCCTTTAAAACAGATGCATTATGATGGGCTTTCTCTCGAGGAATGAGAAGGAATCCTGATTTTCCGGCAGAGGAACTCCAGTTGCTGGTACAATAAATTGTAAGGCCGACGAATAAAACCCACCAAGCCCAAAGAATTCCGAAGTTTCTCCAAATGTTATCAGTAGAATATGAGAGCGAATTGAGGTATTGTTCTCCAGTGACACTGATGGCTCCTGGTAAAGCACCACCAACACCGGCGCAAGCTTGATATGTTAGATCGGTGTATCCAGGCCCATTTGGAACCAGATTGGTACCGACACAGGGAATTATTTGACCTTTGAATTCATTGGCTAAGACTGCTGAGAATCCATAGGCCAATGGGTCGATCCAGTAAATCCAAACGAACCAAGGATGCATATCAGGTTTTTGAATCATATATCCTGTATACATGATCAAAGCACTGATCAAAAAACCAGATACCTTACTTGCAGCATCAAAAGTGGAGAAACCAGCACCAACCGCTCTAAAAAGAGCAGTCATACACATGGTTGTTGCAAAAATGATAACCCAATATGTAAAGAAGGCACCGGCATCTTGTCGTAATCCCACCATGAAATACATCACGAGTGAGAAATGCGATATTTGAACAAAGAGAACCGGGATATCGGCGGCGATTTGAGCTATACAAAAGGCAGCGGGGTGATACAGAGCAAATGCTTTATGTTTAGCGAGAACAGGACGACCAGAGAATGAATCAGTGACTTCGGACATGGCGAGGAGAGCATTGAAGAGAAGAGATAGGAAAAGAGCACCGGATTTGACGAATAGACCGGCAGAATTGTTGGGAGCATTGTAGAAGAGAGAACCGGCGATGAGAGCTTGGGCGAGGGTGGAAAGTTGTTTGATGATAAAGGTAGCTTTGTCTCCCCAGATGATTTGATATTGACGAATGATGCAGGCTTTAACTTGAGTGGTGAAACTGGTGGTGAGGGGGGATTTCTTGCTTAATCTTGGGTACTTTTCGTGTTGGACGGATTCGTGGAAATCGGAGGTTCGTTGTTTGGCTATTGCCGTGTTGGGATAATCGTATTCTTTTTCCATTTCGAATTTGATTGGGTGGTTGTTATATGTGGCGAGGATCTCGTCGGCAGTTCTGGGGAATCTATCGTGGAAATCATCTCGGATTTTTCGCTCGGTTGGTACCTATATCAAGATGT
The DNA here is from genome assembly GCA_009299455.1 of Monilinia laxa. Classification (NCBI taxonomy): domain Eukaryota; kingdom Fungi; phylum Ascomycota; class Leotiomycetes; order Helotiales; family Sclerotiniaceae; genus Monilinia; species Monilinia laxa. The sequence goes on from VIGI01000020.1 coordinate 207,244, forward strand.
GATTAGTGGTGATCAGGGTATAAGTTGTATGCAATCATATGAAGAGAAATATACCGTAACACCAGTCAAGAAATCAGCGACATTGGCAGAATCATCACAGATGAATCCCAAATCTTCCATAAAAGGTCGAGCTTGTTTCATCGGTCCATAGTAAATTTGTTTTCCCTCATCCAAAACCAAAACCTTGTCGAACAGGTTGTAGATACCGTTACCTGCTTGATAGAGTGTAACGATACTAGCCAATCCAAAGATATCCGTCAATGCCCTCACAGCTTTCGTGTATTCCAAAGCCGTACTAGCATCCAGACCTCTTGTTGAATTATCCCAACACATCACACTCCCCCTGGTAGCGAGTGTCTCAATAATAGAAACACGTTTTCTTTCACCGCCAGATACACCTCTAACGTACTCATTTCCTACTTTGGTCTCGTGCGTATGAGAGATACCCATGCTCTTCAGTAAGAAATCTCTACTCTTTTGTTGATACTCAAGAGGAGTACTTTGATCCGAAGGTAAGTTATGTGGAACCTTCATTCTAGTTGCGAAATCGATCGTTTGTCCAACAGTGAGTGTAGGGAAGAAGAGTTCATCTTCGGTATTCATGACGATTTGTCCTCGGTATTGATGAGCTTCGGTGTGATTTAATGACCCAAAATGAACATCGCCCGTAACCTCAGCATATCCCGTTCGGTTATTGGCAAGCATCTTTAGTAGAGTCGTGCATCCAGCTCCCGGTCGTCCAAGAACTAACAACATCTCTCCAGGTTTAACACATCCATGGGAATTATCGATGATAGTCCTAAGCGGGGGACTAGCTCTTCCCTCTTTAATAATCTTGGGAATATTGAATTGTGATCCAACATTCTCATTGATAGCCGCATCAGCTCCAATTCCCTTCACTGTCAAATTCCTCCAAGTTACACCGAGATCTCTTCTCTTAACTTGATCCTTTTCTCCTTGTTGTCGCATGGCTTGAATCTCGGGCATGAGACCCCAATCTTCAGCCATACTAATTGGTTCATCTTTCTCGTCTTCGTCGAAATCATCGTAGTGTCGTGATGCTCTTCGCTCTGAAAATGCGGATGATGTTGAAAGTACTCGTGAAAGTCCACTTACGGGTCGTGAGATTGCACTCACGGGTCTTTCACGTCGAACAATCGAAGCGAAGCCTTCGGCCTCATTAGCTGCCATGATAGGCAGTTGTAGTATTGACACTCAAATACTAATTGGTAGAGAAGAATCAATTGAAAGAAGAGAAATGTATCAAAATAAGGTTTAGAATGCAATGTCGTCAAGTTGAATGAAGAAGAAAATCAAATACGTCAGAGGCTTGTTCCTTTGCTTTCCCTTTGACAAAGAAGTAGGAAGATGATACGAGATCTTGAAATCAAACTGGAAAGGCTCAAAGTAAATAATGAAGAAAATAAACAGGAACGAGATTGACCCACCAAAAGAAATAAATAACTAATATTTCAAATATCAATACTACGAGCTGATATCAAAGGAAAAGTCCATATGCGGGTAATCTAGATCCAAACCATAAGACCGCCCGTTCCAACAAAATAGGCTTTCCGCATTCCTCTCGGACAACTAGAATACCGACACAGTGCGTGCGGCGCTCTCACTCATCACTCATCACTCATCGCTCATTACTCATCACTCATCACTCGTCACTCATCAAGGGGGAGCAAATCTTCAACCATTTTTGAAATGGAAACTTTTCCCAAGTATAAGTCGTCATGATTAGTTTTCGTAATTTTTACATGGATTTGAAGCATAAGAAAGACCCTTAAACCCGAGTCCCCGGTGCTGTCAACAAAGACGAGTAATGTAAGATCTTACCTTGTACGACTGTACTGCACTGTGTGACGGTGCATGTACCTGTCTATGTCTCCCTTGAAAGAAAGTCCGTAGTCCGGGCTAGACCTTTATTTTAGAGACTCGTTGTTCCATTATTTTGGTCAAGTCTTAAATAGCCCTACGGAGTATAGTATCATTAAGTTGAACCAGAGTACCATCCACATCAAATGAGCATATACTAGACTAGATCTAATTAAGATCTGTAGGATTGATAGTATTGTTGAATAGATCGAACTTCATCAAGTACCGACCGGTATCTTGCCGGCGTCTTACCTTGCAACTACCTTCGGTTGTTTATATGATATTGATCCATCCTGTATGTAAATCTTTCACCACATTAGCAATTAGGCTGATCATACACTTTTCCATCTTACTCTCGTTGTCTCTTCTATCTTCGTCAAATCTCATCTCACTCAATTTCTACTGATCGCACATTCTTTTGTGTCTTATCTCCGCTAGATAAGTTCGATCTAATCTGTTCAAAGTCACTTATCTCCATCTCCATCTTCATAGTCATAGTCATAGTCATAGTCATGGTCATACTCATCTTCATCTTCATCTTCATCTTCATCTTCATCTTCATCTTCATCTTCATCTTCATCTTCATCTTCATCTTCATCTTCATCTTCATCTTCATCTTCATCTTCATCTTCATCTCCTCATTCCCATTCCCATCCCCAACCCCATCCTCTTGTCAGAGATCAAAGCTGATCCAGGGCAGTATAGGGTCTCTCAAATCCGTAGCGCCCACCTGATTCCCATCCCAATGAGCTGAATTCCCTTTTTTACATAAGGTTTGCGCAATCCTCACCTCAATCCTACCACCTCAATCCTACCGCCCCAAACCATTCGAAACGAATCCTTCAATGTGGGGCAACGGACAACCAAAATGCCCGTGATTTCCGTGCGTCGTCAGTAGGTACTAATGCTGAGATCCATGTATGTTCATCGAACTGCAGTATGTACCGCGGACAATCGATTTTACGTAGAATTTCCGTGGAAGCTCTCTGTATCAATGAATCAATTGATCCAATACCTTATCGATATAAATGTAACCCTTGAGAAAACTCGCTAGTCTAGCTACTCGCCTCCGGGATTAAGCGTCTAGCTGGATTGATATGAAACCATGCCACATTATTCGCACCAACACATCTGATACCCACTCAGATTCCCCCATGCTATTATATTTGTTCCCACTCTTCTTGAATAGGATATATACTAAAAAACCTGTTCTCTATCACAACAAGATCGGGCTTCTGGCGCAATGGCAACGCGTTTGACTTCGACTTCTGTTAGAAATAACAGTTCTCTCCATCAAAAGATTGCAGGTTCGATCCCTGCGGGGCTCAATAAGATCATATGGTCACTCACCTTTTGTCTTTTTTGTCTTTTTGTTTTTTTTATGAGACGTAAGGGGGACTTTGAAGGTCGTACGGACTCATGGGCCTAACAATATGATCATACGGAGTACCCTTCAAAGCTTCTCTTGTACAATTCTAAATGCGGCGGGATGAATTATCATTGGTCAAATAATGATTGGATATATTTTGGAAAGATTCAAGTGAAATCTGGATTAAAGAATGAATTTTGGAAGTTGTGAGAGTCGTTCATGAATTTGTGCACCCAGTTAGTTCTATGAAAATGTGTGAGATTTCGAGGTAGTGGTACAGAGTACATGGGTGAAAAAGCTGGTTGGTAGACTAAAGAATCATCATACATTTTTTACTGGATGATATTGATGCAGATGAATGTCATCTAATTGGACGGGGTGTTTGATATCTAGACTTAAATATCAGAATGAAAGATTCAATGTGTAAGTCTTGATTGTAAATGGAGTTTGAAGACCTTGAGTATCATAATATCATGTCTGAATGAGAATACATGTTAGCTTAGTCTATAGGAATGGTTTAATGGTTTATTGGTTTGAGATTAAAGATATTTTTTCTGCAAAGTATTAATTGAGATCTCGGGGATATTGGGTCTTGATCCAATTTTCATATTTGAAATACTTGATCTGATAGAAGTTATGATGAGAATGTAGGTACTCAGGTAATTAACTCTATAATTCTATGAGGTTAGGTGAATGGATAGGATGAGAATGAGTGAGTATTGTTGGTTCTTCAGATGACCATGAACTTTCACTGGTACCCAATGATGGTGATTCTTTGTTGAGAGTTGTTGACTACCTATGCAATGCATCCTCTCATCACTGCCACACTGAGGCTTTACAAACGTTTTGAGACTCGACTTCGATATCTCATTGGCTTGAATTAGGCCATTTATGAAAGTTGAAAGTTTTATGTATATCAACGAGACCATAAAGGGCTTCATCTTTCGGGTTGTGGCCGGTGGTTTGATTGATGATAGAAAACATCCATTGGCCAAATTCCCAGTCTCTTGGACGTCGTCGCAATTAAATAATAACTAATTATTTGTATGCTTGGTGGAGTAGATAGATGGTTGTTAATATGCGAGGAAAAGATCAACCATGTGTATTCTACAGCCCACATCCAGAAAAGGTAGAATTTGACTCAAAGACTGTGTGGGAAATAGAAAGAGAAGTTCCTTTTGTTCTTTGTTTGTAGACAGAGTATACGGTGCTCAAGAAAGCCGTGGTTTAGGTTATACGATAAGCGCATTCATCCATTTACTCTCCACTACGTTTTTTCTATCAAATTTCCAAAGCAATTCACCTCGACATAATTTGAAATGTAAATATATCTTCTCCTGTATCCATGGATATATCTATTTCAATACCCTCATGAACATACCTTCCCTACTATAAACCCCAAAGATGGCCAATCTCTCTTCCAGATGTCTTCAAAACATCTCGTCAGAAGAAATCCGAAATTTCATGGGTACAGTATTTTCAAATCCATGGTCAGAAGAGAATCCAGATGGAATTTTTCCTATGGGAATTGCTGAGAATAGACTTATGTATGGCTATAACCTTGTACTAAAACTTGTTCCCTGATGAAATTGACTGATATTAAATGTTAGGCGTCATGAACTCGTCGAGTATATAAATTCGAGTTTTCGGATGACCACAAAAAGTATTCATCCTCATAACATCCTTTCCCTCTGATCTTGAGAAGAAACATAATACTAACAAGACCTAGTGCTTACATATGGTGATGGTCCTACTGGTTCCTGTGAATTGCGCGCTGCTCTCGCCGGATTCTGGAATTCAAATTGCTCACCCAAAGAACAAGTTACAAGAGAACATGTCACTGTTATGGGAGGGGGTTCATCAATCCTCGATACTTTAAGTTATTGTATAGCAGAAGAAGACGAGGGTATTTTAGTTGCTCAACCTTTTTACGTTGGATTCATAGGAGATCTGGATGATCGTGCAAGGTGTGTGATGTTCTATCAACTGATGCTTCATCCCCCAGAAATATCACATACTAATCACGAAATTAAAGAGTAAAAGTAATTCCTGTATCAACCGGCTCATTAGAAAATGTAACTACCATGACTGGAGTACATAAACATGAAGAAGCTTTCTTGGTTGCCCAACAAACAGGTATCAAGATTAAAGGAATTCTACTCTGTAATCCACATAATCCCCTCGGAAGATGTTATGCTCCAGAGGTCTTGGAAGCATATTTATCTCTCTGTTCAAAATATAACATTCATCTCATCAGTGATGAGGTATATGCCAAAGCCATTTTTCCTAACCAAGATATACCAAACCCAATGTCTTTCACCTCGATCCTCTCTATAAATATTCAACAGTTCTGTGATCCGAGTTCTGTTTGTGTGATTTATGGTATGAGTAAAGTATGACTCCAATTCACTCCTGTATTGAAATGCAAAGAATATCGTATACTGAAATTATGATAGGATTTCTGTTCAAATGGTCTACGTATCGGATGTATCATCTCTCAGCATAACCCTACACTTCATCGAACTCTAGGAGCAATTTCAAAATTTGCCTGGGCATCTTCATTATCTGATCATGTATGGACAATAATGTTAAATGATCAAAAATTTCTGGATCAGTATTTCTCTACTCTTGCTCGAAGAATGGCTATTGCATATGAGACCTGTACACGGAGGTTAAGAGAATTTGAGATTACTTATATTCCTGCGTAAGAATGATGTCCCTATTCAATGCTTCTCTCGAGATAGAAATAGACATAAACTAATGTGGAATAGCTCTTGTGGTCCATTTGTTTGGATAGATCTTCGTTCCTACCTTACCTCTCCAACAATTGAGGCTGAACGTATTCTCTCATGGAAGATGTTAAAATCTGGAATTTGGTTAGCTACCGGAGAAGCTTTTGCATCTGAAGAACCGGGTTGGTATCGAATTACTTTTGCTATGGGAGAAAAGGACTTGAGATTTGGAATGGATAGGTGAGTTTTATCTTGGTAGGGGTAGAGGTGAGGGTTGAAATAGTTGTACGTTCATGCTAATAATATTGGTGATTTAGATTATGGAAGGTTTTATGTGCGGTAAAGAAAGGTGATGGGCAATTGTTGGTGGAAGAATAGGATATGAGATAGACTCTCAAAAGAGGGTAGGTTCGTATGAATTGAAAATTAGATGGAAATATTTAGAATAATCATTAAGTATATATTGTACTTCTCTCCGTGTCCATGATAAGAGCCTCTACATCGCATTCAACGCTGTAAAGCAATAGGTTGAAATACAGTTACTTCATTTGACTAACTATTGAATATTCAATAGACCGACCGACTACTTGATATGACTTGTTACCAAAAAAGTGTTTGTATTTTCGAAATGGTAAAAAAAATGACTGAAAGTCATTTCGATATTTCCACCAAAATTTAGTTCTACGTCATTTATAGACCCGAACATGAAAGGAAGATGGGGATCATGTCATCATGTTGTGTTGGTCGAAATATGAAGTCTCATTTCCTCTTTCAGACTTTCCTTCAAAATACACTCAGACTCTCTCGTAAATGCTACACGATCCCATATACATACTCACTCCTCCATAATTTACTCGTGGAATTCTCTCTTCGATCCAAACTCCGGTCCATCTCTGATGGGGTCGCACATGAATCCACCCACACCTAAAATGAATCGACTTTAATTATCCATATTGTGCCTCACGGTTCAACAAAATACGCCCGTTTGGCTTAGCGGTAAAGCGCATCACTAGTAATGATGAGATCCTAGGTTCGATTCCTAGAACGGGCATTCAATAATACCTATAATATTACTTTTGTTCTCACGGATCTTTTGCCCATTAATCATCGACTAATCAAACCCAACGTATCTATCTTACTTGAACACTTCTTTTGCACTGAAAGCCATCCACTTCAATTCACTTCAAATATTGCATTAGCTTTCATTTTAATTCATTGCAGTAACAAAAGTTATGCAAAGTGGGTAGCACGAAGTGGACATATAGGTGGAACTAATTAGTCGAACCAACCCGAGCCCCTGATATCTCGCTAGATTGAGCTACTCCCTCTAGCCACACAAGCCACAGCATCTGGAAACTTTCTACTATTTACTTCCACGTACTGTGAACGAGGGAGATGGTCTTTGTGTTGATGTGTGTGTATTGTGTGCGGAAGTGATCAACAATTATTTTGCTGATCTGTGCCTACTAAATACTAGCTACGAATATAAAACTAATGACTAAGCTTGCTCACGTGAAGTCCTTGCCTCAAAGTATTCTACATCGTTTATCATGGTTTGGAATTTTATATTGTGATTGCTGCAAGAGTCAATAACTAGGGTCATTATATACAAGCGATCCGTAGAGATGGAAGGCTAGAAGGGGATTTTTATAAAAATGAACCTTTGAAAAGATTCAGAGAGAGAAAGATCGATAATATAGAATCAGAATCAGAACTAGAATCAGGTTATACAATTTCATTAGAATTAAAGGTGCTCGAAACGAAGAACCGAGTACCTGTTGTTTTTGGAGGGCCAATACCAATTCCGCACTCTGCAAGTCGTTCAACCCGACTTTGAAAATATAGTCTTCAATCAAGATGCTGAGCTATTGAAGCATGATATGATTTTTACATACAGTTATGGATGGAGAGAGCCGTACCCAGAAAGATGACTGACACTCGACGCAAGATGAGTGGTGCAACCTGGGGGAGAACGCAGTTCAGCATGACCTTGCTTGGTGTTTAGCTTGGGCTGCTGTTGTGGAACTAGACCATGTTCACCTGGCGAGCTTTCCGGTAGGAAGAAATACCTGAGGTGGAGGGATATTGTAATGACCAGGAATGGCAGGACAACTGATGTTAATTCATATATGAGATGCAAGTCCCCTAACCCACATCCCGCTACCCCGCCATTCTGCCATTCGGCCACCATTTTGTACCAAAAACAACCATTGAAAGTATTAATAAAACTTTTGTTATTTGCTATAATAATATAAAATTCAAACTCAGGATTCAATATATAATCAATAGCAGATTTAGTACTTTTCTTTATAAAGTTATTAAATGTTAATTATGTATAAATCCTATTAAAACCCTTTTAACTAATAAATTTTTAAATAAAAACAATTGAAAATAGATTATATATTTTCATTATATTGTTAAGCTAGTTCCATTCTAAACACTATTTTTAATTATATATTATAATTTGTAGTTAATGATTTATTTAGAATTAAATATTTTGCTAACAAAACGTTTCAATCGCGTATAGGATTTACATATAGATGGATAATAGGAAATCACTATATAAAAATTATACCAGAAACCGCCCCAACCAAATACCCCCCATAAACAACGAGCCATTCTTTATGAAACACATCCCTAGTCTTTGCTACGAGACATTCCTCCATCAGGACCCTGTTTTCCATCGCTCTCATTCGCATCATCAAGACTAAGGAATCCCATTTTTTCAATAGCAATAGCCGTTGTCTCTTCAAAGGCAACAACTTTTCCTTCAATACCGCAAATTGCAAGCTTAGTAGAAATTCCCAAAGCCATTCTCTTCTTTCTCTTGTGTTCACTTTGTCCGCCACCCTTACCGCCACCATTATTATCATTGCCAGTAGGACCAATCAATTCAACATCCTGTACGATACGTTGATCGACCTTACGTTTCCACCCCACGACAGCATCACGAGTAGCCGGCTCTGGAAGAGAACAATGGGGAACACCCTCGAATGTAGAACTCCTAGGACGTTTGGACGAAGTGCGAGGACGAAGACCACCAATATCCCACATCATATTGCCATCGACCGAGACAAAGAGAGTTCGGTCATTATTTGGACTGGTGCTGAAAGATTGGCGTCTATGCTTTGGCTGTTGGAAATACATTGATGAGTTCTTTCTACCCATGGGTCTGGAAGGTGTAGTGGAGATAGTGGGAGCGGTTGGTGCGATGATGGGAGCTGGGGGTGATTTGGAAATCGGCATGTTGGTTTGCTTGGTGGGAGAGTTTGTCGGTATCATTTTGGGTCGATGAGATGAAGTTGGTTTTAGTAGAGGTAGGAATTTGTGGAATATATCAAAGTGCGGCTTCAGAATGTGGCTTCAGACTGCGGCTTAATTACTTTGATATCCTGCGACTTGATCAAGTCTCATGTGAAGTTTACTGACCTTTCATAACTCAATCTTCACTCGATTTAGTATCAGCTTGTTGATTTGTAGATCAAAAATGGTTATAGGATTCTGATTTAGGTAGGTTTGTAGAGTTGTAGATATGGATTGTATTTATAGGTAATTGATGAAATGTTAAGAAAATTTGGTAAGTTGTTGATGAGGTGACAGGATTAAAAGATTCTACTATAGTAGATGAGTCGCAATGCTCTCATAAGGTTCAAGAGTGCAAAGGTCAACATAAGAAGAACTGTATTAAGTGTGCCCCTAGCTTCTTGTTCTACCCTACTAAAGGCTTGGTTCAAAACGACAGCCAAAGGGGTTTTCTTGATTGATATCTAATCCAATCGTGGTAGTACGGCTCACTAAAATCGTACCGACGTTTTAGTTCCAAAATTTCGCAGAGCCTCATCATTGTTACCTAGGTAACTTGAGATGAATTTGGCTATGATAGAAATCATCCAACATTTGTGACCTCTTCTCGCAAATATGATTCGTCCTCTATTATCATCCAGTGCATCACTGGCAGCAATATACGTGCCGGCTGCTGTAGGCTTCCTTTTTGCCTACACTTTCTAGAGAATCGAACTCCAGAACCTTATTTCCCCAACTCCAAACCATGATGCAAATACATAGGTAATACACGATCCCCCGATCCACGGCTTTACTAATGATTCCGAAAATTCTTTTTTCTACACAGAGGATGTTAATATCTCGTTTGACCACATCTTAGGACAAGTCAACTTACTGATAGAATAGATCCGTCCTACTACTACCAAGATTGATAATCTTTGGGCATCCATCACGGTCCTTCTCCAATCTCGTACATTCGAAGCAGTAAAATGCATCTGAAATTCCTTCTCCTCCACATACTACACATTTATTTTGATAGTTTCCGAAACTACACTCTTCGCAGATGCGCACTAGAGTTGTGGGACGAACGTATGAATCGCATACTGGGCATTTGCCATCACATTTATCGCAGAGACGTCCGATAGCAATACCCGATTGCTTTCTGCACATTACGAGATCTCTAACAGTAAGTTAGCATTTGTAGTCTTTATAATTGAGGAGGTTTATACATACGGATGATGACGAGACATGTTTGATTATCTCTGTAGATATGAAGCTGTAAGTTGTCTTCTTGGACAGATTACTAGGTTTGGAAGTACTTCAGTTTTGAGGATTGATGTAGTTGTCAAAGGTGCCTATGATATAATTAGATGCTTGATGAGCTCCAGCTTTCTATTTTCTATATCACCGCCACCAAATCTTGAGGTTTCGTTCTTTGATTTATAAGCACAGACCACCACGCTAGTACCGACAGGGATATATGGATTTACATCCATTGCATATTGCTCAGGTGGAAAGGGCAACACATGATTAAAAAACATTACGATTACATTTATTCCTATTCTCCTTATCTTATGTGGACAACATCGTTCTGAGAGAAATTCTGCTAATCTATTCAAAGTGATGATGATGCATATATAGATATGACAGATCTACCAACGTAAGTAAACAAATCCCAAGTCATATATGTTTTGAAATTATACTAATAGAATATAGACCCGTGGCATCTGCAGTTGCCATTCCTAAATCAGACAAACCAGCAAACGTTAAAAGTCCCCGCATGAAGCGTCGACAATCATCCGCATCCGAAGAAGTTTCAAAACGTCCCCGATTCTCTACCGAAGACAGCGCAATATCTCCATCTACTCTAAATTCCTCTACGGATGTTGTCGATTCTTCGAAACATGAACATGAACATGAACATGAACATGAACATGAACATGAACATGAACATGAATCATCTGAAAAGAAACAACCTCTTGCCAATTCACCAGATACTTTGAGAAATTCTAATCCTGAAAGGCGAAAGAGTAGTGTTCAAGAGGAACGCAAGCGCGGTCAAAGATTATTTGGAGGTCTATTGAATACTCTCAATCAAAGTACACCAAATGGACAACAAAAAAAACGACAAGAAGTGGAAGCGCGGCAGAAAGAGAGAGCTGCGCAACGTAAAGCTGAAGCAGAAGATAGGAAGAAGGAGAGAATTGCGAATTTGAAAGCGATACGAGTGGTTGAGCAAGTAAAATTTGAAGAAGAATCGGTTAGTTATAATGGAACGAGAAAAGGAAGACGGGACTGATGATTTTGTTGTAAAGATGCGAATTCGGCATACGAATATGCTAGCTATAGCCCAGTTTCTATCTACTGAAACAGAACCAAAACTTGTAAGGACTATACTTATTCATATTGAAGGCCATTACTAATTTATCAAGTATTATAAACCATGGCTATTATCAGCCAGGAATGAAGCTACAATCAAAACCCAAGTCGAGGCAGCGCAGGCATTAATCGAAGAAGAGAAGTCTGAGTGGGCACATCGACATCTAGAACAAAGACTAACGATCGAAGAGAAACCCGAAGTAAAGGTGACGTCTGATGTGATGATGAGGGAGCCTCAAACCGAGTCTCCATCTATTTCTAATATTGATACTACTAATCCCACTTCTACACTTGTTACTCAGTTCCCACAGGTTAAGACTGAGAAAGATGATCCGGAGGAGAATAATGGTGAGGTAGTTGTAGAGGCAGAGGAGGATACTGTCATTTACTGAGTGCTCTACGTTGATGAACTTGGAGTTGGCTGGGAATTCTCGGATGGTGTTTAGGTGACGGTGAATTCACGAGTGGTTAATAAAAGATAAACCCCCTATTTCCAACCGTAATACCGAATCCATTCGGATGGATTTCTGAAAGGAGTGAGGGATAACAACCGCTCTTTCAAATAGAATCATATTCTCTTATTAAAACTATGGCAGGCTTTGGATTTGAAGTCCACCAGTGGGTGCACAGTCTTATAGAACGTCTTCAAAATCCCACCGAAGATCAGCAATTTCCAGGTCAATGATATCCCGAGCCATCTTGTAATCTAGACTGGCTGTATTAAAATATTTCATTTCCCTTCATCATTACTCACATCAACTGATTTCAGGGGAAGCTGTGTAAGCATACCTAGGTATGCATCTGCTGCCAAGCCCACCTACGAAACTCAGTAGCAAGGTACAACCAGCAGTCGGCGACACCGGGTGGGACCACTTCGAAGTCCGACGCCATCAAACGTCTGATCTCTCTGAACCTAATCCAGGTTTGAATACACAAGGTAAAGCCGAGAAAGCCGTGATATGTTATGCATTGCGTGGAAAGAAAACAACAGCTGTCCCATTATTCAATTTTCATGTATTTGGGCCGAGGCACGATTATTGGTGGGGCAGCCTCGTTGTTTAAAAGGCCAACATTCCCACCTCATATCATCAGCCTCGTTCATATTTCTTTTTCCATTCGAATTACCATTCTAGCCAACCAAAGATCAAAATGGTTGATAAACTCGCCCCACAAGACCCTCGGGTCCAATATAAGTCGGCCGATGTCAATGGTCGAACTTACTCCTATATTCTTGCCGAACCACAAAATGGCGCCGAGCCGGTTGCTACCATATTCCTGATTCATGGGGTGAGTGATATATTTATTTTCTGACTCATAGATCAACTTACGATTTACTCGAATGCTCCAATCATCTTGATCCTTTGAATCCGTCACACACGTCCATGCATTTACTAACGCCCCCCTCAAGTGGCCCGATATGGCCTTCGGCTGGCGCTACCAGATCCCCGCTCTCCAAGCGCTGAACTTCCGCGTCGTAGCCCCAAACATGCAAGGCTACTCCAGCTCGTCCTCCCCGCAAGACCTCAGCGCCTTCACGTACAAAACCGCCGCCGATGACGTCGCCGCCCTCGCCAAAGTCATCGGCGTCTCGTCCATCATCCTCGGTGGCCACGACTGGGGCGGAGCAATCGTCTACCGCATTGCGCTGCACTACCCCGACCTCATCGCGGCCGTCTTCAGCGTGTGCACGCCGTTCTTCCCCCCGCAGCAGCAATACGTGCCCATGACTGTGCGCGCCAACTTTAAATACCAGCTGCAGCTTCAGGGGCCGGACGTGGAGCGCGAGATTGTCGGAAAGGAGAAGTTGGGCTTGATGCTCAATGCGTTGTATGGGGGACGGACGGCGGAGCGGGAGTTGGGCTTCTCGGTCGCGGACGGGGTGCACTTTTCCAAGTTGGGGGAGCTGGGGCAGTCGCCGCTGCTGAGTCGTGAGGAACTCGAGTACTATGCCGAGCAGTACGCGATCAATGGGATTCGGGGCCCGCTGAACTGGTACCGGACGGGGGAGTTGAATTTTGAGGATGAGAAGGCGTTGGCGGAGCTGTTTCATCGGGAGGATGGGACGGCGTACAAGGTGAAGATTCCGACGATGTTTATTGCGGGGTCGAGGGATGCGGCGCTACCGCCTGTCATGGGGGAGGGGATGAAGCAGTGGTTTGGGGAGGGAAAGTTGAGGAGGGAGGAGGTCGATTCGAGTCATTGGGCTTTGTGGGAGAAGCCGGAGGAGGTTAATGCTTATATCAAGGATTTTTTATTGGGGGTTTTGGGGGGGAAGAGTCATCTTTAGAATGAGGAATGAAGAATTGGGGTTCTAGAGAATGAATAGAAGAGTGCATACATAGGTATGTGTGTGTGTGTGTGTGTGTGTGTGTATGTATGTATGTATGTATGTAGATATATATTTATATAGATTGTAATATTAAGATATCATATTTTATATTTCTTTAATAGATGATTTTAATATCTTTTATGTTTGTAATATCTTTTATGTTTGTAATATCTTTTATGTTTGTAATATCTTTTATGTTTGTAATATCTTTTATGTTTTTAATATTTTTAATATCTTTAATGTTTTTAATGTTTTTAATATCTTTAATATCTTTTATGTTTGTAATATCTTTTATGTTTTTAATATTTTTAATATCTTTAATGTTTTTAATGTTTTTAATATCTTTAATATCTTTAATATCTTTAATATCTTTAATATCTTTATAATATCTTTAATATCTTTAATATCTTTAATATCTTTATTATCTTTATTATCTTTATTATCTTTATTATCTTTATTATCTTTATTATCTTTATCTTTAATATCTTTAATACCTCTAACACCTTTAATATCTATAAATAAATATAACAATCTATTCATCACAGCTATTCCTATACCTTGAGGAGTGGTGGGGGATTTACAATTACATTTACATTTACATTTACATTTACATTTACATTTACATTTACATTTACATTTACATTTACATTTACATTTACATTTACATTTACATTTACATTTACATTTACATTTACATTTACATTTACATTTACATTTACATTTACATTTACATTTACCTTTACATTTACAATGCATATATAGGAAATACCTAATTGAAGTTAAAGTTTAACCTTACTATAACATAGATGGGGTTTTAGGTATCTAGGGATCGGGACGTAACAGGTAGAAGATTTGGAATGTTAAAAGGGGAGAGGAGTTTGAGGAGTTGATGGTGTAGGTTTGGTTTGAAGGATTTATTGGTTGTAGTTGTGTTTTGTGTTTTGTGTTTTGTGATTGTTTACTATTATTTTATGTTTTGTATTTATTTTGTATTTGTTATATATTTGTTTATGTTGTAGATTTGTTTATATTATAAATCTTTTATATTATAAATCTATTTATATTATTACTCTATTCTTATATATATATCTATTCTTATATATATCTATTCTTATTATATATTTATTTATATCATCACTCTATTCTTATATATATCTATTCTTATTATATATTTATTTATATTATTAATCTATTCTTATTATATATTTATTTATATCATCACTTTATTCTTATATATATCTATTCTTATTATATATTTATTTATATCATCACTCTATTCTTATTATATACCTTTTTATATTATATCTTTATTTACTTAGTTCTCTATTCAACCCATTATTTATCATTCCTTATTCCTATCTTTCTTTATCATAGTGGGGCAATAGTAAGTTTCCAAGCCCAGCCATAAACGTCTACGAAGTATACTCCGTACACTCTCCTCCCTACACCGTATACACCGTATACACCGTACCAGAGAAGAAGACCGAGGCTTTACCTAGTTTCCCCTGAACGATATTTATATTGTGTGAATGGCATCGTATCTACCGTATACTGCTCCGAGTTCGAAGTTCAATGCTGTCGTCCTCTTGATAGATGTGATATGATGACTCGGGAATATGCATTGTATCTGAAAGAAGAATCCTCCTAGATGCAGGTGGTAGGAAGAGGTATACACCTACCCAAGCGATTTTCTTCAGGTTTATTACTACCTCCCGCGACCTACTATTAATCAATCCACTGAATCACATATGACGTCCATTCATCCATCTATTATACATTTATTATTATTACCTCTTACGGAATACCATATCAACCATCTATTATAATAAACTCCATCACATCCATCCATTGGATCGTAAGCGAGTCATCTTTTCGATATCCCGTCAAGGGCAACCTTGGACTTCATTCTTTCATTCTTTACTTTGGCCGATGTAGCCACTCTTTAATCATCCTTTCTCTTTTTGGTGTTGTGTTCTCTCCAGAGTTCTTTTAGAAGTCTTATCCATCTTGTTACTTTTCCATCCAATCCGTGGATGATTACGTCGATCCAACCAATCAAATTTATGAATGTGCAGTATTCATCAATCAGTCAATCAGTCAATCAGTCAATCAGTTAATCAGTCAATCAGTCAATCCGTCAGTCAGTCAATCAGTCCAATCAGTCAGTCAATCAATCAACCAGTCAACCAGTCAAATCAACCAAATCAAATCAATTTCACCAAAGAACCTTTTCTTACCACTTACAACCTTTTACTGTCTATCAAAAATCCATCATCCATCTACGCAAATTCCAATCATCATCCACACCCACTTGCTTGTCTGCCTAGGAAGCATACCATCCATCTATACCTACCTCTCTACCGTAATCTTCTCTTCCTGCAAATTACCGATCAATCAATTCCAGGTTCGCAATTCAATTCTCACTTCAATCGATTTCCATCGTCGACAATCATAATTGTAATCAGTATACGGTATCTACTTGATTGCATCTACAACTATAATTACAACTACAACTACAACTACAACACAGCTACAGCTACAACTATAGTTACAACTATAATTACAACTACAACTATAACTACAACTACAACTACAATTACAACTACAACTACAACTACAACTACAACTACAACTACAACTACAACACAGCTACAATTACAATCACAACTAAAATCACAACTACAATCACAACTATACACAGAACTTCTTTCATAAACTAAATCCTCAAAGAAAAAAGAGGAACACCATCAACATCAACATCAATATCAACATCAACATCAACATCAACATCAACATCAACATCAACATCAACATCAACATCAA
Organism: Monilinia laxa; assembly: GCA_009299455.1. Lineage (NCBI taxonomy): Eukaryota > Fungi > Ascomycota > Leotiomycetes > Helotiales > Sclerotiniaceae > Monilinia > Monilinia laxa. The sequence goes on from VIGI01000020.1 coordinate 224,039, forward strand.
CATCAACATCAACATCAACATCAAACATCAACATCAACATCAACATCAACATCAACATCAACATCAACATCAACATCAACATCAACATCAACAACACTAATAACATCAACATCAGTACCAAACACCAACATCGAGAACAATCACAAATACCACCCCCTTCATTCAATTTTCAATCTATTTTTTTTTATTGATTTTCATGAATTTCCCCTTCTCCTCCTTCTCCTTCTCCTTCCCCTTCCCCTTCCCCTCCTCCTTCTTTCTATTTACCACAATTCAAGAAATTTCATGAGACGAAAATGTCAGATGCTTGTATTGTATGTTTAGAGGATCTGGAAACTCAACTTGATGTTGGGGTCCAGGTCCCAGTCACAATGGTGCAAGACCCCCAAACCATACCCCATGATCATCTCAATGTCGAGGGGGCAATTCTTGAGGGGGCAATTCTTGAATCATCACCCGAGGAACTGGATCTTCAACCTCAACCTCGTCATAACAATCCTGGAAAATTCAACAACCCACAACTCGTTGCTCAGATTAAACCTTGCGATCATGTTTTGCATGATGATTGTTTGAGGGAATGGAGTCAAAAGGCCAATAGTTGTCCGATTTGTCGAACAAGCTTCAATTTGGTGGTGGTGTTTGGATAAAGTTGGAGGTAAGCTTGATCCTTTCTTTGCTTTGGGAGGTTTGGGGAGTTTTATATTGCAAAGGGAATAACTTCAATTTGGATATTTGGATTGGAATCATTTCTTGGCTTGATTGAATACCTTTTGCGACAATTGTTTTTATTTTCATTTGAAAGTCTGAGTCTGAGTCTGAGTCTGAGTCTGAGTCTGCGTGTCTGGGTGCGAAAGTTATATCCCTAGGTATTGTTTGTAACTTTCTGCATACCCAAAGTACCCAAGGATTGTGTTCGATTCAGTTATATCATCATTTGAAATGATCACTGACTTATGTTTTACAGGAACTATTCAATCAGAATATACAGTCGAAGATCGAAAACAAACTGCTGAATTTGATTTGGCTGAGTGGCAACTAAATAATCCTGAAGAATATGATGAAGAGGAAGAAGTAAGAGTGTGTCCAATCTGCGAACAATCAGATCAAGAAGATTTTCTCTTGTTATGCTCTGGGTGCGATGCACCTTATCATACACATTGTCTTGGTTTAAGTAATCTTCCAGATGGTATCTGGTATTGTATGGAATGTGTCGAAGATGGTGCATTTCGCCGGCATGATCCATTGGATGGACCCGCTCGAACAATCCCTCATTCGGCTCGAACTCAGGGTAGCGTTCGACGTGCTCGCAGGAATGGCAGGCAAGATACATGGATGAATGCTTGGGGCCAGCTAAGTAGTGTGATTCGAAATGTCGCGGGTGTGGATCTTGATTTTGCCGAGGATGATCATGAAATACGAGGTTATAGATATCTTCAACAAAACGCTTCCGCAGAGTACAGGAGATGGGAACAACGAATGCGCATTGCCAGACATCAGGGTGCTGGTCAAATATTTCAAGCTGCAGCTCCACAAGTGATTAGGGAACGGATTGAACCACCGGCACCAGTGGTTGAGACGCGTGAAGTAAGGCAAGCATGGGGGGCCATGGAGAGGGCTCAAAATGTTGATGATGCAACAAATACAAGAAAGCGCAGAAGATCAACTACATCATCACCAGCGAGTCGTGATGCTTCAACGCCAGAAGAACCCGAACGGAAACAAAAGCGCCCAAGAACACGCATTGTGCAAAATGGATCATCGTCTGTCGCTTCATCAAGCACCAACCCTCAATCTAGACCTCAATCTAGTCGGAGTAACACATCCCCAAGACGATCCTCACGAGTGACCAATGCAACGAATGCACATCCCGAACCAACTTTTCTCTCTTCACTTCTTAGAGAAGTTGAGATGACACCATCATCTGATGATGACTCAATCAGATTTGGATTCGATAATACATCTAATCGAACAAATGGTGTTACGAGTCCACCTTTTGATTATTCTTCACCTGCCACCTCACCATCATCACCCACTTCTTTTCGGAGTCGTGGGTTATCAACAACCCCTCCACCAAGAGGTAGACAAAGTCGATCTCCTCCCCTAAGTACAAGTGTCATGCCTGACTTTTCAGCCATCAATTATTCACCCAACCGATCATCACCATCAAACTCGGTCAATCAGATGACTGAAAATCGAAATAAGAGAAAAAGAGATGGATCACCTACACCAGAAATTCGTCACCCGCAACCTAGGAGACAAAAGGTATCTCGATCAAGATCTCAAGATTCTTCATCTATACAACCCGGTACCACAACCACGGTACCATCAACATCAGGATCCGAAAATACTTCACCTATAAGAAATACCATGTCAATGGAAGAAAAGGAGAGTATCAACAAGATGGTTAAAAAGGCTCTTGGACCTCATTGGAAATCTCAAAGGATGTCCACTGAACAATATTCCGATATTAACCGAGACGTATCAAGGAAACTGTATGAACTTATTGCGGATAACAACATATCTGACGGTGATCAGAGTTCATGGGAGAAAATTGCCACTTCAGAAGTGAGCAAAGCAATTCAATCTCTAAAAAATTAAATTTCCCCTGATGGAAATTTAATAATTACGCATTCTATGACCAAATGGGGTAATGATATTGGGTACCTTTTTTTTAGGTGGGCATATATTCTCAGGAGTATTTTGACTTGATCACATTCTTAGCGATCGAAAATGGAAACGGGAACGGAAACGGAAATGGGAATTGAAATCGAAATACCCAATGATTGCGATTTTGGGTGATGATTTTCTACATTTTTCTAATTGGTGTTATGTGTTATGGAACCGGAGTGATTCATTACTTGGCATGGATGGATGGTATGAATTGCTATTTATGATACCAATATGATTTTGCGTGGAATAATGAATGAACTTTGGTTCTCAGGATTCATGGGTTTGTAATACATAAGAAGGATGGCTGAGAGGGGAGATATGAACATACCTGACTTTTAATGGTATGGGAGTTTATGGAGTGGTGGATGGGAGTTAAGTGGTGGATGGGAGTTAAGTAGTGGATGGGAGTTGAATGGTAGATGATTGATGGGCTTGTATATGGAGAAGAGGATGGAGAGGAGGATGGAGAAGAGAAAGAATTGAGAAATGACAAAGGCTGCATTGAAAGAGATGTGAAGTTTATATCAAAACAGATACATAGATGAATGATATTAAGTCTTTGGATGTTCTGGATGGTATTATGGTTTGATGTGAAATTATGATGTTATTGATGAGATTTGATGAGATAAGGTAAGGTGCATGAGGGAATACGTGAGAAATTGTGCTCAGGGGAGAGGAGAGAGGGGAGAGGAGAGAGGGGAGAGGAGGGGAATGAGAATGAGTATGAGTATGAGTATGAGTATGAGTATGAGTATGAGTATGAGTATGAGTATGAGTATGAGTATGAGTATGAGTATGAGTATGAGTATGAGTATGAGTATGAGTATGAGTATGAGTATGAGTATGACGTCGAGAGCATGAGAAGTGAATAAATGATATTAAATAGAGATTTCTGAATTGATTGGTAATGATGAGGACTTGGAAAAATATCATATGATAGGATTGGATTGATTGATTGATTGAGAGGTTATTGGGGAGGTTGAGGTTGAGGTGGTAGCTATTGCTTTAGATTTAGATTTACTTTGGGTTATGGTATGGTATGGTGTTGTAATGGTTGTTGGTTTATGGGAGGGTGTAGGGTTGTGTGGAAGTTGGATGGATGATGAAAGGTTGAGTGATTGATTGATGAATATATGAAAATTCAAGAAAATTCCAATTTACACGCAGGGCGCACGCAAGGCAACGCAAGGCAACGCAAAGCAGAGCAGGATAAATTTCTATAGTAGTATTCAATTTTCTCTGATATTCTATTCTCTTCCATTCTTCCTCTTCCCTTCTTTCTCCCTCCTCTCCCCTCTCCTCTCCTCTCCTCTCCTCTCGCCAAAAGAACCAGCCAAGCCAAGCCAGAAGAGAGAGAAAAAAAAATACAACCAAAAAATGTCAACAGTCGCTATCTAACAGTTCCCGTAGTTACAAACGAGGGTACCGCTAGCGAAAAAAGCCTGCGATGATTCACTCTGGGCATCGATAAATGGTCAGGACGTTCTGGGTTGAAACGGGTCTTGATGATAAGGATTGATGCCGTGGATTTTTGGGGGATTTTTCTTGAGGGAGCGAAGGGCTTTTATGCTGGAGGGAATTTCGCGCGGAGGGTTTGCCGAGCACGTGAGGGGGCTAGGCGGGGTTGGGTTAGGGTGGTTGGGGGAGTGAGGGGTCTGATTGGTGGGTTGGGAGGTTAGTCAGCTGGGTGGATGGTGGAATTTATTTTTTGGGTTGGGTGGGCGGTGGTTTGGTGGTGCGGGTGGGTGAGCGAGTGAGTGAGCTTGGTTTGTTTGGTTGGTTGGGTTTGTTTCCTTATTTACATATCTACATATCTACATATCTACCTACCTACCTACCTACCTACCTACCTACCTACTTACCTGCATATCCCGATTGAGCAATTCTTTGATTGTAATTTTCGGAACGCTATTATGGCGGTTAGTGGTCGAGGTTGTGGGAGGGCTGCGAGGTCGTTGCTGTGTATGTATTTCTTTTCTCTTCCCCCCTCCCCCACCCCCCTTTTTCCTCTTGGGTGAGTGAGTGGTTGGGGTTTTGCTCGTTCGGGGTGCTGCGCTTGTGGTTGGGTTGCTTGAGCTTTGATGGGTATGCGGATTGAGGACTGCAGGCCGGATTGAGGGTTTGCAGGCTGGGGATTCAATGTCCATGTTAATGCTCATGTCAATGTCGATACTAATGATTCGGTTTCTAGATTCTTCAAGACCGAGCGTCTCCGCCAGAACCATCCGTACATCGTGCGTCTATCGCATTCCCGCGTCGCGCAGATGCGCAGCTATGCTGTTGCTGCTTCGACCTTCAAACCTCTCGATGGTCCGCCGTCTCATCTCCCTCATGTCGATGCCGTGCCCCCTGTGACGTCCTCCCCGGAAACCCCAACGTATAAAATCTCGACGGGGGTAATCCTGAGTCGGCCGCCGCTCCTCACGGAATCCGCGACGCCGTTTGAGAAGGCGTTTTATCTGTATCAGAAGAGGTTGAATGAGAGGTTGGTGTTGCCGTTTACGAGGTACTTTTATCACAAGAAGGATCAGCCGGCGGATATTGAGTGGAAGGCGAGGGTTAAGGAGAGGAATGGCGTGGCGGCGAGGGATATTGGGGGGTATCGGGCTTATGGGGAGGAGGGGTGGAATGATGAGGTTGTGATTGGGGGGAAGGAGAGCAAGGTGGGGGAGTGGGGAGAATATTGCGGGGAAGTTGGTGGAGGAGGGATTGGGGGAGGAGGATGCGGAGAGGGTTCAGCTGGAGAGTCGGAAGGGGGAGGATGGGGATCGGAAGAGTTTGGCGAGGAAGTTGGACGAGACGGTTTATTTGGTTGTGAGGAAGAAGGAGAAGAGCTTAGATAAGGAGGGGAATGAGGTGGAGGTTGATGTTTGGGAGTTTCCTAAGGGGGATTTGACGGGAAGTGAGGTTTTGCATACGGTTAGTTTTTTTTTTTGGTCTTTGCTTTTCATGTTTTTATCTCTCTCTATCTCTCTCTCTCTCTCTCTCTCTCTCTCTCTCTCGGTTTCTTTCTCTCTACCCAATTCCTTTCACCCAATAACTAACCCTCTCAATAGGCAGCAGAACGTATCCTCACCCAAACCGCCGGCCCAAATATGAACACCTGGATAGTAGGCCATGTCCCAATCGGCAGTCTCACAATCAAAGCATCAGCAAAATTCAACAGGGAAGCGGAAAAGGTCTTTTATATGAAAGGAAGAATTATGGCTGGTCAGGCTGATCTAAAGGGAAATGAATATAAAGCCGAGGACTTTATGTGGCTAACCAGAAGTGAGATTGAGGGATTGGTCACCAAGAGATTTTGGAGTCAAGTTAGTGGTATGTTGGGGGGTAGGTGAGAGGGGTGGTTGATGGGGAATGCATCTATGTTAATGACTTGGGGAGTTTTGTCGAATGTGAAGAGGGGAGAGGAGAGAGGGGAGAGGGAAGATGATGGGTGGTTGTAGATATCCATTGTGGTTTGTATGATGAATTGATGATTCATATATTTAGAGAAAGACAGAGGGGGGAAGGGGGGTAAAATATATCATATTGTAGAATAGCCCGCCAACCAATTAGCAAGCAAGCACCCTATTAAAGGAAGTTCGGTTGAGAAGGGGGAAAGGGCAGGGAAGGGAAAATGTAAATGTATCATTCTAAAGTTCATGGAGAAATGAAAATGAAAATGGGAATGGAAATGGAAATGGATATTAGATATGAAGAATGACGTATGACGTATAAAGTACTTCAAACCGAATTTGGACATCCGCTTATGATTAGTCGCTCTCTTGACAGATATCTTGGAACTGGGGACTTGTAAGGTTTGTGATGGCAGATGAATGGATAGGTTTAGGATTTAAGATGGAGGGTTCGGTGGATGGATACTAGCGTTGGTTAGTTCTCAGCTGATGTGGCTAGGAATACTGTTTTGGCTGGGTGTACATGTGTGAGGTGAGGTGAGGTGAGGGGTTTTCGTATGTTTAGATTGGGTTTGAGTTTTGGATTGGGAGTTGGGAGGGGTGAGGGGGGAGTGGAGGATTGGTAGATGGGGGGTAAGGTTGATGTTGATGTTGTATGTATGGAAATTTGGAAATTGGAACGTTGGGATTGAATGATAGGTTAGGTTTTGAAGCTTTGGATTGTTTGATTGAACCCTAGATGGAACTAAACGTAGTTTTAATTACAATGAAGGGTGATTCGAAGAGGATGTAATTAAGTGCTTATTTATGCTATGTATACAGATAGACAGATAGATGGATACGTCGATCGACGTTTGTGGTTAGGGTTACGTTTACTTTAGTTTGGTTTTTGGTTGTATCTATTTGTATCTGTTGATATATTTGTAGACATATCTATATTTATCATATCTATAGCTACCCACGAAATCCATCATCATCAACTCAAACACAACACAACATAAACAAGCCTCACAGTAACCATGCGTATAAAACCCCATCTCCACCCTATACCCGCCACCATAGACCCAGACGCATCCCCCACCTCAAAAACAAACATAGCCATCCTCGGCGCCGGCATCTCAGCCCTCCAAACCGCCCTCTCCCTCCTAACTTCCACCCCCAAATCCCAATATAACCTCACCCTCCTGGCGACGCACATCCCCGGCGATAAATCCCCATACTATTGTTCGCCGTGGGCTGGCGCCGACTGGCGCAGTCATGCAACTCGCGATCCGGGAGATGAACGCGTGAGGAGGTGGGAGGAAAGGACGTATAGGGGGTGGGTTGATATGATTCAGAGAGAGGGAGAGGAAGAGGGGGGGAAGACGGGCGCGGCGTTGGTGGAGTCGATTTATTTTACCGGAAGGGAGTATGCTGCTGGGGGGATGGGGGAGCCGTGGATGAGAGGGGGGGTGTGGTGGAAGGGGCTGGTGGGGGGGTATAAGGAGTTGGATTCGGATTTGGGGGATGCGGCGGGGGCGGGGTTTCCAAGGGGGGGGTTGGGCGCGGGGATTAAGCGGGGAGTGGGGTTTCAAGGGGTTTGCGTGGATGTGGATGTTTATCTTGGGTATCTGCTGCGGAGGGTGGAGGAGCTTGGGGCGGTGGTTGTGAGGGGGGAGGTTGCGACGGAGGGGGGGCTTGAGGGGGTGGTTCGCTCGGTGAGACGGGTGCTTTTGGAGGGTGGGAGGGGCGATTTGGATGTTTTGGTTAATTGTGCGGGGCTTGCTGCGGGGAGGTTTGTGGGGGAGGTGGAGGCGGCGAAGTTGTTTCCGGTGCGGGGGCAGGTTTTGTTGGTTAGGGGGAGGCGGCGGTTTGTAGGACTTTGGTGGGCGATTTGGGGGAGAGGGGGGATGAGTGAGTGTGCTTTATGTGATTCCTAGGCCGGGGAGTGGGACAAGTGTGGTGGGGGGGTGTAAACAGGTTGGTGGCCTTTTTCGACTTCTTGTTTGGATGTTTGTTGTGATGTTTTGCGTTGGGTTGATTCCATCTTTCATCTTGATTTTACTCGATACATTTCGATCTGGTCTTGCGTATAAGTTCCTACTTCAGCTGAAAACACATACTAACCAACTCGATTCTCAACATAGAAAAATAACTGGGACCCTGCTCCTGATCATGCCCTAACAGGACGTATTTTGGAAAGAGTAAAGAGTGCTGGATGGGCAGAAGGATTTACGAATGAAAAGGGGGAGATTGAGGTGTTGGATATTATGGTAGGATTTAGACCTGGGAGGGAAGGAGGGACGAGAGTAGAGGTTGAGGGGGCCGGTGATGAGGATGGAGATGGGAAGGGAAAGAAAGTTGATGGGGTTTGGGTGGTTCATAATTATGGACATGTGGGTGGTGGGTATCAGCGGAGTATTGGGTGTGCAGAGGAGGTTGTTGGGTTGATTGAGGGGTTGGAATTGGAGTGATGGGATATGGGTGGGTTGGGTTGGATTTGATCTATGGATTTGGATTTGGATACTGAGTAGATTGGAATGAATTGTTGATGTTGCGGCTTATGATGCAGATGAGTATGTAGATATGTGAAGGGTAGACTTAAGGAGTGTATTTATGCTAGCGAGTCCTCTCTGATTAGTTTGAAATGATATCGCAGCAACACCGGTGATAATTGTTTTGTTATCTTACAGGATAATCAGATTTAGAATTGTACATACCAACTTTGAATTCAAGCATGAGTATACCGAAGATCTATTAGTTGAGGTTGAAGGCGGATTGGATCGAATAACAACAACGACTACCGATGCCATCGATATCGCCACCACCCCTTTCTCGATCCGCTTCCATCAAGATAGTAGCATTGGATCCAACAGTTTACGAGTATGCAAGGCGCAAGAAAGAAATAAACACCGAAGAGAAATATGAAAGGAGCATATAATATGAAGAAAAAGAAGAATAGATCCCCAAAATTAAAGAGACATGGGAAAGAAATATAGACTAATATCGATACAATTCATCTAGGATCAATGGATCATCCTGTATTCATGAAATCACGAAAGGTAACAACTTCCACGAATGGGAGAGGGAAAGGAGGAGATAGGCTTCACAGCGTTAAAGTTAAGAAATGAGAGGAAGGGGCTTGAGGAATTCTGGTACAACGTGTCACGTTGGTTGAGATTGCTGATACCTCTAGATCTCTCCTCGATATCCTTACTCAATCTCGGATATCAGATACCCATCTTGAATGCCTCATCCCATATTCCAACTCCCCAACTCAAATACAACAGTCACGGTCTAGACCTCTCATGTGTCAAAGTAGGTCGGTATCTCAACCTCATATAAATGTATACAGTATATACATATACAATCTCCAAACTGACATCGCTTACTCGGATATCATCGGTTCAATATCGGCATTCACATACTAGGATAAATGATTCGCATTATTCGCCATATCTGCGTCAAATTTGCATTTACAACAGATTTGAAAAAGATTGCTGCTTTACTTCTTCACATCACGTCATTCAAATTCTTCAGTCACTTTCCCATCTATCACATCTAATTCGCCTTTTGACATGTAAAAGCAGCTCGATATGCCAAGCTATTTTTCGCCTAGAAAGGAAGCTCTATAATATTTCAAACGGGAGGAAACATGGCTATTGAAAAATCTGTACGCGATGAAGTAACATTGGGATTCTAGATGGGGAATACTTTGTGTGATGTTGGAATTAGATAGATCATGTAGAGACATATATTATGCATTCTCCCATTTATTTAACTTTGTGACTTTACTCTAGATCTTTCCTGGCAGAATATCGATAGCTTTATTTCTCCATCAAAGTCTCGTCTCACCTCCACAGCAAGGATGACTTCATCACTGGCTGATCAGCCCCCTTCAGAACACCAATTGGAGAAGAAATTATGGTATCGTTCTTCCCTCTTCAATGCCTTTGTTATTGGTGCTGTGGGCTTTTTGGCCCCGGGTATGTGGAATGCTATGTCATCCCTAGGTGCTGGAGGTGCTGAATCACCTTTTTTGGTTAATGCTGCCAATGCTTTGGTTTTTGGTTTGAGTATGTTTGTATTCTATTGGTTCTATATGTTGACTGAAATTCTTGCTAATGAATTGTCTTTCAAGTGGGAATCTTCTGTTTATTGGGTGGACCTATTGCCAATCGTATTGGGCTGAAATATACCTTGACATTGGGAGCAGTGGGATATCCAGTTTATTCGTATGTTTATATCTTTCGGTTATGGGTTAGAAGTATTGGAACTTCTGCTAATGAAGATATAGAGCGGGATTATATGCCAATAATCGATATGGAACTGTTTGGCTTGTTCTTTTTGGAGCTGTAACATGTGGTGTCTCGTAAGTTACAAACAAGCGAGTCCTAGTATAGGATAGATTGGCTTATATGGTATTTAGAGCAGGACTCTTCTGGGCTTCTGAAGGAGCAGTTGCATTGGGATATCCAGAACCTACGAAGAGGGGAAAATACATGAAGTTCGTCCTACAGTGTCTTCGTATATAGGGCAATGAGCTAATGGAAATAGTATTTGGTTATGGTTTCGTACTGGAGGACCACTTGTTGGTGGTGCCATCGTTCTAGGACTCAATCAGTTCGTCAAACATCAATACTCAACCGTGGAAACATCTTGCTGATGATAAATTAGTGCGACTGACCAGAAGCAAAAGGGAAAAGTTGGATATGGTGAGTGAAACCCTTATGACCCTCTTCTCAGGGAATACTAACGCTGTATCTAGTTGTATATATCATCTTCATCACCCTTCAATGTCTAGCTGCTTTCATTGCTCTTGCACTTTCACCTCCAGAAAAGGTAACCTATCCTTCAATACACATTCAAAGATAACAAATGTCTCATTAACTCTACTATTAGGCCCAAAGATCAGATGGTTCGAAAATCAAGATTGTGCATGAGAAGTCCTTCAAGGCAGAAATCAACGCACTCATAAAAGCATGTGGAAGACGCGACGTACGTTTATCATTCATAACCTCCTAGTACATGCCGAACTGACCCCATCGAAGATTTTACTTCTTTTACTTGTCTTTTGGGCTGCTTACTTTAACCAATATTCTGGCAGTAAGTTCATACCAATAAAGGTTCCATGGTGTAATGAATTGCGTAACTGATGATGTTTAGATTATGAGGTTTATTACTTTGGAGTTCGTGCAAGAGCTTTGATTGGTTTCGTTGGTATGATTCTTCTATTCAATCTTGATATCCTATACATCCTACAATTCTAACAGTTCACAGGTAATTTTGCCGGTCTCTTTGCCTCCCAAATCATGAGTATGCTTCTTGATTATAAGAAGATACCCGTTAAGCAACGTTTGAATATCGGGTATGTACACCACTCCATATCTTTCTCTCCTCCGACTCCCACACATCCAAATTCACATTCCCCTTTCACACACATTCATTAACATAAATAACAAGTTTCTACTACGTGATTCTCTTGCATATCTTATCTTGGGTCTACGCATGGGTCATTAATGAAGAATTCGGACGTGAACAACCTGATCTTGATTGGACCGATGCGGAATTCACAAAGGGATTTTTCGTCATTCTATTATGGTGTATGTACCTTCCACTCCTTTGTCTCTCCCCATTATAGAAAACCATAGCAGAATCCATACTCACAAACCCTACCAGCTTTCTCCCAACAATCTCTACAAAATTGGCTTTACTATTTTGTATCGACTAAAACTGATAACATCTCGGAATTATGTGAGTCCCCCCATTTTTCCCTATTCTTATATCCATTCCATCAATATATCTTCTTTCCAATGAAGTAAAATATTAACAAACACAAAGCTCGCTTCACAGGTATTCTCCGTGGTCAAGAGAGTTTCGCCCAAGCCGTTTCCTTTGGTATCAATACAAAGGATTGGTATCGAGGCCGTGTTCCCATGGTCGTAAATACCGTGCTCCTCGGTATGTTTCCTCACACTTCCCCTGTCTATCATCCCTTGTCATTCATCATTCATTCACCATCCATCCTCACCACTCTCACATCCCCATCCTCACCCAAATCAACAAATCCCACTAACCCCCCACATAGTCATCTGTCTCCCCACAACGTACATCGCCCTCCGCGAACACGCCCCAGTCGAATCTCCCAAGGATTATGGCTCGGAGCCTGTGGAGGCTGACTCTAGAACCACGAAGCCTGGATATGAAACAGGGAATTCGGACGATGAGCAAAGGAATCGAAGGGATGGAAAGGATGTGTTGAAGTTGGCCGTTGGACAGACGGCCGAGACGGGGATATAGATGTGGGATCTTTTGAAGATAACAGGGGGAGAAACAAAGAAGAGGAGATGAAAGATGGGAGGAGAGCTTAAAATTGGGCATAATGATGTTGGCACTGATAGTGGCACTGCGGTGGTAGTGTGAATTCTGATACAGAGTAATGGCGATGGAGAGGAATGCATATACGCATTCATTCATTTACATACACATATACATACACACATACACACATACACACACACATATACATGTATACAAATAGATATATAGATAGAAATCCAATAAACATCTAGCATCTAACATCAAATCCGAGTTCCCTCAAATCTACAAATTCTCCCTCCATAAGCCTCCTCGCTTCCTCATCTTTCCCTCCCCCTTTTTATCATTACCAAAACAATACGATATTCAACCTTGACATCAAATATTAGATGCAAAAATTCTAAACACAGATTCGGTAAGTAGTTGGAATACATTCGAATATAAATACAATCCCAATCCTCCCAATCCAAAGTCTAAAAATCCCGTGTATAAGATAATCTCATAATTTCATAATTCATATTCATATTCCCATCCCAAGTTCTAATTTGTAAACCCCTCAATTCCCATTCCCCATCTATATCCTTCCCTGGTTTCTATGCTCTAAATTCTATATACTACAACTTATATTCTACAAGCCATATTCTACATTCTATCTTCTACATCGCCCTAACCCCCTACCCCCTACCCCACTCACCACTCACAGCGCACCTAACTCACCCCCAAAACCCTAATAAAAGCCACCCAAATTCTCCCCCCGCCGAGAATGCCGAACACTCTTACGAGTATTAGTTCCCACATTATCAACAATCACAACATTCCCGGCAGCAGCAGCAGGCTTCTTATACCCCTCATGCCCATGGCCCGACTCACGAAACAAAGGCACAGGACCCCGCCTTGAAGCTCTAGAATCGCGCGATGTAGATGCATGCAGAGATGATGGATCATGAAAAGGAGCTCCGTGCAAGCGACCGGAGCCACGAGATACGGAAGGATGTTGAGATTGAATATCGTGTGGCGAAGCGACGACCATGCGTCTAGAATCGCGAGATGTAGTTGGAGGTCCTCTGGTCGGAGGGTAGTTTGATGGAGGGATCGTAGCTGCGGACTTGGTTTTGGTATGATGGGGGTTGGAGGCCGTCCGAGTCGCTGGGACGCGAATGGCTCCCCCGGTTAAATCTTCTCCGACGCGCACAAGGTCGTGTGCTCCGCCTGGACCGTCATAGTCTGATTGGGCGGGTGTGAAAATACCAAGTTGATCATCTCGTTGTTGCTTTTCCCACTTCCTGTCCTCCTCTTTTTTGCGTTGTTCCGTAGCCAATTCATCACTATAGTTGACTATTCGTAAATCATTCGTCTTCTTTGTTAGGGCGGAAACTGGGGAGAGTTCGCGTTGAGAGTGACGGTTTTCTGGAACCCTTGAGCTTGTTGCTATTAATGGTGCTCTTGCGTGTGATGAGGGTTTGGTCGTGCTTGAATGTAGAGGTCTGGAGTCATGTGGGTTTGCGATTGCTGATTGCTATCGGATTGGTTCTCGGTGGCTTATCGAGCCGTTCCCGTCCCTTTTCCCTTCTCCTTCGTTCTTCTATATCCTGTTCGCATAACGTACCCCTTTTGTTTCCGGGAGGTACCTTGCTAGAAGCATGAACCCTACTATATCGACCACCTCCAGCAGCTGTCTTTTTATCAGTATTGCAGGTCTCGCCCATATATATCATTAGGTATGTAACATACGTGATTCCTTTTCGACTATAATTGTACTGTATTCGCTAGCTACTTTTGTGATTAGTACTAGATCAAAATTAATCATTTGTCTCCAGGATAATCATACGGCGAGAAATTTTATCCGGACCAGCCCTATTATGGCTGCGAGCTCTTGCAGAGTTTTCTTTCATAGTTAGCACAAACTATAAGGGTTCCTTTCAACAACAGTTGCACCAACTCACCATTGTTAACAAAACCCCATCCTCTATTGGAGGGTGGGGGTCCACCGTTATGCCCTCTGGGCTTACTATCCCTCACCCTCCCACGATGATTATCACTATCGAGTCCACTCATATTCATTAAGAGCGACTAGATCCTTTTGAAAGATAGGACTGAGATGCTTAAGTATGTTTGAAGAATTTGAATCTCAAGAACAATTGATTGATTTCACTATAAGAAAGATGCACAGGGTGTACCGAACACTGGTGACGTTGTCTTTGATGAAGCCCAGCGTCAACACTAACTGAATCACTCAGGCTTTGAGTTGAGACCACAATTGGAAAAGCAAAATCAAAGCAAAGAAAAACTACATTTGCATATACTTTATGTCATAGTGGTCGAACATTGAACACCGAAAGCCCTACGTGCATATCGTTTCACGTATGCAATGGTGACGTAGAAGTTCTAGCCATGTTAAGCGCGATTGCAGTAGCTAATGGGATGGATGGAAATACTCCAGCAGTTGTGGCTTCTGTGTTAGTATGTCTCTGGTGTGTGCAATTTGTGGTCAGCATAGAACAGCGGTCAATACGATATAAATAAGTGCGGCCGATATCCAAATACAGGTCGACCTATGCCTATCAATCAGTATGCTTCATCGCTTGCAAAAGAAAATTGTTTAATTTACAAAATTATAAGGCCAGCACACTAATCATCGGTAGGTTCGAAGAGAAGCATAAATTAATAATAAAGTTGATGGCACGGCTTAATCGAAGTCGTTGTGAGCCATGGAGGTCCTCACTTTGACGTTGAACTAACGCATCCCCTGGGCGCTATCCGGCGCTTAAATATCATCATTATTTTTCGACATGTCAATTGATCCTTCCAGAGTCCAGCTTCACAAATTTCACACCAAATTCGTAATCGTTCTTTAGAAAAGGACCAATGTTGAGGCAAGGTATGGTTTCATTTTTCTTTATTCGGTCTCATCGAGTATCGACATCGATCATGCAATGCGATGCTTTCCTTTGTATATCATAAGTGAGGCCAATCCCATGCCGCAGAAAAACCCGTAGAAACAACCATCAATCCCAAGCCATTTAAACCTCAGCAATTTCCCTCAATCTACGGAGAGTCGATCTCATGGCGGCAGCTGCGGGGGTTCTGTTGTCGAAATTGTTAGTAAGTTGAATACTGAAATTTCCGAATCGTGGGTTGAATGGAAGGATTCCAAAACATACGTGACGGTGTAAGCTCCTCCAGCAACGGTCTTCTTGCATGACTTGCAATCCCAGATACCAACGGAGTGTCTCTTGACGGTGGTCTTTCCGCAGAAAGTGCAGACGTATCTTGCGTGTTGAGTGATTTCCATCTTCTTGACTTGCTTTCTGAGGGATGCACCGTATCTGTTTAGGGAGAAAAGCAATTAGCCACCTTGTTTCCCATATAATTGATCTTTTTTCGATTTTATCTGCCGTCGTCGATTGTCCAGTTCCATCTTCATTGCGGTTTTCTCGTTCCCATCACAACTCAACCATTTGTTGAAATTTCGTAAATTCTCCCTTAAAATGATATCTGGGTGTATAGGGCTGGAATAATCGCATACCTGGTACCGTATTTACCGGTGACTCCGACCTTCTTGGTTCTCTTTGTCATCTTGGCGGTATTTTGCGTTGATGAACGGTGATGAAGATATTGAAGTTTTGTCGCAAAGTACTTGATATGGAATATTTTGTCAAATTGCTGTGGGCTTGGGCTCGGTTACGACTCTTAGCCCCATCACGTGTAGAACTCGTAGATACCAATTTTGCGCTAGTCCTCAATGGAAACTCTCAGAGTCGAGTCACATGATCTCCTTACATTATTCCTACTTCCAACTGTTGCTCTGATCAGTTTTTGTCCATTACATTGATGCATTTATAAGAACTGAGGCTATCTAAACTTTCACATATATAGTATGTTTTACTATACAATGCTATACTAGCTTTCCTACTACAAATACACCCAAACATGATTTTCTTCCTCAGGTTGATAAAACTACTTCAAAGCCAGCTTAATCGCTTAAACCTCGGTAATAATGGCCATCGGGCTTGATTTGTTGTTGGTACAACCTAGGTAGATATTGAGATACCACATGTACAGCAGATCAAAAGGTAGTATTTATTTCATTTATCCTCTTTGTTCAGAAACATAAAACATATAACCTAGTGATACTTCAACCATCTCTTGTGGTTTTCATCTCTTCTAATATATAACCATGTCTTCAAATGATAGAGAGTACGAATTGGTTATCTTTGGAGCCACAGGATACACAGGAAAATTTACAGCGGAACACGTCGCCACACATTTACCAACAGATCTTCGATGGGCTTTGGCAGGACGATCTTCTAGTAAACTGGAAGCTGTTGCGGCCGAATGCAAGTCTTTGAATCCAGATAGATTACAACCAGGTGAGTAAGGTCAAGAACCTTAATCCACTTTCCAAGAGCACTGGTGGAGTTCATATGACAGTCGGCTCACTTGATATCACGTGGGAGCTGCAAAGCATCGATGATGTAGATATCGATGGAGAGGTGAGGTGACTCCAGTTCATGAGCATTGACTAACACGTCACGCATAATAGCTATCGAAATATGTAACCTGGATGATGCGGAGCTTAGCGCATTGGCTAAAAAAACAAAAGGTCATTTTGGCAACAGTTGGCCCTTATGCTCTTCATGGTGAACGTTGCTTTAAAGCTTGTGCTGAGAATGGAACACATTATTTCGATGTCACTGGAGAAGTACCCTGGGTGGCAGAAATGATCAAAAAATATGAAAGTACTGCTAAAGCCAGTGGTTCAATTCTAATTCCTCAATGCGGTCTTGAATCTGCCCTGCCTGATTTGGTTACCCGATACGCGGTAGATGCTGTCCGAGAAGAATTTTCAACACCTACTGGTGAAGTTATTGTATCTTTACATGAGATCAGGTTAGATATAATGGCTACAATTATACAGTCATAGACTAATACACCTCAGAGCGAAACCTTCTGGAGGAACTTTGGAAACAGTCTTCACACTTTTAGAAGTATTTAGTCTCAAGCAGATCAAAGCTGCAATGACCCCATACGCTCTATCCCCAATACCTGGACCAAAAGTTCGCCCTTACAAATCTCTCATCACCAAGCTTACCGGAATAAAAGTAGTCCCTGATTTAGGAATTCTTACCACTTCCCTTGCAGGTTCCACCGATTTAGCCATCATTCACCGAAGTTGGGGATTGTCCAGTGGATCAAGATTTTATGGTCCCAATTTCAAAGTTGAGGAATACATGAAATCAAGAAACTATCTTACGGCTATAGTAATACATTTCGGACTTATACTTGGTGGTCTATTCTTGGCAATCCCATTTTTTAGACACACGGCTAGGAAATATGTTTATCAACCCGGAGAAGGAGCAACGAAAGAAGAAACAAAGGCTGATCGAGTTGAGTTCCGAGTTATTGCCAAACCGGATAATGATCAAGCAAACCCTCGGCGAATTTTTTGTCGAGAATATTATGAAGGTTCGATCTATAGATGTAAGTGAAATGATATGGTTCGAAATACTCTAGGACGCTAACGTGATATAGTGACTGGTACGTTGATTGCTCAAGGCGCAATTTCGTTACTTCGAGATGACCACAAGTTATCAGGCGGCATCTACACTCCATCTAGTTTGGGTGAAAATTATATTAATCGTCTTCAACAATCTGGCAATATCAAGTTTGAAAAGAAGGTTTATGAGAATTAGATTGAATTAAGTTAGCCAGTCATTTCACATTGTAATTAATTATACTCGGCACCAATAGAGTTTGACGAGCACAGTTTGATCCACAAATCAATTCATTCAAATCATTCTTCACAACATGGTGTTTTGATTCGGTGATTCTTAAAGAAGTCTACAAGACTACAGCTCGTAAAATGAAAGTTTTCTTGTGCTATAAAAATCGATCATTAAGTAATGGCGATAGGAAAGACTTGTGCTACAATAGTTGCACGAGCCTTTCCTAATGAGAGTGAAGTAATAAATAAACTCAATCATATAAAAGGTCAGTATGAAAGTAAAGAAAGTGATGATAGTTTCCTTCTCTTTCATGATACTAAGTCGCAGTAGAGCAAAGATTCATATCACATCAAAGCCTCGCTTATATATATATATAAAGGAAAAGGGATGAAATAAAAAAGACCAAGCCAATCCGTGCCAATACCGAGTGTGACCACACAAGGGTGCTACAGCACGATCCCCAAGCAAATGATATCTGTTGATAGAGCCAAAAGTTGGCTTAATCAAAGCCCAGGTACAAGCTCGAGCGTAGAGGAGTTACTAGTCTTCTCGGATACCGATTGATCCTCCGTTTTCCAAATCATGTCATGTATTCTGCTAATCAACAACCCTATCATCATGACCCAAGGAAGGATAAAGAAGAGGTAGATATCTATTGGAACAGCAATCTTGGTCCATAAGAATACCGATGCACCCAAGGCAAGAATAAACATCGGAGCATGTAGTTTCTCACGTTGTCCGACATCGTAGATCCTCGCCAATATCCCAACAGATATACAATTAAAAATGACAGTCGTAAGCTCTGATGCTTGGTTGGCGTCTTCAGATAGAGGTGCGAGTGTATTAATTGATGGGTTGATGATGAGGTTGGGGAGATTCAGCATCTCAAGGAGCTGAGAAAATATCAGGTTTACGTCCTTAACGATTTATAGAAGAACTTAGTGATAACTTACCTCTTTGTGTTGACTCAAGTTATAACGAGTACTGATGATCAACGACCCCGTCGCGATCAAGAAATCGGAAACCTTCATTGATGCAAACGATGTCTGCAAAATTCGAGCAGAGCAAGCAATTGCAAAGTTTGGATGATATTTTTGCTCGTATGAAGATCGCAAGCTATGATGGATAGAAGGGTTTCACAAAGAGCGTATGATTTCAATTCTTCAGTGAGAAAAGAAGAGAGGTGAAAAGGAGTGATATATACTCAGGTGTTACACATACACAGGCTATGCAAGGTGCAGAGACTGTTTGCGTTCGGGAGCACGAGCTTCGAGCCTTACGTTCATGCAACCTGTTACATATGAACAGGGCAGTGCTGTTACCGTTTTCTTCCGAGAATTAAGGCTCTTTTGTATACACAAAGCCTCAGTATACTTAAAGTCATCTTAGGCCCCATCTCCACTCGATACTCGATCTACAAATCACACTCTTCAACTCTTCAACGGTTGTGTCCCTGTTCTTTGCACACTTCATCTATTTGAAAATTTACAGAATATTCAACACGGATCCAAGCTTGCTAGTCATAAGAATTGAAATTCTCTGGGTGGCTGTAAGCGTGTTACTGCTCTAGATTTCTCTTTTGGTGATCCGTGGGTCGTGGAAGCAATTATACCCTCCTACCCCTTTGAATTGATGGGTATCTAATCAAGCAATAGCACAAGGTCTTGGGTCTTGATATAAATCTTTGTCAATCCGCAAACAACAAAATACAAATATGGACCCAGGCTCAGACTCTGAAGAGTACGAATGTACCACTAAACTACGAACCCCTCTTCGAAAGCTTCTTAATAAGTTTCTTCGAATGCAAAGCCGGGCACCTGTATTCATAGTGGCCATTTTCTTCACTGCAGCGATCTATTCACCCTCGAGTCCAAAATTTGACATCTTCATGCTTCACAAAACTCCCCAAGGAATTTTGCTTCTAACGTAAGTCACCAAGCCTACAAACATACAAATTTCTCACAATTTATAGCATTTTATCGCTATGGGTCGTGCTCTACCTGCAACGGGTTTATAAACACCGTCAAACCTACACAAATGAAAAATTGCAAGATTTGTAAGTGGCCCTCACAGTACCATCATTGTCGCCAACTGTGTCTAATATTGATCGTGTATAGCCTATTCTTGATCTGCGTAGCTCTTCTTATCTTTTCAGCATGTCTCCTGGTAAGATACATTGAGCCCTGGGGCGAAGGCAACATGGCAGACCTACAATCGAAAGTACTTTCGGTTATTCCACTAGCCTTGACAGTCCTCCCCGAAGTAGCAGACAAATTAGTGATCTGTATGATTAACGGTCTGGATATCATGTCCCATCTCATCAATCGCATGTTACGCATACTTGCAGAAATGACCAGACATCTTGGTCACTTACTTGATACTCGCCCGGAGGATTTAGAGCGCAACAGCAATGAAGTACAAGAGAGTTCAGAGTTGCGACATAGATATGAGTACTATGGAGCAACATCTCAAGGCGTTGTTGGCTAGGCTATCGTGAGAGATATGATGGAAACGAAATTGTGACGAAGGGGGGTTGTTTAATTGGGATGAGAGATTGGAATCAACAGAATTTTGGCGGGGTCTGCGAGATGGATTTACAGGTTTTCATAATTTTTTTGTTTACTCTTTTGAGACGCGAGACTTTTATTCTATCTTGTTGTAATATGGCTACTTTTTCGAGGTATTTTCCACTTTGGAAAGCTACTTCTTCAAAGAGTCATACCGATACAATAGAACCATATTTTAGCTACACTACATGGCATATTACTGCTCGTAAGATCGAGAATTTCATGTCAAACTTTGATAGCCTTCTTAATTAATGTGTGTACCATAGTAGGCTGATTATCCATACTTAAAGCCTACTATGCGAAGTCTTCTCCGACTACTCTCATTGCCACAAAACAGATGACTACTCCTCAGATTGCACGTATGTACAAAGGCTCAAAATTTAATAGAAAGCCGATTGCACAACCGCATCTAAAATTCATTTCAAGAACTTTCTCAGTCTGCCTTGGAGTCTTTGTTGCCACACATAACAGGCGACTGCTCTTCACAACACACATTAGTACGACCTCTTCAACTATCTATAGCGAATCAATTGCGGGTATATGTAGAACCTACTTGGGAAATTTTCTGATTTTGTCTTGGCAGGTTTTCCTCTGCAACAAAACAAACGCTGTTCGTCAAGATACCCGCTTGTGTAAGTTCTTAAACGTTTTGCAACAAGCTGATTGGATGGCCAAGTTGAAGAGCCTCTCAAAAGGCCTTCTGAGTTCACTTCGGAGGATTTTATTGCCACACAACTGACGGCTGCTCCCCCAAATACCCGTCTGTGTAAACTTTCAACGTTCAATATATGCAGTATTACTGGAATATCGATGGGGCAGTGAAAATTCCACAAAGTTGGGCCACTGCGGTTGTTCTGGACCTTTACTCTCGACGAAATCAGTCGATTCTTAATTCTATCTACCATGTCAAGGAACTGTCAGCTATTTCTAGAAATATATCTGCATATTCTAGTGGATTAAAAGGACGAATCACATACTGAGGGTGGTTTCCTGCCACCAACTATGACAACTTGTGTCTCTCTTTCATAACAAGCAAGGCTCTCTCGGAACAAACATCTTGGCTCAGGTTTCCCGCCCAACGTGCCAAGAGCAGTAATTTGCAAAGCTTTAACGGCTGCCTTGATTAGCCGGTCCAAACAATCTCTACATATGCTTTATCCTGTAACATTTTCACATTGATTGTTTTGTCTTTTCTTGGGATAGGCTACATCAAATGCACCGGACAATCTATAGATAATTACCCCTCGTTAACGTTGGAGCAACTCATCCTTTCGTTTCAGTGGGATGATCCCCAGTCATCACTATTCGCCCATATCTGGGCAACGAGCATCAAATATCCATTGAGGTTATCAGTAACAAGGATGAAACACTGCCAAAACAGAGAAGGAGAAAAGAATATTCAACAATGAAGTGCAAGGTACCTGAGAGGCATATATCAGCATCTACTACCGCTACTGTCACATGACCCATAACATTCAACTAAATGAAGAGACTCCGATGTCGAAATAAGCGAAGAAAACGAAAGTCACATCCATAGATGTTGGAGGCATAGGTCTAGCGACTATCAGGGATAACAATCTGATAACTAAAAAACTACGAGTCCTACATCAAACCCTCAGTCTACTTTAATGACGTCGAGCCTTGATCTACAATATTAATCAAGTATATATCTTGATTCTGTGCGATAATTGTTGATCATATCACAGGCCAATTCTCTTGTAACCAGACGAGAAAAGACATCGATGCAACCACAAAGAATTTATTTCAACGCGAGAAAGTCCACAAGAAAAGGGGCGTAAGTTGAAAGATCGAAGAATTCCAGAACGTCCTCCATTCTCGGATATTCGCTAAAAACATTGTTGATAATACACTTTTACCAATGAAAATGATGTCATCCATCTATCTTCGAGCACAATCTTTATCCATGGGAAAAAATCAGATTCTTTCACTCAAAATTTCTCCCGGCAGCAAGTAGAAATAGGGTTTCAATGCTGGGTGACTTTACTCGCAGCTATTATATATACCCTTGGTTATTATATCAAATAAAGTGAAGAACCAGATTATAAAGCCCCACGTTAATTATAAAACACCAGTACTTCGAATTAGCCCGAGTTTGCATACAAGATCCAGCATGGGGATATCTCATATTATCCATCGAGTCGCATGTATATGATTCGATTTTTACCCGCACATACCGGAGATGTCTTCCCGAATAAAAAGGGGATTCTTTCATCTCTATCATCTTTGTCTTCCTCCCCGCTACCTCCTACTCCTCAAAACACCCAAATCCTTCACACACTCTACTCCCTATCAACCCTACAAAAACCAGCCATGGAAATGCAGCAAATATAATAAAATCCGTCGGAACAGCTCTCCCTTTAATGATTAACATGCCGAAAGCGAACGGTACAGCAAAAGCGCGCGGTGCTTGAAGTGTATGTTATAGTTGCAGGGGCATGAGAGGAGGGTGAATTATAAGAATAGTGCGCAGGTATTTAGGAAGGATACTTTAAGTTTGAGAAGAGAGAGAAGGTTTGTGTGTGATGAGGCTAATCTTTGTGGAGGTTCAAGAGGTGAGCTTGTTGGAGATTAACTCTAATATAACATAGCACGCTCAGTCGTACTCCAGTATAGTTATATACAAGAACATTGCCTTAACAATTGAGGTCTCTTAAACATCGTATAAACTGCCGTTACATGAAGAGCTCATGAAATCCGATCGAAAAATGTTTCAGGAAAAAGGAGTGTCCTGAACGATATTCCAAGTAAAGCAAGAACAGAACCTACACGTAAGAACATCAGTCCTTTGTTAAAAGTAATGAACTTTAAATCCCCAACGATCGACCAAGTAATCGGAGCAAAAGTGAAATCGGTAAGGTTTTCTCTTCCCAGTTTGTTCTGTACATCGGGGCGTTTTGCAACACGGATATACATGCTAACTACAACCTACTACCGCTGTATTTTACAAAGCATTCCGTCTTCTCTCTTGGAGCTCTTAAGCCCCAGGCTCAGCTGAGCCAAGGTGTAGTATAAGCAAAGTAAATTGAGATACTCTCCAATTGGCAAATTGCCCATCTCATCCATCCCAGGCGTCTGCCAGAGCAATAGACGATGGAACCCATGCGTTACACGAATATCCGAATGCGGAAGGTACAACAAACAACATTCACATCAAGGCTTTCAGAAATTCCAAGAATCCTTCATAAATCATATGAGGCATTTCATTTTCAATAAGAAGAGAATGATTATTCATATTTATCTACTTGAAAACAAAGTTTTGCTTCGTTTTGATAATGGGATGTTCAAATTGGGTTGAGGGGCTTACTTCGGTTAACATCATTGGCCGGGGATTCAGGGGTAATTTCTTCTTCTATGAGGCATTTTCCTCGCGTCGATGAAAATTTTCTACAGCCGCAATAAAGTTCATCATCACTCGTACTCCAGTCTCTAGCTAAGTTGCGAATCTTATCGAAGAATTCGAGGGCTGAGTCGATAAGTTATGCTAGGTTACCTTGAACTTTACATTAACAAGTGTGGAATGTAATCCATATTGTAATGTTGGAACTACCTAGCAGCACATTTAACGGTTCCAATGAAAACGCGTGCCAGCTCCTCAGTCTCCATACATTTTAACTAACCACATGGATTTCAGCTGCTTCATTGATATAAGAATCTTTTAGTCTGTTGTTTTGATGGAGAGTTTGTATGAGCGATTTATCGCGACTTGCCCAAAGTCTAGCTCAAATTTGTCAAAAAGGTGGGATAAAATGCGACAGGAGATGACTGCTATTCTGGCCTATTCCACGAGACCTGATGATGGTGGATTTTCCAGCTCAGCTATTAATCAGGTTTATCAAAGAGATTAAATAGGTTGGCTGTTAGATCTTGTGCCCTTTGGATCTTCAAATGTCGAACCCCCACCTGATATTCAAGCAATCGAATATTTTCATCTTCTTGCAAGCTTGAGTTTGAGGGTAGTACTTACTAGAAAACACTTTGTTATCCAGGCTTACCATCCATCGACAAGATTCTTTCTCATATTCTGAGCTTTCCATTAAAATCTACGTGAAGCAACATCTCGCGGAAATCTCCCCAAGCCGTGGCTATCCAACCAAAATGACAGAAGATGGAGAAAAAAAGAGCCATATCCCCGTCGAATCCATTATGCCGATGTAGAATCTGGAGTAAAATCTTCCCCCGCCCTGGAGCGAAGAAACTCAAGGAGCTCAGCCGACCACGATAGTCTAAGCATTCGACCTCACAGACGATCATCAATCGAACTATCATCAGCCCTTCCCATCCAGTACCGAACAGTTTCATTCCAAATCTCAGGATCCCAAGAAAAAAATGCGGCAGAAGTACACCTTGCAAAGAAATCAGCTGCTAAGGGTTTGTATTCCAGCCCCTGACTTCATATACAGATCTGAACATATTCCTAGAGCTGTCTGATTTGGATTGGCATACCATCACGCCGGATGAGATTCTAAAACGTCTGTCAACATCTACATCTCAAGGTCTCTCAAGAGAACAAGTCAATCGGAGATTATCACAATATGGAAAGAATACACCATCTCATCCTCCCACTCATCTCTTCCAATCCGTCCTTGGGTACCTTTTCAAAGGATTTGGATCTGTTCTTCTCCTGGGCGCCATTCTAGTATTTATCTCCTGGAAACCCCTTGGAGATCCACCGGCGCAAGCAAACCTGGCGTTGGCTATTGTTCTGCTGGCCGTATTCTTCATCCAAGCAGCTTTCAATGCTTGGCAGGATTGGTCTTCATCTAGGGTTATGGCTTCGATAACGACCATGTTACCGGAAAACTGCCTACTGCTGAGAGATGGAGCTCGGGTCACTGTCATCACCAGTGACATCGTGCCCGGAGATGTCCTTTACATCAAAGCGGGCAATAAGCTTCCGGCTGATGTTCGATTCATCGAAATATCTTCGGACGCAAAGTTTGATCGATCTATCCTAACCGGTAATACCCCTGAAGTCGTGTAATTTTCGGAAACTAATGATTCCTTTAGGCGAATCACTCCCATTATCTGGAATGGTGGACAACACGGATGAAAATTATCTAGAGACTAAATGTATCGGATTACAAGGAACTCACTGTATCTCCGGGAGCGGTATTGGTATCGTTGTTGCTACTGGTGATACAACAGTTTTTGGAAGAATCGCCCAATTAACCAACACCCCCAAAACCGGAATGACGACTCTGGAACGAGAAGTTTTCAACTTCGTCCTAGTGATCGTCACCATCATGGGAACCATGATAGTTCTTGTTATCATAATATGGTACGCGTATCGCTAGATGGATAAGATTCCGGAAACAAAATGCTGATCCATATTATAGGGCAGCATACTTGAGAAAATCATACCCGGATTGGATCAACGTACCAACTCTAATCGTGGACTGTGTTTCTGTCGCCATTGCATTTATTCCCGAAGGTCTCCCGATTGCTTTAACGGCGTCCCTCACCATTACCGCAAAGCTTATGCGTGAGAATAAAATTCTATGTAAATCCCTGAAGACGGTTGAGACTCTAGGCGCAGTCAGTGTCATCTGTTCGGACAAGACAGGCACTCTTACAAAGGTACGGGGAAATAGGATTCGCAACCAAACCAGCCCAGAGACTAAATCAATCTAGAATAAAATGTTCGTCACAGAATGCAGCATGGGAACGAATAGCATGACTCCTCAAACTGCAAGAGATGAAATGATTTCCAGTGGCCGAAATAAAACCGCAATCGCCCAAATGAGATCCATTGCCGGATTGTGCAATTACGGAGAGTTCGATGTCAGCATCATACACCTTCCGTTATCAGAGAGAAAGATCAACGGCGATGCTACTGATCAAGCTGTATTACGATTCTCCGAATCACTTGGGCCCGTTTCCGAACTTCGAAACATGTGGAGGAAAACGTTCGAATTGGCGTTCAACAGCAAGAACAAATACATGATACGAACCCTAGCACTTACCGAACCCTCCGGCTTAACTTATGCCCTACCGGAAGCCGAAGCTGCAAGTTTTGGCTCGGACGACACGTAAGATATTATTGTCCTGTGAGAGAGTGTGACTAACTTCTTCTCCCAGGCTTTTAACCATCAAAGGAGCTCCAGATATATTGATTACTAGATGCTCAGGATACACTACCATTGACGGGGATTCGAAAGAGCTCGACGACGAAACGCGTAGTACAATTGATGAAATCAAGAACGCTTGGTCGACAGAAGGTAGACGTGTCATCCTATTAGCACGAAAGATAATCAAAAAAGACGAAATGAGAACAACCCCCGAATCAAGCCACTTCGAAAACGAGATATCATCTCATGCCCGATCGGGCCTAACACTGGTAGCTCTACTTGGAATTGTCGATCCACCCCGTGACGAAATCCCCTCCGTCGTTTCCACATTACGAAGAGCGGGGATTCGAATTTTCATGGTCGGAGCTCCATCCTCTCCATTCTACACACCAGACTGACACGATAACAGGTAACAGGAGACTATGCACTAACCGCCCAAGCCATCGCCGCAGAATGCGGCATCATAACCAACCCCCCAAACATGGTGAAAGATGTCTCATCCCTCCCACGACACAAGATCTATTCCAACTCGGACTCCCTTTCCGAAACCGAAAACAAAGATACGCCGACCCCCCCTCGCATAACATCCATCGTTCTCAGCGGGCCGGAAATACTCCTCCTCAACGACAACCAATGGGCCCAACTCTGCAAATACGAAGAAATCGTCTTCGCGCGCACCACGCCCGAGCAAAAACTCCGAATCGTGCGGGAATTCCAGAAACGCAACGAAATCGTCGCCATGACCGGCGATGGCGTGAACGACGCCCCTTCCCTCAAAGCCGCCGATATTGGCATCGCCCTTGGAAGCGGTTCAGATATAGCAATCGAAGCCGCCGATATGGTTCTCCTCGAATCATTCAGCGCAGTCGTCGAGGCCGTCCAATATGGAAGAGTGGTCTTTGATAACTTGAAGAAAACCATCGCGTACCTCCTACCCGCCGGCTCATTCTCCGAGTTTTGGCCCGTCATGGCAAATGTGGCATTTGGTTTACCGCAGATATTATCCTCATTTCTCATGATCATCATCTGGTATGTGCCCGACCCCATCTCCCACGCCCACCACCCACCCCAAACCGCTAACTAGCCACCCCCCCCCCAAAAGCTGCTTCACCGACTGCGCCGCCGCCACCGTCCTCGCCTACGAAACCCCCGAAGCCTCCGTCCTCCTCCGCAAGCCGCGCAACCCCCAAACCGACCACCTAGTCAACTGGCAGCTCATTCTCCAAGCCTACGACTTCATCGGGGCCCTCGAAACGGTCTCCTCATTCGCCATGTCCTTTTGGTATCTACAGCGCAGCGGGATCCCATTCCGGGACCTCTGGTTCCGATATGGGAGATTGCCGTCGGACATCGATCGCGCGTATGCGGATGCGAGGCTGGCCGAGGCATCGAGTGTTTATTTTGTTAATTTGGTGGTGATGTATGTTGCCCTTCTAGCTCCCCCCGCGAATACACCCCGGCACTAACACCCCCCCCCCCCCCCCAGGCAAATCTTCTCCCTCCTCGCCCTCCACACCTGCCGCCTAAGTATCTTCCAACACCCACCGATCCTAAACGCCACCACACAAAACCTCTTCATCTTCCCCGCGATCCTCTTTGCCCTCCTGATGGCCATCTTCTGGCTCTACATTCCCCAATTGCAGAGTGTGCTTGGAACGAGCAGTGTACCCGTGGAACACTTTTTTTTACCCGCGGCCTTTGGTTTGGGCATCGTGGCGTTAGATGAGGGGAGGAAGTGGGGGGTTAGGAGGTGGCCGGGGGGGTGGCTGGCGTGGGGTGCTTGGTAGATTGATTGACTTACAAGTCTTTGAATATTCGTTAGCTTAGGTAGGGTAAGTGAACTCCGTACCTAGAGACACCTACTAAGTTATCGTTTAATTAATTGAAACATTTTATTGAGTGGTGGGTAAGTTAAATACTGAATGATGAATGTAGGAATCATGTATTATAAACACCAAGAACTTTCTTGAACTTTACATTCATCATCCAATCAACATTACTTAACCCCATCAACACTCTATAAACCTCATATCGTATCCACTTCACGTTTGTTCACTCATAATCCAAACCTCAAATCATAAAATCAATTGGGTCCACGACCATATAATTCACTCGTATGCTATGTATGCGTATAAACACAATTTCTCCATCGTGATTCCACATCCATCCATCCATGCCATCCTTCAACCCTCTAGACACCCGTCTAGTACCAGGGAGAACCCATAAAACGCCAACCAGCTAAATAGCCTGATCAAAAAAGTAAAAAGAGTATGCCATAAATCATAAAATTCTCCTCTCAAATCACGAATCCCAAGCCGCGGGGTATCAGACGCCAAACAAAACAATAATCCAGGACAACTCCTCCCGTAAACAGGATGCTAGACTGTCTCATACCAATACATGCAAAGCAAGAATAGGTATAGACTATCAAAAAGTTTTGATTCCTGGAAAGTGTGATAATGTCCAGACCAGATTAGGATCAAATACGTAATCGAAGTGGAAAAGAATGATTCACGATGTCGAACCAGGAAAGAGCGAAACCCTGCCGTAAACAGCATGCTAGACCGTCTGTAATAGACTATCAAAAGTAACATATAAGCCCATTCGCGGTCTGTCTAGAACCATGATCGAAAATGTATTGTCGTGTATGTGAAGAGTATGAAATGACTATGGCGGAGTGGTGAGGTGGAGGTGATTTAACCACCGAAACCATAGAGGGTACGGCCTTGTCTCTTCAATGCGTAAACGACATCAAGGGAAGTGACAGTCTTGCGCTTAGCGTGCTCAGTGTAGGTAACAGCATCACGGATGACACCCTCGAGGAAAGTCTTCAAAACACCACGGGTTTCTTCGTAGATCACTGTAAGAAGACGCGTCAGTCATGAAACCTTTGAAGAAACGCATCGACATCAAGGTAATTAGACCCAAGACGCGATGGATGGATGACGAGATGGATTAAACATACTGGCAGAAATACGCTTGACACCTCCACGACGAGCGAGACGTCTGATAGCTGGCTTGGTGATACCTTGGATGTTGTCTCTCAAAATCTTACGATGACGCTTAGCACCACCCTTTCCGAGGCCCTTGCCACCCTTTCCGCCTATAGAGAAGCATGATTAGCATAAATGACAAGTGATACGATGATATGTAAACAATATATCGAAGGAAGATAAATGTTGTTGAAAGTATATCGACATCATATTGATGTGGATACCTTATCGCGTTGATACAGACGATGATGATGATGATGTTTTGATCTCCACCAACACACCAACTTCAAATATCGCGACGGAAGACGACAACAACAATAAATCTTAACCTCAACACGACGGGAAAAGATTCATAACTTACGTCCAGTCATGATGAAGTATTGGTTAAATGTAAGAGTTGATTAGGATAAATTGAACGCGTCTTAAGACGACGTATTGATGTATAAAATCAAGAGGTTGGGATGGAGTGAAAAGGTGGTTGTTAATAAAATAGAAGAGTAAATTCAAAAACCAAATTGCAAAAGGGAATTTGTTTCTTTTTGATAAAGAATTGAGTGATCTGGAAATCCAGGTCAATTTGACGCTAGTACCATTTTAGAAATTAATGGAAGGGACGAGTTATGTTTTATGTTTTATGGTTTTATGGTTTTACGGTTTTACGGTTTTACGGTTTTACGGTTTTACGGTTTTATGGTTTATGGGTTTATAATTGTATTATGTTATATGTGATTGCCGAGAAAATTGAAAAATCAAATGTTCATATGGCCATTCCAAGCAAAAAAAGGATTGAAAGGATGTGTGGTTGATAAAAAATGATATACAGGATTCGTACCGAGGAGTTCGTTCTATCAGTATCCATGTATGGATGGCTGTTTGTTTTGAAGTGAATGTTCGGACCAACTTTGGAAGTCTCCGTCCATGCGGATCCCATCGTGACTTCTCCTTATTCCGAGGGGGGAAAGATAAGCGAGTACTTAGCGCAATATTATCACAGTACTGACCACGGGATGGTTGATATCATTGTTCTATTTTACATTGCTTAGGTAGCTCGGAGGTAGGTCAATGGAATCTATGTCGAGAGTATTTAAGAAGTTCTCATGTATTGACAGATATGTACACACACATACACACACATACACACACACACACACATATATATATATAAACTTCCTATTCCTGCTTTAATCTTCAACCTTCTCTATAAACCCGGCAAACCATATATAATGATAATCCCAATCCCAATCAAAAACACCCACCAATCTCATATCCACAACCCCCAGTTCTAAAGTCCCAGACCCTTCTTCAACACACCACACAAGCTCAAAACACCATTCAAACAAACAACACCACCCCCATCTAAATCCTTCAACTCTACCCAACAAAAGAACGCACATATATATAAATCATCATTCTTTGATACTCACTCCCTTCAGCGCCAACATAACCCAATATATACCATTCCACCTCCATCTCCATCCCCTCCGAACAGCCATCAATACCTACCTACATATCTAAGCACCGATACCCCAACACCCATTCCAACAGAACCCCCACAATAAATCCCTCCTCCAAAAAATAGTATACAAGAATATGACCTATATATTATTTCAATATCACTCTATCTACTATCTACTATCTACTATATACGCATATTCATACTCATACTCACACGCAAAGATATCTAGTGGGTAGAGAGTAGGTACAACAGGTTAGAATTCTAGATAAGATTACATGTCACAGGAACAGGGCTGGGTTGTTTGAATGGTGTTGAGCATGGTTGGGTGGTTGAATTGATAGTGGGATATATTGCTTGGTAGGCATTTATCATCCTCCGGTTTATGCATACTGTGAGATCGAACAAAAGGAAGATGGGCATGTGATTCGATATTAAAAGTTGTACACTTGAGAGGAGATTTGAATATTTTCCTTTCCTTTCCTTTCCTTTCCTTTCTTTTACTATCTATCACTGGCTTTCCTCGTAAATGCACAAGATACCCTCTCAAAGGATACAACCTTCTCACGAGGTCTTTTGAAATGATTGTTAGTTTTAAAGATTATATTGCTATGTATTCCTCTGTAACATTTCAGTGTTCCCATGGAGCCGCGTGACCTCTCCATCGCCTCCTATGAGAGCTTGCTGTCTCCCATTATCTTGCATCTCCACGAGCTCAGTAGGCCATGCGCCTCACATTTACAGACTCGACAAAAACTTGACGACTGAGCTCCCAAGCCAAAGTATGTTCCCGATCACCATTTCCGAGAAAGGAGATTCGAATGGGCTCCATTGTGAGATTCGTAATTGAGTTAAGACATTCCTTGTATGAAGAGGACTGGAAATGGGAAGACCTCCATTATTCCCATGTAAATGTAGATAACTTTAAGCTGGCCTGGTTCTGTAGCATTGCCGCCCAACCAAGCATCTAAGAAAGTTCCCAGTAGTGAGCTTCGATGCGTGGGCACCCTGAGAGATATTCGTAGGCACATACATGGTGGTACCAATAGCTTCCATGACATGCCATTAACCACTGGCCACAGTGACATATGCCATGCGACAGAAGAAAGTCTTCAGACTTCAATTTTGGTTGTCCCCGGGTAGCCACGAATTCCAAATTGACGCTTCCAGCTTATGCTCCTATACCAGTACACATCAAGCTAAGAGTCATACCCTTGATTTATTAAATTATAATGTTCCTCCATATTTCACTCTCGCCACTCCTCACAAATATTTCTTCCCAGCAGCCGCAACTCGTGCTCTAAATACTGGACTCGTGACAGGTTGATTGACTTGATAAAAAGGGTTCATAATCGTCTTCACCCAATTTTCGTAAACTTCGGTAAAGAATTGTTTAATCGCCTCTTCTGTTTGTGGTGAAGTAGGATTTGCACCAATCGATGTACTTGTTCTGGAAGTTGTTGGATTGACAGGTTGTTGAGGAGAATGAAGGAGCATGAATTTGACATCTATTTACCATCAGCGCCATCACAAAATGGACAAGAAGACAGACTTACTACCGCCAGTCATGAAGCATGATACGTAATTATTATAAAAACGATCAATACACTTCAAGTACCTATAAAGCATCAATTTCCAATCGCAAATCAGAATAAACATCCATACATCTGTCCACCACCCCATTGCACTTCCTCCACAATATCCAAACTACTATGAACAATAAACTGGTTCATATGCCTCGCCTGTTCTGGAAACCTCGCAATTCCATCGCCACCTTGTTTCGCTGTTCCAAAATCATATTCGAAGAGAGGATTATCTTGCGTTCCGATTATTGCGAAATAATACGACATGATGGTGATGGGCACTGAAGTTGATGATGATGGATGGTTTGGGAGTTGAAGTTAGGAAGCGAGCGCTGATTGGTTCGCAGAATTTATGGCTTGGCGCGGAACGGAGGGGCCGATTCTCGAATTTTGATGCGAATGAATTGGATGAGGCGACGAGAAGGAATATTGAACTATCAACGCAATGTTTGGAGCTTTTAGACCTACGAATGTTATGTCTGGGGGTCTTCTTTGGTATGTTTGTATCCATCCTATGATGTGGATTTATAATTAGAAGAGGTGCTAATGGTGGTGCGATTATAGGAAGATCCCATGGCGACTCTCCAAATTCCAAAAGGCACGACAGCGCAAACGTTTGAGGGCTGTTGATTCGGTAGTTGCTACTGTGGATAGAGCTTTGGCAGCCAAAGGAATTACCACTAAGGCTGTGGAGAGGTGGAAGGAGGAAATGCCTACGGAGCAGGAGATGTTACCCAGAGACAAATATACAATGTTTGATCGAAAAGAGAAGAAATATAGAAAGGGAATTCACAGTAAGTTTAGAAGACGCGCCATCGAAGAGGAGTTCGGAATGCTGATATCATCATAGAGCTACCAAAATGGACGAGATTATCACAAAGACTCAATCCTCCCGGTTACTGATATGGATGTATTAGGATGGACTCAATGGCAAGTGTTCTCGCCGGAAGACTTGGTGTACAATATGCATTGATGGCGTTTGGGAATGTGTATACGAAAAGATATGAAAGGGTTTAAATTTCAATGCTCTGAAGTGGCTAGAACCTAAGACTTTTCCCTACTATGCAGATGCAGCTCACTATTCTGATATCAATGGATCGCTGCAGTTTTCCTTATACGCCATCACCCCTAGTACTGCAAAATATCGTACAACCATCCATCTCTCCAATTGTCTATCTACCCTTGCCATATTCTTCTTCTTCCTTTTGTCTCTCGGCTTGAATAGCTCTACCCAGACCCCCTCTGCCCTCATCATATTCCTCACGGTACTCGTCGCGCACTTGGCCGCCAGACTTTCCTCGTCCATATTGTCTTCCCTCTTGAAATCCAGGATCCAAATCCGTTCTAATGATTCGTTCATCCAATTTGGTACCACCGATATACTTCATGCAATCCAATGCATCTTGATGAGTATAGTATTCCACAAAACAGAAACCACACGGGGTTTTGTTAAACCTATCCAATCCCATAATCAACCTCTTAATTTCACCACATTTTGCAAACAATTCGTGAATTTGTTCTTCAGTTGTATAGAAAGACCTAGCCGACACGATTAGATTATATCTCGAGCCATTGATACAAAACGTCAAATGATGTATCTTAACATACAAGTTTCCCACATAAAGGGTTGTCGCATCTTTCAGAGGATCATCAACTGGCTCCTCTGGGGTTCGTTCTCTCCTCTCCTCTTCTCCATCTCTCTCATACCTGCGCTTCTTATACTTGATGAAATTGTCAGCCAATCCAGGTCCTGAGTTTGGATTTGCACTTTGAAAATTGATTTTAATAACTTACTCTACCTTGATAATATGCACTTGGTTTATCAAGTCTATCAACGGTATTTCTAATTGAGCCAGGCATGTTATAGAATATCGGATTTCTAGAAATTTGTTGTTTTCTCGAAATCAATCTTTCTTTGCAAGGCTGATGATTTTCTTTGTTTCCTGGGGAACATTTAAACAAATACCGAAGAAGGCTTCCAATTATCCAATTATCTCCAGCTACCATAGCTCAGCTCTCTTTCGCGACGCGCTAGCATAGCCTGATAGGCAAGTTCTATTCAATCTCGCCCAACTTTCTCCAAAAAAAGTTCCAGACTTAACCTTGGAATTCAACTTTCTCCCTCTCAACCACCATACAAGAGCTCTTTCTTTTCTCCTCCGAGCTTTTATGTATGTACTGATCAGCCATTCAAGAATATTGCATTGAGTGAGGTAATTCAAAATGCCTCACGTTCTTGGTTATACACCTACATGGCTTTCAAAGCCAAATCCTGGCCATGAGATATTTACAGCCGGGCCAACAAGCAATCAAACGTCTTCTGGGAATAGCTACACATCGAATGATAGGAAATCTACTTCTTCAGGACCTCGCAGAACGATTGCGCGTCGAGGAACAGAAATATTTATTGCTGTTGGGAAGGAAATTCGATGGGCGGATCTTGTTTACTTGAAGGAGACATGGGAAAACAACCAAGGAAATCAGAGAAGCTTTTTAAAAGGGAAATCACGATTGGAAGAGGAACATGAAGCTGAAGAGACTGTTTCTCAGGGTTATAGAGTAAGTTGGAACGCTTCTATTATGAATTCAAATGAATACTCATGATTTATAGACACTCAAAATCCCAGTCGCAGACGAGATTCGACAATTGATCATTTCTCCAAATTCGAATTTTATGGCCATTCTGACGACTCATACTGTGCATATCGCAATTCTACCCGAACCATCGCATCTTACAGCCCCCGATTCTGGTCCTATGAAAATTAAGACCTTTCACCTTGGCCCAACTACACATGTTACATCACGGTCTGGAATATCAACTGTTTTATGGCATCCATTGGGTGTCAATGGAACATGTTTGGTCACCGTTACTAAGGATGCTGTTGTTAGAGTATGGGAACTATCTACAACTGATCGTTGGTCTTTCGATAAACCAACACTTGCTATTGATTTGAAGAAATTGGCCGATGGAGTGTCGGCTGATCAGGATTTCGGAGCTTCCGTAGCCGGTAAACCAAGTAAATTTTCTCCGGATGCATTTGAGATGGAAGTAGCATCAGCTTGTTTTGCAAGTCGAGGATCTGGAGGATGGTCACCAATGACTCTTTGGCTTGCAATGAAGGAGGGAGATGTGTATGCTCTTTGCCCATTGTTGCCTGAGAAATGGTCTCCGCCACCTACTCTGATTCCTTCCCTTTCAATCTCAATTGTATCAAATATTGCTGCCATCGAAGATGATCCAAATATAGCTCAGAGAAGTAAACTTCTTGCTCAGCAGCAATTGGATTGGATGACAGATATCGATAGTCAAGATCCGACTCAGGCTCAGACATCTCCGAGCGAGCCGCCAGTCGAGGTATATACTAGGCCTTCTAGACCTGGAAAAGTTCCAAGATTACAAGGTCCATTTGAATTTGACCTGGCTCCCGAAGATGGAGGTATCGAGGACGATGCACTTTTCAGCGACATTTATGTTATAGGACCAAAGATAAATGCCGAAGAATTAATGGATGGAGAGGACGATGAACTTGAATTGGATGAAGTTGAAAAAGATGGATGTTCTATGAACGTCATATGTCTGCTCACAACCAGTGGACGAGTCTCGATATGTTTGGACAACGTCGGAATTGAAGCTCAATGGTTACCAAGATCGAACTCAAGGATGCTCCGGTTCTTGGACGATCCGGACCCACCTGCATTGTTGACATATGAGGTTTTAGAGACTTCTAAATCCAACGAGGTCTGGGAGGAATGTTGGCCTGTCTTCAGCCATGACGTTGAATCAAGATACTCATTCTTCATCACCAACAACTTAAACATCACATATATGTCACTTTCTCCATGGGTGTTCAAATTAGAGGAGGAATTAAACAAGGGCGCAGAATCTAATGTCAGACTTGGCGTAATTGTCAATACCCCATCAGAAAGACAAAGGGTCTACACACCCTCCATGAATGACCGAAACGCCCCTCTTGCCGCTAGCATAATCCTTCGGGATCCTGACCTTGGCTACTTTCTCCTCTCCGCAAACCCTCATGGGCCATTATCTATCATTTTCGAATCACCGGATAACCAAGTCGATTTCGCCCGTAGCCGTGGTCGTTCAGAATCATATGACTCAGAAACCGACAATGATAAACCACTTGTGTTATTCGAAGCTCGACCCGTATACCAACCATCTTACGCCTTCGAGAAATCATCCGAACTACCATCTCTCCACGAAAAGATCAGTCAT
The DNA here is from genome assembly GCA_009299455.1 of Monilinia laxa. Classification (NCBI taxonomy): domain Eukaryota; kingdom Fungi; phylum Ascomycota; class Leotiomycetes; order Helotiales; family Sclerotiniaceae; genus Monilinia; species Monilinia laxa. The sequence continues at coordinate 261,049 of VIGI01000020.1, forward strand.
AGCAAATACAAGCGTTTATTAAAGGAAGAGATCCGACTATCACCTGCTACACTTACGGTCATGACAGATGCCCATAAAGTTCTCAGCGAAGAGACCCATCGTATTGGTACAGCAGCTGCAGAATTATTCAGAAAATGTATCAAATTACAAATTGAGCTTTCAAAACATATCAAACAAGCTAACGATATCGCAACCCGTGTTGAATCGGTTATTGGTGAAGACTACGACGAAGATGATGATAAATCTCGAGTCATACCAAACGAAAATATAGAGCAAAGGATACGTGTAGCGCAAGATAAACAAAAGACGCTCATTGAGCGTATTGAGAACATTAGGAAGAAAATACCTAAAAATACTCAGCGTGAGCTTAGCGATAAAGAAAGAGCATGGACAGAAGAGGTTAGAAATCTTAGTGGAAAGGTCCTTGGTGAAGATTTGGAAGAATCTACGTCGAGTATGGTCAAGGTTTCAAAGGATCCATGGCAGAGGTATGAAGAAGTTAAGGAACTCAAGGACGATGTATTGGCTCAAGCGAATGATTTGTTGGCTGAGGTTGAGAAGGAAGGAGCTGATAATGAGGAGGGAGAAAGTGAGAGGGATGGAGATAGTGGGAGAGATGTCCAAGTTCCTTCTGATATAAGGAGGAAGAAAGTGGGACAAATAATGAAATTGTTGGATCGAGAAACAGCATTGGTTGAAGCCACGAAGGGTAGATTGGAGAGGTTAAGTTTGGCATGAAAGGAATGGCGATAGGGGGTTCATAAGTGGGGTTTTATGGCTTGAGGAGATAAGAAGTGAGACTTGTGGAAATTGAGTGGTTTCTTGAGGGGGGGGAACATAGGAGATTGTATGATATGATATGCCATGATATCCGACCAGGCGTGTGCGAACAGAATCAATGTTTAGATACCTACTTTTACATAAGTTAGCAGGCGGTGTGTTTTTGTTTTGTTAGGGTGGGATGATATGAGACGAGGTGCTAGCAGCTGTGGATATGTGGAGATATCTGCGGATTTTGATATGAATAGTTTAGGGAAGGGGGCACGAGGGAGTGAAACTTTAGTTGTTACCTAGTGAATGAAGAAATTTTTTATATTGAGAAACATAAGATTGGTTGGATGAGTGATGAGTGATTGGTAGATTATTGGTCCTTGATTGGTATGGATGATATATACACAGATGCTATCAAGTGGCATCAAAGCTTGAAGTCGGAGGAGGGCTTGTGAGAAAGGGGGATGTCTTAGTGGACTTGGACCAGTATACTTGAACGGGAACTCGAGTGCTAAATATGCCGCAAATCAGACCCTGCAAGGAATCAAGATTACTAGCTAGGCATTCACCCTCCAAGGGATCTTGAATCATATAATCACTCTTTTGTTTTTCCCTCTTTGGAAATATATGATATACTATGGATTGCTAGTTCATAGTCTTTACGAAATCCCAATTGACGTTTAGAATCGGGCAGTTTGGGCTTGGGTGCGTATCTGAGGAGTTGAGTGGGATGGAGGGAATGGGATGATTCCATGTATTGGCAGCTCTTTCACTGGATATTCTACTTTGTGTTTTGGGCTCTCGGTGCGAAATCTCGGCTTATTGAGACTGGTCGAGAAATTTACTCCCTCGCTTAGTTTGGGGAGTTTGTGGTTGTGTGGCTAGCTGCTGTGTTGTGCTGGTTCACATTTGGGTAATGACTTGCTTAAATGCTGTTCCTAATTAGCTTCTGCATTCAGATTGGTATCTTACTTAAGTAGATGCTGCTGGTGTGTTAGACCTGTGCTAAGCCTTGTTGGCCTCGTGAAGCTCTCGTCCTTTGCGAGTAGATCATACATACCACTGGTTTCTATTTCCCAACAACCTTTACATTAATACACTGCCTGGCTCCTACTTAAAATCAAGATAATAGTCTTAATCAAATTTCTGCATCTATTGCGACCGAGTTAAGTAATGTAGATGACATCAGCTACTTGTCTCCTGAGCATGGCATGACAGAATATGATAGTATCGACTTAGTTCTATATACAGTACATCACCAGACTCAACGTCTATCGATGATATAAATGTTAATATGCCCTCTGAGGCTCCACCATCCCTGATACCAAATGAGCTATCTGAACTATCGGTCAAGCCAAGTCCTACGGTAAAGGAACCACTTCAAGGGATTGAGCTTTCTTTAGACAATCACACTACGAGTGAACTTTCCCGTGTTGTCGTGCTTCAATCGGGTACAGAAGTAGCCTCAAATGATAATATGTCAGGCCCTGACATCTGCAAGCGTCAAACCTAGTATATCTCTCGCGGGTGCCTTTATATGGTCCTATTATGAGTTACTCTTATCATTTGTTCTATGCTAACATATCCATTCACTATAGCTACAATAAAATATTACACCCGCAGTCATAAATGGCACTCTCATGGGTCTCGCTTCAATCTTCGGAGAGATCGTATGTCGTCCTTTTTTATCGCAATTCTGTCCTCAGATACCCCTTTCTGATAGCCTTTAGGCGTCGTCTTGAACCGGCCACCACTGCAGCAGCATTGAATAGCTAATATATTAATCCGGGCTCCATTAGAGGTGCTCAGGTGTTAGTCAATCATCAGATAATGACTCCCCATAGGGTACCCGATAATATCATTCAGTCACTATATCGTCTGGGCCAAGCAAAGCTTTACATGCTATTGAGCAAAACTCATGTTTTCTTCAATGGAATCATTTACACTTCTACACACCATCCGACGCAAAAATCACAGAGATAAAAATCATGGGTATGAACGAAAGAAGAGTGACATAATGGAAGGCAATATTCGAGGGAAAAAGTCTTCTCAGAGGTAGGATGCTGAGCAATGAAGGGGGCGCTGACTCACCTTTTTGATATAACTTTTTCGAAATCGGTGAGGGAACAATGTGGCTTGAGGGAGCAATGCAGGATAGTTTTTATTTGAGGGTCGGAGCGGGAAGAATGATGTATTTGAAGGTGTCAATGGGCTACGAGTCGAGTGAGTGGTCGAGAAGAGAACTTGGCGACATTGAAAAGAGAGATTGCGGACTTAGTGGATGGGGATGCGAGAGCTGCTGCGCTTGATTCTGCTGCCCATTCGGCTGAATAGAAGGCAATTACATGGAGGGGTAAGGAGTGGAGTGTTTAGTAATATGTTATTTGGAGTTTCCTCGGCTCGGAGTATAATAAATTGTGTGCCTTTGTGGCGGTCTTGGGGGAATTGTGGAGTGCTTTTTTACACTATGAGAGGAGGGATTATGTACAAGGAAGAAGGCCAAGCTTGCTTCAGCATGCAGGAATAAATTGCGAGTTGATCAGAGAAACATCAAAACATCTTTCCTTAGCATGGTAGATGAGGGGAAGGAACCTTCCCCCAAAGCCTCCTCTCATTTGAGTGACCATCTAGTTTCGGATGTTCCCTGTAGTTGGGTGATAGGCATCGATACATCAATGGCTCAAGGTTATTATGTTATGATTAAGAGAATGAATGGATAAGTTGAAAGGGTTTGAAGTCAAGTGTGGTTGATGTAGTACAACAGGGAAAGTGAATAGCCAACAGCTTGGCATTACAATACTGGAGACTGTACTGAGGGAAGTATTGACGAGGTATTGTATTGTACAGGTATTGTAGATCTATGCATACTGGTAGATTCGGACTGACTCAAGGCTGCTCTGAATTGGTTAGATTATAATGTATAGGCTAGGTAATGCAAAGGTCAAGTTTGTAATGATGCATAACGGTCATCTCATCTCTGATGTATAGCCCCTAGCTTGTTTCCGCGTGATAGCTTAGTCTTCAAATAATACATGGAATTATTCTACATGGTAATATCTGGTTGTACCCTTCTATGAAGTTAAAAAGTATCGAGGGATAAAAACTCGGGGGCCATGGTAGTGTGCACATACTAAGTCGATGACGGAGCCTTTTCTTCCCTGCAACGTGCTTTTCCTCTGTTTTACTTATACCCAAACTCCAAAAACACCCTGCCAAATGCTTCGGTACCTTGTATGTTGACGGAGCTTCCCAAACCTGGTATACAGTTCGCTTGATCATTTCTTTGGTAGGGAGAAGATAGGCCGATGTAAGCCGTCGGGGTCAGAACCTCTAGGTGTCAAACCTCTCTAGTACTTGTGTAAAATCAAAAGTGTCATTCACTCATACTGACTTACGGAAGTCCCTGTAATGTTTGTGCAGCAGATAGAGATTGAAAATTGAAGTATTGAGGGGGTTGAACGGAAGGCTCAATGTCAAATCTTAACCGAGTTTTGCAGTAAATAGATTTCTGAATACAACAGATATGCGCCAACCAATGGAATGGGAGGCAGTGAGATGAAGGTAAATGGAAGCGAGTAATCATCTGGAACATAGACCCATCCGTTACCCATGAAATAGGTCAAACATCGTCGCTTAACACTTGACAAACACTTGGGTCAATAACAAGCCGACAGCGATATAGATAAATGAATAATTCATCAAAGCAAACAAATAGTTTCCATATATAGGGAATTGATTTAGAAGATACTTCGCCACCTCAAGAATAGGCATCCATACAATATTCTTTTTTTGTGGCGCTTGTTGCTCGGACTTCACGCATCAATACAAGTATCACTATTATATCAATTCCTCTAAGGGGAAGATACGGCCCCAATCAACATACATAATTCTCTTATAACTTCATATTCGAAGAATTAGATGATAAGCTAGATGATAGTAAAAAGGTTCCTCAAATCAACTGCCGCATGAGGGGTTGAATGCTCAGGTTACACATATAATCACGAAATATCAAAGCATGCATTAGGTTTGTGATACATGAACGTAAGTTTTCTCTGAGAGAAGTGTAGTTCATGGCTCGGGTGTATTACGGGCTGTAATGGTAATACAAAATTGTGAGTGATCTTCATCAATTTGTGTCGGTAAACCGTTCATTCTTCACAATTGTGGTCACAGCACCTGTCTATAAACGAACTACCTCGATTTCTTTCACACTGCTCCAATGAAAACTCTGGTTTCTGCCAGTTCAAATCTTCCGAGATGATCTAGCTCCAAGTCCTAACTTCCAACTGATCATCTAGGGTAATTATTTCGGCCTTAATTACTTCACTGCCCGCTCAACTTATTAGCCGTAGTACCATACGCTTCTGTGTGAGACATACTCATGTTAAACTCAGCAGGCATATGATCGAAGATAAGTCAGTCTGCAGTGTGCCTTATGCATGATGAAGTTCGTAACAGTTGTATGAACATCCCTTGAATTTTGTGCGCCTAGTGCCCAGGTTCTAACAGCGCTGATCATGAATGTTGGCATTGAAATTGTCGAGTAATCTACGCCGCATTGACAAATTCAGCCATGAGGTTCGTTGGTGGTATCTGATGGGTTCTTAGATGCTTCATAGTAGACCTGGCGTGAATTCGTGTCACCATGAGGTAGAGAGGTGGCCAAACCGATCTTGGCGGTGCAATCTTACAAGTTCAATCCAATAGACATATTTGGGGCTCCAGTAGCCAAATCTGGGTAAGGATTCATCCATTAATACACCCCTAGGCGGTTAGTGGAAACTACATATGGAATTATGCTTACTATGTTCGTTAAAAGTCATTAAAATCTTCACTGGCGCAATGTTTTCTCGAGTAATCCACAGATATACTCTGTAGAAGAAAGGGGCAAGTAATATCATATTCGGGTGAATGAAATCGACCGAGTTCCATTCAAGATAAGCAGACTTGATAGTGATATGCATCGAATAATTCGAATCACCTACATCTCCTTTTTGAAAACAGCCCATTCATCCGAAAATCTATATCGACTCATCTAGACATCTATTCCCAGGCCATACATAATCAAACAATTGGTCTCGCTCTTCAGAACCCCCGAAACGCGAACCGATGACGGAAGAAGCCATTCGATACTTGGGTGGCAGTTCGTTATTCATCCCTTCTCTTTGAGTCCCTACCAATTTTTCCCAAAATATTACTGTATTTCAGAAAATGAGAAGTCTAGAGTAAAAATAAAATACCCCAAATAAAGAAAAAGAAATTTCATGAACTTAAAGCGCCTATCCCTACCATTACTCTCCACGAAAAGCAACAAAAAGTTGCGCTGCCACGGATTTGGAACCCCCTACCATTCGCTTATATGCATATATTCTGACAAGGTCACTTTGCATCAGCACTATCGCTAGTTTCTTCTGGTATCCAACCACAAAAAACCAACAAACGACATGTATATCTGATCGGGACATTTTCATATGGAAACCTTGGCTATTGGTTATTGGATATATGATTTTGACATTGATATTCACATTTGCAGATAAGTTTACCCGGCATCCGACATACTAGCCTGAGCAAGCCTTGAGTACATGAGAATGAAGTGGTAATGTGCAGTAAGTATTTCAGAATGGTATGGTGCTGATGTAAGTCCCGACGGGACGGGCACAAATGTCTGTGCCAGTGTGTTGTTTGAGCTGCACAGTCCGACCTGTTATTTCATTTCTATTCTTTACTACTCACTGTTTGAAGACTGAGATTAGATGATGGTATATGTTGGAAATAAAGGTTGAGGCACGGCAATCACTATTTTTGTGTGTGTCAATCATGCAGTGAGAATTTCGGGACTTGGAAAGTTTGGAGGGATGATGGTTATTGTGACGCTTTCGAAACATGAACTTGAATTGCTGGTAAGCATTGATTGAGATGAAGCATCATGATAGTTTGAGGGGACGACAGCTTCTACGAGATTGTTATGGAGATAAAATCGGCGAGGGGTTGATAGGCTTGGAAGTTTGAATGGACTAGATGGGCTATTCAGTGGTTATTGATTGAAGGAGAGGGCCCACTATCAAGCATGAGAATCATTCCGTTTTAATAAGGCGAATAGGGTCATGGATGGAGTTGGAGATTTGTTGGTTAGAGTCTTGGTGAGATGTTTAAGAGTCTCGTATTTGTCTCTGTATGGAAAGTAGAAGCGCAAATTTCTAAATTGTGATATGAACTCGGCACTTCTAATGAACTTCCCCACTGGACTGAATTAAGTGTCAATTATCTGTATTTGTGACATGGCTTCATGGAAGTAGTGGGTGAGGTTGGAAGCGATAGTATGGGTTACGTTAGCTATTAACTGCCCCGGTCAAAAGCGAGCCAAATTGTCTTCAACATCACTGCTTATCTGGGAAGTATTCAGCCGACGGTCCGGATACTCATGCTAAAGGAATTTAGTCCGGGGATAGAAGTTGTTGGCCTGTAACTAAAGCCAATCTGGAAGCAATGGAGATGGCGACGATAAAATGAAGGAGCTAATGAAGCGGTTCAGAATCAATCTGATCTAATCACGCCCGGGGTTAAGTAAATAGACCAGGGAATGAGACAGTTGCTGATTTGATTAATACAATGAATTCCAAATCGTTCCAGTCCGTCGGGTCAACGGCTTTATTCAACTCAACTTCACAGATTAGGACCCAACGCGAGATGACCCTTGAACTCTTACAGGGTATGAGGAAGATTTCTGCATTCTGAATGGACTTACAAGTGGATCGCTGATCCAAAATTCATGGGTTAGAATTCTGGTAGGTTCTTGAAGCGTTTGCCTATAGTAGTCAATCTCTATTGTGGGTACGAAACTTGAGCTTTTGAGTTAGTGTACTAAGGAGTGTTATTCTTGGGAGTTCTAATTTGCAGGCTTTAGTTTCTGCAAGCAAAGCAGGCCATGGGACTGATTTGACAGCAATAGAAGAACAAAAACCTAGAAACTTCGTGCAAACAGTATGCAAAATAGAGTTAGGTTATTACGGGCTAACTATTGGATTATTGAAATCGCTGAAGTTTTTGGCAGTAATGCATCATTTTATCTGCAAGAGAGGCATGAATGAATTACGAAGTGATTTTCTCCGAGTAGAGCATATATGCTTCGTGATTATCTTGTTAGAAATTTGCATCGTCGATTAATCACTCACCAATATTAATAGCATCGATTGTAATATCAAGATCTCATATCGAAGAAAGCCTGGATATAATCATTGAAGTCATTTATTGTCATAATTTTGTACCCACTGGCAGTATTCCTCCATTATAGACGTAGAAACAAAAAGATATTTCCAACTCGGAAAAAAAAAGCAGTGAAGCATATCAATATATCAAACATACCATAGACCATATGACCATGACTAAATTAGACCAGACCAGACCAGACCAGACCAGACCAGACCAGACCAGACCAGACCAGACCAGACCAGACCAACCAAACCAAATAAGACCAAACCAAACAAGACCAAACCGAGACACAAAATTTTCATCACGGAAGCTGATAATTTAAAATTCAATAAACCCTTGCAAAACCCTGCCACCAGTTCTATCGTTTCCAATCTCAAGAAAGCTTATGTAAAGGCGCATGTATTCACTCAAGGTGAAGAACGTGGGGAGATCTGAGGACTTGAGGCTGTAGATGAGCCTTCGTAACTGCTAAATTCATCCATAGACTCATCTATGGATCCGCGATGGGAATCTCGAGGGTCGCAGAGATGCATCGGATCGTCCGATGATAATCGTCTTTCATCAACTATTCCCCTTTCTAGCTCCTCTTTTCTTAACTGTTGCGCTCTTTGTGAATTCAAGATTTCTGCCATCACTGTTAGCTTACTGTTAAGCTATATATTTGTAGGGAATTAGGCGAAGTAGAAGATGGGAAGCACATACCTCGTGCTTGATCGCTCATTTCAGCTGCTAGTCTTCTGGCTTCAACCTTGTGTTGCTCTAATACCCATGGGTATCTCATGGCTCTCTCAGGATGCTTCTGCACGAGAGTATATGGTAGAGCTTCTTCTCTTCCAGCCGGAGTTCCTCTTCTTCGAACCTTAGCAGAAATAGTTTTAATCTTCCCATTGTCGTCTCGCATTAGTCTGTCACTAGCATCATACATCTTCAGACAATTGTCTCTGTAGTACCTCGATGAAAGAGATTGCTCTGAATCTCTTTGGCGTTCGATGAAACATCGTCTAAAGCAAGAGAGAACCTCAGGCCAACGCTTGTTCAAGTCCTCTTTGTAGTACCTAATGAAGTCGACTTCTTCAACTGTATAAGTCTTATTGCTGCGGGGCTTTTTCTTGTTAGGTGTAGGAACCGAATGAGATTGACGACGATGATGAAGTTGGTGATGGCGTTCATGACGGTAATGATGAGCTGGTGATGGAGAGTGATAACCTTCATCGTGAATGGGAAAGATCGGGGGCAGAGAGTTGTGGGTTGTATATCTATGAGGGGCATTTATCGGATTGAAAGTCAGAGGACGCCGATAAATAGGGGCTGGCGGGAGTTGTGTTCTTCCAGATCGTACAGCTAATAGCCGAGTATGATTTTGACTTTCCAGAGCTTCAAGCTGAGTTTGGTAGTGTATCAGGGGATGCTCGCCAGATATAGGTCTGGGTTGCTGTATGTAGTGTGAAGGTTGCTCATGTCGATTTCGACCACTCATTTCTGAATTGATAGATTCGTTGTCAGAATGATCCTCTGTTCTAACCTTTGCATCCGAAGGATTCAAGATCATGAGGATATCCATTTTCTGCGTGACAACTTCCTTAGCGGTGTTAACGACGGAGGGAATTTCCATGACAGAAGAGCTTTTGCGAGATGACGGTTGCAATTTCATGGTCATTCTGGTGATAATTTGATTGAGTGGATGTTCAACGGGATTAATATAATTGAGTTTCGATATGAAGTATAGTAACAAGATAAATTTTCTGAAGATAGCAAAGAAATCAATATCTTATCTGGAGAGTGAATAAAGAAACTGCAATGATATAAGGGACACAGAACCTAATATAAGCCCTGTAAGGAGAAGGCCAACACAGTGCCAACTGGATCTGAAGTAAGTCGGAATGTCAGATAGCTTTACTGAGACAATACTATATGTCGGCATCAAGGGGCGAGGGCAACTTTCTCCAACAAGGACATGCATTATACTTCATGTGTACCGACTGGCTACCGAAGTCTTGTATTTGATTTTTCTAAAAGCTCTCAATTTTTGGATGTCGTTTAGTTACGATTCTTTTTAAGCAATTTAAAGATTCCGAGGTAAACTGCTTTTGGCAGTATGGCAGAGAGGTACCGTGGCTCTGGGTTTGTTCTTCAAAAATCGTTAGAACTATTGGCTACCTGAAACTGATTTATGTGTGGCGTTCAACTTATCCTTGCGAATATCCGCTGCCTTTTAGGCATTTTTTCATTGGTGGGCTTTATCTAATATCTTGCAGTTGATGAGTCGTTCTGCTAGGGGTCGGGTAGTATGGTCTACGCAAGTTGTTCTCGAACATTAGCTCCCTACATTTACCATGATGTAATAATATAGCCATATCACTTGAAGTGGATGCTGCATGTTACTGTATGCAATGTTGAAGAAATTAATGAAAGCCACAGCCAATGAGATATATTGAAGTGTTCGGGCATCAATCAAGGATCGTTACAAAATTGATCACATTCCCCCATGTCATACTACAACACTACTGTACAACTTGACATCAAAAAGAGCAAGAGGGCACAGACATAGAGTTGCACCGCACTTACCGCCCCCTCTATATCATTGAAGAAACATTTTGCCGCCACACTGTCCTCTTTGTGAACCCCTTCAAAAAAGTGCCGCACCGTCGCTTCTCCTACCGCGCGGTCTAATTGGTATTTTTTTTTGCTTTTGACATCTTAAACATATATTCCTCATCTCATGCTATCTTGTCAGCTTTTAGCTTACTCCTTCAATTTCCTCCTTGAACCTTTCTAATTGATTTTAAGACTCTCATAACAAATGGCAGGGAACACCCTTTAACGCAGATGATTATCATGTGATTAATTTAGACCCGAGGATTTGGTAGCTAATCAAAATGTAGGTTCAAGCCCCAGTAACCAACATAAATGGAACGATACCATAATGCCATGTACTTCTACATATTAGGAAGCTCATTTGGTCCACAACGGGTCGATATTAGCATATCCACCGGAGGATCCCAACATACTGGGGGCCGGGTTAAGCCGCAAGGACGGAAGTCTACTGCCAACGGGCTGAGTAAAGCAAAGATATTTATGTTACATCCTTTCATTTTATTGTTGGTCGTTGGACTTATTCGTTCGGTTTTCGTTTCATGCAAAATAGGATGTTCTTGTGAGAAAGATCCTGGAAAATCCCCAGAGTTTGGTTTAAGCGCTGAAGGCTTCTTGTGGATTGTGTAACATTATAAATCGTACCAGGGGTACCGAGAATAAACGGGGGTAGGGCAGAAATACCGAAGATCATCCAACGAGAAGAAAACACGAGGCTACCGTCTAATCTCAACAAACCGAGAATCTATTTAATCTATATCGAGTCTAGCTTTTTTCGCCAAAACGGGAATATCGGGAATACAAAGCAAAGATGAACTGCCAAATTATCCGCTTTTCTAATTCCTTAATTTAAGCGGAGAAATCTAGGGCTAATAAGGTTTAAGTAAAGTCTCAGCTTATTGACATTAGACGGTACATTAAAGCGATGAATCACTATACAATAATGACTTGATGATAACTTGTGTGTTCGAAACAGACGCGAAGCCGTTACACAAGATTAGAAGCATTATACAGATATAAGACGCTAATTGAACCAGCCTTACTAAGAGTAAGATTTCGGCCCATGGGCATTGAGCGGGGCAAAGCGTATGTAAGGAAAGCCTAAGCCCCTAAAGCTCTCTTAATCATTTATGCAAGGAAGGATATGATTTCCTAATCAAATGATTTGAAATACTGCTAAATGAAGACCTTCCGGGCCGACACCGAGTATAGTCTTCTGATAATTCTTTTTGATGCAGCTACTAAGGTACATGCTACATTGTACATCTATCTAACATACGTAGCTATCGTATTCGGCCCAGAATGACTAGCGGTCTGGAGCTCATACAATCTTTTTCATGTCGGTCGAAAACTTTCTTTAATGAAAGCTCAATGCAATTGAATGTTGAATTTGAACGACGGATATAATGTTTGTAGATATCTCTATTGCAATATTAATACTGTCCACGGTTGGGGCGGGTATAAATGGTATGATTCTTGGACTTATTCGGCGTTAGGGGGGTTCTGCACGGGGGACTGCAATATTATTCTACAATGTAGATGAAGAATACGGGGGGCAGTGGGGGGAAGAGACACGGGCAGAAGCTGGTCCAGACTTTTCACAGGGATAGTACTTCTCAAAGTCTACACTAGACTAACGGGGAACTACGCCGTTCGCCTCGTACCACCCTCTCCACACTGAATGCAATCAATATGCAATGACACTTCCTTTTTTTTCTTCTCCAAGACTCCAACGCGCAGTTTGTTTTTTCTTCTCATCTCATCTATTCAACTTAGTCTGTGCTGATTACTCGCCAATTCCATACAGAAAAATACATCTGTAGAAGTACACAACCTAATCTAGTACAGGACTAAGTGTAAACGGGAGAAAAAAGCCGCAGAAAATCATGATCGGAGCTATATTGTGTGCAGATCATAGACCTCCTCCACTCAATGCATGATACATGGCTTGAGAGTTCCGATCAATTGCTTTTGACTGTCGCAAAATCCATAAGATACCCTTCAATATACCTACGTATAACAGGGGTTCCAATAAGGTTGTAGTACCTACCACTGGTGTATTATACCACTGCTGCCCTTGTTCTTTTCTTCTACAGATGCTATAATGAGCTTGCAAATAGTTTCTCAAGTAAGGAGAATCGCGATCACCATTTTGATTATTCTGCGTTTCAAATTTTTGATAGCTCAGATTCTCGCCTTAATTCCTGGGATACCTCCGTGGAATGCGGGAGGCCTTGACCAGGACGATGTGAGCTGATACTCATGTCTAAGATTTTAAGCACTCAGTAGGTGCATCCTAAACAAAAAAGCCTCCGATGCATAAAGTATGCAAATTGATCTCGATTCAAAATTTTGGTTGAGAAGAACCTTTAATATCATCAATCAATTGAGATGAGAATGTCAAATATATGCACCTGCTAGCCTTTGAAGTCTAATCCGAATATAGTGGGTTTTTTTGAGGAAGTTTTATAGTCTGTGAAAGCTGAAGGCCTTCAAGTTTTGACCTATCATAATTTTGAGTGGCTTTCCATCATCCTTCTCCTTGCCGACAATGCACACTCCCTTTCTTCATTCGGGTAAAAATACGAGACAACATCCGATCATACCGACCTATTCACGGGATCCCGAAGGTTTATCCCACTCCTGCTTGTGAGCCGACTTGCATGAAGCGGTATACCTAATTGAAAAGTTCGTGGCTTCTTTCAAGTTCTATGGCTTTTTCGTAGGGGATGGTAAGCTTTAATTAGTGATTAAACTCTTACATACCACTCACTAATCTCTTCACACACCAACCACGTTTGCTACCGTGATTTGAATTGACATATGTACAGATCTAGATGCCCAGGCACGCATTTATCAAAACAGCGATGCAAAATGAAACAAAAGTCTTGAAACTATTCGTCAGATCGGCATATCAGATTTCTCCGCCTGAGATGGTGAGGTGACATTCCGTCAAAAGATCCGTCTACCAGGTTTTGGTGTATATCTACTCCCGGCTTAAGATCTACAATCATTTCTTTGCCGGTTGTATATTTAGAATTAAATTCGCTGCTTCTCGCCGTCAATTTGATAAGAAATCCATGGGCTGGGTAAAGTGGCTTGCATGAATTGGCGCATGGTTGATATGATTTCCCCACCTCATACTTGTCACACACGAACATCTGGATAGACGGACTTATTCTCGTCAAATTCTTTCGTTTAAGGGTCCTGAGTAATTTCGATATGGCGTGATGCCTCTTGGAACTAGGAAAAGGTTGCGGGATGCCTGCTTTCGTAAAGTGACTGGTCACTTTCTTCAATGCGAATAGCAGTCGATTACAAGCCCCTTCAATGTACATATCCATGCCACCTGTTCACAGCGGTGAAGAAACTTTCGTCCTCATGATTCTTCCTTCTGCGTTGACCTGCAGTCCGAAGCTTCTTTTTAGCAAATGATACTTCAGATAAGATCGCGATATGCATATTTCTTCCAGGCTCAAAGATAAAACCTCCCCTTTTAAATTTCCACAATGTTTCCGAGGCTGTTTTTGGTCAACAATAAGGCTTGGTTGGACCCCTAGAAGTTAGCTCAGATTTAATCGAGTTTCCAATCTACATCATGATCGCCAGATGTTCTGCAGCTTTTATTTTCAGTGCCCAAGGGTTGATTCCAGGGCCCACTGGTGGGCTCCGGTGTCACATTACTTCGGCAAACTTGCCCAAGATATCGAGCCTCATTTCAAAGCGGTTGCGCAGGACTTTCAACGGTAGTGAAGTGCTGCAATAAGAACTTGTTTATGTACAATGTGCTGTCTCACTGATGTCAATCATGCGATTCAAGATCGATCTGCACGATATGCAAGACATCATCCGGCTAAAGATGAACTCAAAAGGAACTACCTAGAACTTGATAATTATACATCGGTGTTCTGACGAGGAAGTTCTGGGACTCTTTCAGAGACTTCACATTTATGAAGTTCGCAGCTTGTAAGCCCACTGCTTTTCCCTCATTTCTACATGTGATAGCTGGTTTATGCGACAGCTGCGATTTTCGGCACTTTCCTTCAACTTCTGAGTTAAGTACTATTTTCGTCGCCCAATCGCATCTTCTTATTTCCAGTGACATATCCTTCTTGCATCCCATCAATCTTGATGGAATCCTTCCAGGAATCAAGCAATTTAGCATCCTGTAGATGAGTCCTGCCTGCATCAAAAGTAGAAAGAGAGTTGAAATCGGAGGAGTTGCAAAGTTCAATATTTAAGTCGATTTGGTTACGAAATGTTATAGATAAGGAGAGTCTAGACGGTAAAATCTTGTTGATATATGATATATTTCCATTGACTGACAAATGACTCATTCCAAGGCCTAACCAATTGCATAAATGAATGAATAGACTTGATTTCACACCCTTTAACACCACTCGCACCATTCCCAATTAGGACTATCACCGCCCCTGCATATGCAATGAAATGAACATTTGTTATTTTCATTATTTTGACCTCACCTCATGGTTCCTTCACAAGATTGAATATTCTGATTCATTATCAAATTCAACACAATACTTGACCCAGTTTTACTATTTGTTGACCTTAGTGATATCTTCACAGGCTACGAATGTGCAATGTTCGTTTCACTTCACTTCTCTATCTAGATTTTCTCTGTCGGCAGGTTTCTGAGAAAGTGACTTCGGAATAGTGGCATCGTTTTGGGTATCCTCTGACATTCAATCAATTTGGTATTTGGATGCTCCTCTCCTAGCCCTGTCTTGTAATAATTGACAATAAGAGATGCATTAATATCTTCTACTCTGATATCTTGCAGAACTTCACTTCATATTGTACATTTTCAACTCTTCCAGCATCGTACCCACCAAGTCTCTACCTTATGATAGTAAATATCTTAGTATCAACCACAGAAAAGAGTTAAATAAACTACTTAGAAGCAGAGAGAATCAAAGCGTCATCTCAAAAAGGCGACTGGTCATGTATTATCTGTTTAGATAATATCGTACGCAGTATCAAACCACACTGAGATAGGAGTAATCTATCTTTGGACTATTTCTTCCTTGTCTTATCTTGTGTGGGAGAAGTGTTTCCTTGTTTAGCTGGAAATTTGAGATGGGTTGAGATCAAATACTACACAAGGATACGTGATGATAAATAATCACTCCCTTTCTCATCAAGATATTTTGTTGCATATTGCACCTTAGGAAGAAGAGAATATATACGGGCTTTCTTATGATCTTGGTGTATTAGCCTCGTTCTATAGCAGGCTAGGTTGAGCTCTTGAAGAGTAAAATGAACCATGGGAGACAGGATGGGCTTGAATTGCTCACCTTCGCCAACTTTACATTTACTTCAAACTTATACTTTACTGCCAGTCCATAAACCACTCTCTGTCCCTAATTCGCTCTTATTTCAGCAGACATCATACAGTTATGCTTCATTTTTTTGTATAGCCCGAGGTCTTATATATGCGATGGAATAGCTTCATTATATCCACTGATATATCACAAAGAAGTTTTATTATGAGATAATTAAAAGTTTAAGCATTATGCTTGAGGAAATATAAGTGTTGGCTGTTTTTACACTTTGATATTTTCGATTCACCTTTTTTAACCTTGTTTACAACTTAATACATCGCAAGGTATAGAACGGGATAGAATTAAGAGCGGGGAGTGACAAAGCCAACTATTCTGGGTTTCCTGCTTTCTTCAGCAGCGTAGATAGCTCTACTCCAGGCTCAAATCCGAAGACTTGCTGTGCTCTACCTATCATACTAATACTGTCTTGATGTCACGATATTTCCTTTCCGCCTGTATGTAGAACCCACCAAGTTATTGAAGATCCAGCTAGGTTAAGCTAGAATTTAGTTACATTATCCCATCGATTCAAATATCAGAACTACAAACTACCCCTTCTACCTTAGCTTGATTTCAAGTTCTCATACTCATAAGCCCTGAGCCTTCACTCGAAAATATGGGCCGCGATAGCTCGTGTATCAACAGAAATGAATTTTCACCAGGCTATCTATTTATTTGATGTTTTCCAAGATTCCTGCAAACAATAGCAGGATTATATCCAACGCTCATGTATAACGCCTTGAGATGTAACATGAAGTGTGACACAAACATCATGACTCGCGAGGTTGGTAAATTTCAGTACTACTCGGTGATTTTGCCACGAAGCCGCATAAAGTTGTGTGGGTGTTTCATTCAGGTTCAAGGAAAGCAACGATGGCCGGTGGATTACTTTGAACGGATCAAAGTTTGGGGTCAAAAGAGAAAAAGAGTCTTGTCATGGTATCTTGGTAAGGGAAGGGTGTGGTGTGAAGAAAGAAGGTACGGTAAGCGAATATGTGGTGAAACGATGAAAAGGGGAGAAATCTGAAGACCTCAGTGGGGCAAAAATTTCTACATCAATATCATATTGCATAAAAACTACTTGATAACACGGGTAAAATATTCAATCTTACTGCATATTGAAATTTTCAGATATGCATTCGTTCTGTACGATGTACATGTCAACATCCAACATATCACCAAACTCAACTTACTAGAACAAGAAGTTGCTTCTTGCATCATATGCAAGAGGGTTGTATTAATAAAAACATACATAATTGACATTATGTTGATTCTTCAATGTTGAGGACATTCTTTTCGCGCGTACTTGCGCACTGCGCCTCTCAATGCAACCGCATCATCATATCGTCCCATTCAGTTCTCCAGCCGAAGTACTCAACTCAAAAATCCCCTATCTGCATCATGTATGAGAGGCACAGCATGTCACATCACAAAGGCCCCACCTTATCCTGCGGAGAAGTACAAAAATCTTGGATATGCAAACAAGTTGTGTATTCTTCAAGCCTTTATGAATCTCGATTGATTAGCCTCGTTGCAGCATTTCAATAGTTTTCATTGGATAAATTAAAATAAGTTGTAAAGTTAATGTAGGTAGCCTTATCTGTATCCTGAAAGTCCTTTGAAGATTTTACATACAGGACTTTAGCCTTTACGCATGCGTTAAACTCTCCGTCCAATGTTGGTCCGCAATGATTCCAAGGATTTGGGTCAATGAAGGAAGGATAATTGTGCTGCAGAATTCAATAATTCGTACATTCGTATGAACTTTTACAATGAAAGAATAATATTAGACTAATGCCAAGATTCTTATTAACATTATATAATAGTTCTATTTGCTGCAGAAAATCGAGTACATATTCAACCCTTCTCAAACAAGTCCATATCAGGTAGGAGAATTCATCATCTCATGTTCATACATATGATAAATCCATTGGATATAAAGCAAAGGTATGAAAGCCATCAGAACACTCAATGGGAATAACTCATACGTACATTGATACATGTATGACATATGTGCTGTGTGAGTTGGACCTCATTCATGTAAAGATAGATTGTCACATTGACTTGCACAGCCGCACATGGGAATTTCTTAACTTTCAATAAGGAGCTAAATAGATGAGATGGGATTGGTCAGCTACAAGACGATTTTATCTTATCTCATCTATGTTAGCAGGCAATTTGCTCAGCTTGGCTATTGCTTTGGAAAAGATGACTCAAATATACCGCAGGGAATATGATAATTGGGTGCCCGTATCAATTCTACACTGTCGATTTTGAAGTCAGGAATTTCCACTGAACTTGATAGTCAAACCCCCGTTCTTTACTGCAGGCGGTTGTTTCACCAGTTTAAGTACAAGTTAATGATCTGATTTGCACCTCGCAAAGAGGATACGCTTGGTCTTGATCGGAAGGATGAACTGAGGCGAAACCCAGAGTTTCACTAGTGTGATGGTATCAAAGTAGTCGTGACTATGGCTTAGATTAAGATCTTCTTGTTAGCTCTAGGTTAGCGAGCTAGTCCGTGAGTTAGCGGATAAAGAAGGTAATAAACGAGTCATGAGAAATATACTTTGCGGAGGAGTCTGGGGTTAATATAGACCACTTACACACCATTATTATCTATCTTTGGTTCTTTGCTGTGCAAGTGCTGGTAAGTATCTGGACAAAGACTCATGTTCAAATAAGCCAAGAAGGTCTGAATGAATATTTCAATAAGAAGTATGAGAGTTGAAGATATTTTCACAAAGGTCTACGGCTGACAATGAACGTACACGTTTTGGAGATACTTTATTTCTTGTTGATAATCAAACAACTTAGTTCTATTCTCAATTTAGATTTTGAAAATATTGAAGGATGTTTCTTGCTTGAAAACCCCATTTCAGCCACTTGAATATCCCGGTAGAAAAATAGCCAAATATAAAATACAAAATCCCTAATATAATGTGAACTATATATACATATCTCATAACTCATCGTCTCAATGCATCAAACAGCGGGACTAATCCAGGTATCATCTATGTCACGCTCAACAATCCAAACAAACACTCTTTCCCAACCATCATAATTGATGGGTTTCAAGCGCCTTCAGAATGGATAATATCCCTCCCACTTTCATCCTTTCTTCTACCAAATAAGCTTAACACACTACCTCTTCTTCCATCTGTTGAAGAGCCCTCTGATCTCCTGCTCGATATTCTTTGCAAGCTGTTGTCGTGTTCCTCATCTCCATTAGGGTCTGACCACACACTCAAGATAGATCCTTTTCGAGGTTGACTCGAACTTCCACTGTGGCCATGTTTGGCTTCGTGGTGGGAGCCCATAAAAGCGGAGTTGCTGATGTTTGCAAAGGGAGTTGACTTTCGTCGCTCACGAGTTGCCCAAGTGTCTCGTTCGTGAGTAATAATGTTCCAATCTTGTTCATAGTCATCGAAAGGAGATTCTTGTTGACCAGAGATGCTTGTACTGGTTTTCTCTAAACTTGATATTAGCTTTTGAATTGATGATGTTTATAAATAGTTAACATACTGAGTGTTGAACCCAACAATTGTGTATCAAATGAGTCTCTGAACACGACGTTTCTGTCATTGGCGGTTTGAAGTCTGGAATCCATGATGACTAGTTTTGTATTGTTGCTTTTGAACTTGTTTGTATGCGTATTTATTCTGCTCAGGTATTGTAGTTTTGCTGATCTATTGAATGATCGGAATACAGAATTCGAGGGGGTACATTGCCTTCCTTATATACTTGCTGTTTGATGCATCGCCCGGTCAGAATCTGAGTTAATCTCACTAGATCCGAACTGATCCCCGTCAGAGCGATAGGCAACATTTAAAAACAAGATCTAAACGTCATGCTAATATTGATCGTCAAAGTTCAAAGATCGACATCATTTGAACAAATCATTAGATAGATACGGCTAATTCCTTCATCATAGAACCCCGGATATAGCTTCACCTAAACCTATCAGAATAATCACTGTGAGGCTTGTTCACCAGCAAATACTCCCGTTGGTCAAAGCATTCAAGCACTGCAAGTGAGACAAATAGATAACCCAGATAAATTTACTTGGCCTTCATCACACTACATTTGGCAAGCATGTGCATTGACATTTCCCCAGAATATAAAACGCAGTACAAGTTAAATCCACATTGAATCTACTTACAGAGTATAATTGGTTTAATTCATAAGACTGTGCTCGGTTGGTTTAACCGTGTGTAGGAAAGATCGCATACTAATCACTTGATAATGGATCAATACCCCGCATTCGGATTCGCCTCCTTTTGGAATAAACGCTAGAAGATCTTGGCACACTTTAACCAAGTAATCTGCTTTAGCATCAATAATGACCGATAATGATAATGATTTCCCATAGATGCTAAGATAAGTCTAAATTTACCAAACAACTAGAAATTTCATCTAGTATCATTCTTCACCAATTAAAAGAAACAGCTCGTACATATTAGATAAAGGCCGAATACGTACTTAGGTTACTCAACCTTAGTAATATTTACATGCCTCGGTTACACGAAGACCTTATACGTACTTAGCCTTAATTACCCGAGTCAAGATTAAACAGCTCCGACATATAGAGGTTCAATTCTTGGGGATCTTGTTTTAAAGGTTCAAAGCCTTGTAAGGTCTAGGGATTTCGAATCAAAGTTGGTAAATGATCAATTTAGTGTTTAGTGGTAGAATTATTGAGTAAACTTCGCCACACTGCACATCATTCCCCACATCGATGGAGAAGCAACTACCGTTCTATTCCCACCCTCTAAACCTGACTATGGTAAGTACAGAGGCTATAAACGATCCGGATTCTTTGATAGCTATGGAAAGCTAATAGAATTTCCTCCCTCATTTATACAAAAAGTGCATATCTTTATCGATTTGCTATTTTCAGACTGAATTTATAAAGCTAACTATCTTGTAATCTCACGGGAGCTATTTTTCTATCATATAGTAAGAGGGTTGACGGAAGATTGTCAATTTTTGAGTACACAGATGTTAAAATATATCTCCCCTATCATGTTGAAGATCAAAATTTTAAGAAATCATTCCTGTCCGGTCATACCATGAACTCATTTTTATTAGTGGGTAATTAAACGTCATTAATGTGTACATCGTATCGATATCAAATTAGTGTGTTGTATGATTCTGATGTATCTTAGAGACTATTTTGCTCTTTTTTTTGCTTTGCGTGGTACATCTTTACAATACGCAATTTTGCTTCATTTTGTCTTATGGTGTCTATTCAGAAACTGATGATGATCGATGACCTATGGATGTGGATCGAGTGGCTACAGCTCTCTTCTCTTGTCGAGAATCCAAGTAGTGTGTTTAGCAAGTCTATATCCTGAAAATTTGTACCGAACATAGTCGCGGGCCACCCCGTACTGGTGGAAACCGTTATGCGAGATAGCTCAAGGAATCGAAAGGCTCGTGATCAGGGGGAGTAGGCAAATAAGCGAAAGGGTTTGCATAACTTGACCTTCCTGTTGGATCAGATCAATGCTTTCCTAATTTTAAATGATGGGATTCCAGCACATGACCAAAGGAGCATTCCAGATGTGTTCTGATGAAAAAGAAAGTCCGAAGAAAAGATATTTTACTCATCGGCTTCATCTTCTTTGATGATGGTAAATAAGCAACGATGCAGCACCTGTCCAGCAGCATGAGGTTCACAAAAGTCGATATAATTATATTCAGTATCATCGTAAACGATTTTAGCACGAAATTATCGGCGAGAAGATCCTTCAAAATGATGCGAATATTGACGAAGATAAGTAAATTGATGCTTATCTCTAAGCCACGCGATAGCTATCATAAAACTGAAAGATTATATAAGTCCTTGGCAGATGGTGTATATTTACTTTCTCTTGGCTGCCAAGCATCTATTCTCGTTAGTATATAAGGATTTTCTGGGGTACCCATCAATTTAATAGAATCGCCAAGACCGATAAGTCCACGAGAGATATTGAGAGAAGACGGTATTGGCAGCAGCTGCTATGCGCCATTGATCTCGACCTCAATCTCTTTTTCTATCTCTACTCCATCTCATGGCTAAACAAGGAAGGTTTAAGTTAGGATGAAATGGTCAAAGAGGCGAAATTTGATTCTTTGGACAGTAGGCGGTTGAGACCTGTCTAGATCGTGGTCTATATCATCAAACTTCTTATCAAAAAGTGTCAGCCTCTCAAGTTGGCTAAATATGGTCTTTTTTGGACTAGCTTTGAGGATGTCTCGCTACTTGGAGAACTAAAATGGACCAAAATTTTATAGTTTACATCGCTTGGCTATTGCGAAGAGGACTTAATGCTGTGATGCAAGTGATGTTGTTGAGCAAAGATGCAAACCTTCGGGATACCTTCCTCGAGTAACTTTGAGAAGTTATAACTAGGCTGCGCAACGGGGATCTGCAAAGCGAGTTTTCTGTTTAATGAATAATCCATTAAAAAATCCGATCTGCAAATCGGGGTTTTCAAAATTCTAACGGAGCTTTGCAGGGTGAGTATAGATAATCTATAGATAAGCCGTTAATCCGCAAAAATCCGTTATTATTTGTAGATTATTTATTAATTTATAAATTATATTTATAAATTGATATAATTTTAATAATTAATATAAATTTTATAAAAATAATCTGTAAATTAACGGATTATCTGCAGATTGACTATATAGAACAAATTATTTTAAAATCTTAACAAATGATTTGCAGGTTGAATTAAACCTTAAGCGAATGATTTGCGGATCCGCCTTGCAGCTGCAGGTTACGGTTTTTTTTTGCGCAGCCTAGTTATAACCAAAAGACATGTTGCTACCAACTGGTGGCAGATATGTTAAAGTTGAGAGGGGGCTTTGGTTGGGGATGACAACTAGCACGGATGACTATGTAATGAGGATATGTCATGGTAGGTAATCCAGAGTTGAAAACTGATAGCCCCAGATTTAGATGGTAGCTGCTTACAACTTGGTGGCATCATGTCGTTCGGTTTTTTAGGCAAGCCAAGAAGGTACGGGGAAAGAAGAACGAGGATGAACAAATGTGCTCACGGAAGATGATAGGAAGGATCAATGAACTCAGAAAATCCTCTAGGATTCAGGTGCCAGAAGTGGTCAAGAGGCTTAACAGAATCCCAGATGTATACAACCCGTCCAATACTTTCACCAGATCTTCACCTGATGATCATCCCAAAATAAAGATACTATTCGACTAACAGATTTCCAGCTACAACCTCAATAATCATTTAATGCAGCCCATTGTTGTTCATTAATGCCCAGACGTTACCTTCAGACTATCAATCGATGTCGCAAAGAACACGGCTGCTTTTGTTGAATGACTAAGACAGTCGGGTATTCTAAACCTTTCCAACAAATTCTGTCAAGTATCCATCCCAAGTCTCAACACTCAACACCATTATCATCCTACCTTACTTTTCCCAGAATCGCCAAAATATGAAAGCCAGGCTTGACTTCTCTAGCCTCTTTTATTTAACTTCTATTTTCCACCAAAGAAACTCGTATCCTATGTCAAGTAATATTCTCAATGCATCGACGAGTAATCTGGATTGATGGATTCAAAAATGAGGACCTGAAAGCATTATTCCAGCCTTATCATCAAACATCTGCTCAACATCGAAATAAAGGAATAGAGGAGAATTTTGTATGTATGTAAGGATGACAGCACAGAGGAAAGTCGTAATTAATAAAGCGAATAGAAACTAAAGTGATTGACCTCAACTCAAAGTCTCAAAGACTACTTGGGTGACGAAGATCTTCCTGAATCCGAACACAATGATCAAAGAATAGGTGGTTTCAACAACCAAAGTAAACGAAAAGCAAAAAAAAAACAAAATTAACCAGTCCCTCATCAACCAAGTCCTCACCCCCTCCTCATGATCCACGACAGTCCCGAAGAATCTTTCCTCGATCATTTCATCGACTGCTACCTCTACCCGCCTTCCATATTCACTTCGCTCTTCTACTCCACTCTCCTTTCCAGTATCTCCGGTTTCTGAGATTTTCACGAGGTCATCAAGATTGTATAAACAATAACTGGGGAGGCGCTCCTTGTTCAGAACTATCTTCCGCCATCTCTTATATTTACTGAATTGTCATATCGATACGGAGGGAAGAGATAGAGAGCAGGTTTTAAAGATGCATGGGAATGAACAAGTTATTACTTGGCGAGAGGGAGGGGGTTGAAGGAGGTTGAGAAGGAATGCTAACAATGAGTCTTTAAATATGTAAGAGATTCACTTGATCTGAGAGGTCCTCTGAGGGCCCCAAAAAATAAAAATGACAATTATGTCCACTAAAAGTTCCTTAAGATGCTAAGAGGCTAGACATCGTTATTCTGAAATATGATACAGTTATTCATACATATCTCTAATTCATACAATCATAATCTCCCTGTCAATCGCCATTTACTATCTCGCTTCATTTGCCAGCGTTTAATTCTCAAAAACCTCGTATTTGCTCGCTGCCGAATATATTTTGCTGCATCTGGATAAGGAAACATCTTTATACCTGGCAGACAATCATCAATTTCTGCTATCATCTCTTCCAAACTCAAGGGATTGAGCGTTCGGGCATGTCGATTCGCTTTGGTAGTTGATCTTCCTGGCCCATACAGAATGACCAAACGATCAACAAACCGCTCTCCTAATCGCATTGGGTTCAATCTCTACACCCATATGATATAGTTCTCGCAAAAGTACAATACCATTCGTAACGTTGTATGCTGTTTTCTTGTCCACACGTGCGAGACCTGGAAAATTTGGCGGTGGGCTTACTAACGCTCGCTTAAAGCCCCATTCCACAATGGCCCTTTGCAAACTGGATGGAAAGAGGCGCCGAAGAGGGTGTTGGCTGTGCCATGTTGGAACTAAATCATCTGGCACCTGTGTACGATCTCGAATTCGTAGGTAATTTGCACCGGGTAGAAGATTATGATTTTTGGAACCATACCAAGAGGCCAAAAACATACACAAATTGTGTAATTCTTTCTCACGACCAAGCATCCCAAGTCGTCTAATGATTTCGGTCCAATGATGTATTGAGACTGATGAGCCGGATACCATAATACCTATAAGAATCTTGGTTGCCATAGTTACATCGTTGAAATGATTGTATCTAGGATCTGTCACAGGTCGCTGACCGCGTCGACGTGGCCGCAACAATTGTCGTAAAATACACGAGATTGAACCTGGCTTCGCCGGTATGTGGTTCATCCTCATGTCAGACAACATCTTCAGCACGGCATCCCATTGATGTCTAATTACGCAAATTCTGAGATGTATGTTATAAACGTCGAAATCTGGAGTTCTACTTCCGACTAATCTTATGGCCAGGGTTTGACGAAATTCCTTAAGCTGTTCCTTGGCAGCATAAGAAGCCAAGAGCTTCTCCTGATGTGCCCAATCATCCAGTGCCGCAGGATGCTGGTCACTATTCAATAAAGCGTTTAGAAATTCATGATTTCCTTCTCTCGCAAAACTTTCCACGGCCTTGACAAATTTCGACCGACCAGGAGATATGCCGAGCTCAGATAGTTGGTCTAGCCTTTTGATAATGGCTTTACAATCCGGATCTCGTAGAGCAATAGATTGGAATGATAATGGTCCAATTTCTCTTACCCCAAGTGCGTGAATAGACTGTATGGACACATCTAATGGAATCCAAGTTGTAGCAAGCCAACGAGCCCCTAATTCATCATCATACTTCTTTGGCTTGATATGAAAGACCTCACCATGAATGAGATTCATCATTTCCCTCGATATACTTCGAGTATCCTTGAGTTCACTCTCTAGACTAGGAGGTAAAGATATCCCTACATGTACTAAACTGCTGGCAACTCTAAGAGCCAATGGACTTCTAAATTTCCTCAGAAGTCGAATCAAATCCTCGGTAGGTCTTGCTGATTTTGGAAAGTCTTTCTTCTGAAAAAGCGAAAAATGCCATTTGTATGCAGATGCATATTCTTCCTGACGATAAAATGGTACCATAATACTAGAGTATGAGACATGAAATTTACTTGCTTCATATATCTTCCGTAAAGCTTCGATGTCTCCTTTGAGAGTTATCACTTTGAAACATAATTTCTCAAATGCTCTAGGCTGAGGTGGATGACGCACCATCAGTTTTTTATGCCATTGAAGTGCTTCAGCGCCTCTATCGTTTAGTAAAAGATGATACGTGATACTTGTATAAAGCCCATTCCAACGCTGACCAGTCTGTTGCAGCAAGTCATCTGCATATTGAATGAGACTTTCGAGTACAGCTTTATCTTGAAGACCTAGATCCACAAAAGCTCTCCACATTGTCCAAGATGCCAAACCTTCAACCGGCAAATGTATGTTCCGGGTACGTATTGCTTCCCAGAATATCCTCACCCCCTCAGCACCATACATTCCTCGTCTATACACTAAGAGCACTGCCCATAAGTCCATGTCTTTTTCATAGATTGGGTTATCAACCAATCGTACTGCTTCTTCTTGGGTCGTTTTAGATACGCGGGATTCATATTCAAGCTCGACAGGTGTGAAGTAATCTTTCCATCTTCTGTACTCTCTGATAGTCATCGATTTCGTATCGGCGTGAGAAACAACTGTGCGGGGGCCATTTGAGGATCTTTTTGAAATGACATGACGTATAACTGGTTGAGCGGAATTGGGTTTATCGATATTTGTGACATGCTGATTCGCACCCTCAAGCCCAATGCTGAGGCTTGCGTAATTTCGATTGCATTTTCTACCCACGCCGTCATATTGAATATTGGTGAACAGCGGGGTATCCGTTATATATCGAAGGAGATTCAATGATGAATATCTAGAGATAAGTCGTTGTAACGCAGGGCGCATTATGATGCGCCGTCCCTCGAGGTTTTGATCAGGTATTTATGCAGATCCATCACTGCCATAAAAAGAATCGCATACTTTGGCGTAACGCATCAAAGCTTGGTTGAGCGTTGTCTTTCTCAAAATATTCCGGGCTGCTTGGAAAGTTGACGAAGCTTAGTCATCAATATTAGCGTGGATTTCGTTCCGAGCCTCCTGCGAATTCAACATCGAACCACTTCCTCTAATACCCAAACAAACCATAAAGCTTTGATTACAGACACAATGGCTGGGTAAGTCATACCCAAGTTCTCAGAGAAATTTGGCACTTGAGGAAAGGTTTCTGAGACTACGGTTGCGCCCAACTCGAGGCCACCGCCAAGCCCGTGAGAAATTGTTGCAAGATCATTTACTGACTATACATATTAATAGCTTCAAACTCCGCGAAAACCGTGTTCCCCACTACCAGCAACTCTTCCAAGAAGGTGCTAAGAAGCACATTCGTCAATGGAACCAAGTATGTGTCTTGCTCCTTATTCCGCGGCATGGGGGTGGGGGAGGGGAATACCTAGGACCTATCTCAATCGAAGTACAATTCTGACAATTTATGCAGACTCCTAGAAGCAAGTTCATGCTTTACCCATACTACGTCGCTCTTTGGGGAGGTTTCGCCGGTATGTTGAGAATTATGGTAGAGACATGAAAGGTATGGCTAACATTTGGATAATAGGATCTATGTACATGATGACCCGAATGGTCTTTGGGCACAAGACCTGGTTCAGCAAGGGATAGATGTTGAGAACGAAGCGATAGAATTTGTGGACGTTTTGGGGGTTCGAGGAGGACGGCGGTGTACATTGAAGCCAAAGAATAGATCAATTTCATCATACCTCGAATATATTACGGCAATACCTCTGGAACTGCAACATCCTGACCTTCCCAGACGCATGTACCTTCTCGGTCTCGCTTCGAAGTACCATCATATGTTTCCATTCCATTCCAATGATTGTTGAAGAGCTAGAATCATACTTTGTCAGGTCGTCTCATTTCCAGACAGGGTGTAGAATATAATGATCTTCCTAATGAGGAGTGGTTCTCTATCACGAGCGTGTGAGAGCCTTTCGACTTTGATTTACCTGTATTCTATTTTGAATGCGTGCTTTTTTTTCAATCTATCAAAACATTTCTACCGCTTGACTCGATACTCGTCTGCAAAACTCTCCAGACTAATTACCCCAGTGCAGGATTCTTATTCATCAGCACATCTTTCGTGAAGGGAGGGAGAGTTAATGATGCGGGCAGACTTATACAATTTCTAGTAGTTAGAAATCTATTCCTTCAAATCATCCACCGTCAAAATCTTCGATTCAAATTTGGCCATCGAATCGTGTGACGCGATTAATAGTTAAACTACTATTAGGTTGGCGTAGAGTCTAGAGGAGACATAACCTTAATTTAAAGAAACTAAAGTCATTATTACGGTATAGGTACCTTTTTTCCCTAGTCATTAGCTTAACTAGAGTTCTTAAGTTGATTAATTCAAATACAAATGATCTACAAAAGGCTTCTGAGGCTTCACTTAGTTCAGATGCAAATTACAAGAACACACACACACACACACCCATATATATATATATATATATACATCTCAAGTAAATCCTCTTTCCATTTCATCTCCATTGTTATTATATTTTCACTCTGTCCTATAAACATACTACAATTGTCATTACAGACATTTCAATCACTACCCTCGAGTCTTCAAGATGGATAGAGACAGACCACTCATTAGCCTAAACGAATTACTAGCCCGCAAGCAGGTAATACTAAGACGTGCGAATCTACCATATCATATTCGAGGTATCGCCTCTTTCTCCGCCATCTTTCACTTTATGGGTAGAACATTCCTGGCACCCTTTCTCTTTCTCTATGATGTATGCAAGAAGTCAAGCTTCCCGTTACTCTATATCCCCCTGGGATCTTTTCTCTCCAGTACAGTGATATTGGGGTATGCCATATGTGCAGTGATTTATCTCAAATTGTAGGCATCCCTCAAACGCGTTGCTTCTATCAACGCCCGCTTGCTAATGTATATACTTGTTTAGCATTTCGGATATTATACTCCTTGTCATAACACTTTCCATGCCCACACGTTCTATACGATTTTCCGAGCCAAGTCTTATTATTCTTTCAAATAAATTGGCCTGCTGCCTGAATTTCTTGATGATATTACTCTAGAGTCATGCTACAGGTGACCAGCATCAAAATCGATGAAAGTTGAAATTCAAATCAATACCTGTCAAACAAATTTTCAAAAAACAAAATCATCTGAATTAATCTCATCGGTATCGCTCATCATGGTGTACATACATATACTGCAGACATGCATATACAGCCACGAAAGGTGTTGGTCTCGGTATCTACCAAGATATTCCACTTCCCATCCCATCTCATCCCATCCCAATCCCCAAATCTCCAGATTCAACACCCGCCACCCATTAAGCACACATTCTTCAAACATCAAACATCAACCTTCAACCTTTTACCAGACCCCTTCAACTCCCCCAGCACACCACACCCTCAAAACCATAATCTCCCCTCCCCTCCCTACCTCCATCTACACAAAATATATCACGTTGCATCATACATTACACATAGCACATCTTCAAATTCTCTTTCCCGAACTTCTTGATTTGGCATGTACTATTATTACCCACCAAGTTCCCTATATCCCTCAACATATGGTATCCCTACAATCTTGCATTCCTATTTAACATCTCCTTGCCCTCAATCTCAATGATATCAATACATATCCTACAATCTCCGGTTCACTTAAAGGCCCTAGCTTACGGCAATCACTAACCTCGGAACAAATATCATAAAATTCCTACCCGTAAGTCCGGACATCTCAAGATTCCTCTCATCATTCCCCTTCAAGCACCACCAGAATCCTGTCTCAACATCTCCGCAACATCTGCATCCAATCCATCCATAGCATCACCTCCCATATCAGGAAAGTCATCATTCAATTTCCTCTTCTTCACACTACTAATCGAATTGCTCCGTCCATAACTAGTAGAAACACTACTTAACAAATCCAAACCAGAGGTTGGTGACATGGATTGGGCAGCGTAAACTGAACCGTTTGTGGCTGCAGCAGAGTTAAGATCGTAATCCGGAAGTGGTTCTTGCTCAGGCTCTTCTTTTGCGGGGCGCAATGGAGGTGATAGAGGTTCGACTTCGGGGCGATCAGGTTCAGACTTGGGAGTGGACATTTGATTTCCTGGGCTACCATCTGCGGGTGTACTTTCATTGCTGTTTGCAAACCCTCGCATGATGCTATCTTCCACATCCCTCTTCTTAGTGTCAATCTCGATGCGTCGCGTGGAGAGTAGGTTGAGTTGAGTCTCTTCTTCCGCCAGGGCATTGCGGTTTGTTTTCAACAATTTCTCTAATGCTTCAATTAACAAGTTACGCGATTTGATGACTTCAGCTACGGCTCCCTCGGCGTTTGCTAAAGATTTGAGAAGGCCATTCAGTCGCGCAGCATGGACTGGCGCAGATGGGGTTGGCGTATTTGGATCCGTAAGCTTTTCATAATCCTGATTCGCGGAATTTGTAGAAGTCTTGGTAGAAAGAACCAATTTAGAGATTGATTGTTGAGGTGCCACAAGAGGTTGAAGATCGCTGGGTATCGATGATGAATTGTTTGAGAATAAAGATCCGCCCAAACTTTTCCTGTTCGAAGATCTGGATTTTTCGAGTTCTATAATCATCAGCATATGTTACTTTATATCCGCGGGTGAACTTACCTTCAATTCGAGCTTCAACCGCATCTTGAATAGGAGCCTCGAAAATCTGCCTCTGCCTCCAAACTTCAACAACTCTCTTCAATTTGTTCTGGACATCACTAGTAGCTCCTTTATAGGCAGTAGCCGTAGCTTCTGCAATCACAGGAGAAAATGCGATGAGAAAATCATCCTTGCGCCGAGCTTTTGATTGTTGTGCAACTTCTGCAGAAAGAAACATTCATTAGCATTGACTCGAATATATTAAATATGACAATTTTGCACGCTCGAGTATTTTCATTAGTAGAATTTAGATATGGATATCTTACCATTTGCTAGATAAACCAAATTCAATCTTTTGTTACTTCCCGAATCCTTCAGCTTTTGAAGCCAAAGTTGTCCAGTACGGTCGGCATATCTCCTAAATAACCAATTAGCACAATGAAAAATTCAGCGAAATGATAAATAATTGCTTACCTGTGAAACATAATCCATTGAGCGACAGTGACCTTGAATACAGATTAGTTGGACATTCAATACCTGAGGTATTGAGACTGGTCACTCACAATGCTCTCCTGCGTTTCATTTAAAGCAGAAAGTTTTGCAAGGACGGCATCATCGTTGTAGGCCATCTTCAATGTTTGAAATGCTGGATGGAAGGAAACTGGACAATATTCAATGAAGTTGTTGTTTGTATTTTATGTTGTTGCTTGTCGATATTGTTTCGATTGAATTTACAAGATAGGCTTTGTTTGCACACCCGAGTTGAAATATCAAATACCAATCACTTAGCAGATCCAGAAAAACTATTAATAATAAGAAGATCAATAAGAAGATCAATAATTCCCAATGATGATCCTCAAATATTGAAGATTCTTTTTTCCCCTACTTGCTTGATGTGAAATGAAAAAACTCAGTTTGGATTGTGAATTCTTCCTCTTGTGTTGTTTGCACCTTGAGTTTCCTCAAGCTCTCCAAATAATCCTTAGCTTCGGTAACTTCCGCACCAGGGCCCGGCCAGGCGCAAGTGTATTGACTTTAGGTATCTAGGTAGGTAGTAGGTATCATCATACAGCAACAGACAACTTGCGATTTGAATCAAGAGTTACACATACATTAGAATCAATTCTAAGTTTCAATATGGCTGACAGATTTCCTTCTCTCGAGGACTTTGATTCTGGTGGTAAGTTTCTATCCGGGAAATTGAATGGTGATCAATGTATATGTATATGGTTGATTAACAACACGGTTTACAGCTCAAACAACACAAGACGACTCTACTTTCGATGGCGGAGCTGATGATTTCTTGAGTCGCGAGAAGGCGCTTTTGGGCGAAGATGCGGATCAATTTGCTACTGGCAATGATAATGCAGCATTTGTAGAAGATGGCGATGATGATTTGTTGGGTGGTGGAGGAGGAGAAGAGGTTCATGAGTTTGAGAGTTCATTCCCTGCCATTGATACTCGCAATGAGGTACAACGATTACCACATTCCAAATTCCACATTTACCAAAGACTAACATTATATAATCTAGGGAGTTTCACCAAGCGGACAAATTACCAGTTCATACACCAACTATCAACCCCAAGTTACCGATGAGGAAGAACCAGAAGTCATCAAGCAATGGCGCGAACGTCGGGATCTCCAACTTCAAGCCCGTGACGAGCGATCTGAAGAAAAGAAACAGGAGACTATCAAGACTGCCCAACAAAACATCGATGATTTCTATGAGAACTATAATATCAAAAAGGAAAAGACCATTGCGCAAACCCGTAGTGATGCTGAGGCGTTTTTGGCAAGCAGGGAAGACACCTCTGCTGGAGGAACCAGTTGGGAACGTATTGCGAAGTTGGTAGATTTGAGTGGGAAGGGTGCTAGAGGTGGTGCAAATGGTACTGGCAAGGAAAAGTTCCGTGAGCTATTGATGAGTTTAAAGAAAGATGAGAAGGCACCTGGTGCTACTGGATATTAGAGGGGCGTTGGTTGGACTTAGTTGGGTGATCTCTTTATGGACTTGTAAGATCGTGCAAGATGGTTATTTATTTCGTTCAAGAATTGCCTAATCGGAGGTTCTGGGCAATGGGGCGTTAAAAATGAATGGCACACGCATACTTATTAAAGAATTGTTTATAATGACACTGTTTCTAATGCCGGCCCTCAAAAACACATGATTACTATTTACTCATTGAAAGATATAACATCATTGCTAGTTTTAATGCCATTCTCGCAAATGGCGTGGCACATTTCTTTTCAAGATATTTCGTTACCCCTTTTACCGCCTGCCCCTTATCCACTAACGCTTATTCTGGGTCACCATAATTCTCAGCTAATGCTCGTTGCCTTTCCTCTTCCTCAAATTCTTTCAATGCAGCTTGTCCTTCTTCGGTCGTGGCATCAATAATTTGTTCCTCAACTTGTAACATACCGCCCTAAATACATATTGTTAGTGAGACCATAGGAATAACGATATCACGATTTGGACTGACCTCGCTGAGTTGGCCTACAATCTCTTCGGCTTGCTCTACACTCATTTTACCTAATACCTTGTTGACTTCATCTAAACTACCACTCTCCAGAGCTCGTTGTAATCCAGGCGGGAATGCATTGAATAATTCTCTAGATTTAATAACTTCTGGGTCCTCACTTGCCGCAGGTGGAATCGTAATATTGATAGTGGTACCGGGATCAACAGCATGAAGTTGGATTTGCTCGACTCCACCTTCAGCTCCATCCTCAGCTTCTCTTTGCTTCTGAATTTCCCTAGCTCTGGTGCGAACTCTATCGAACGTAGAATTGACGTCATCGAAGAATACCTTTTGGGCCTGGTGGCCCTTAGTAGTGATACGTTTGAAGAATAAGCCAACGCCATCTTTTCCTAATGCTCTGCAGTATTGAAGAAGTAGAGCTTGATGGACACATTGTCTAGCAAAGTCATCTTTTCCTGCAATTGCAGAGTTAAATGCCAAAACCAGTAAGCCATCAGTCTCCCTTTCTGCTAATACTGAAGGGTTTGAAGAGATGTATTGCAGACATGTACGATAATCGCCCATATTAATTTGTGCAAACTTCTTTCCAAGCTCGGTAGCTTCTACGTCATCGTCATCTTCTTCTTCGTCCTCATCAACATCTGCATCAGCTCCCGAGGATTGTTCTCCAAGCTTCGAGCCGTCTGCATTGGCGAGGGCATGAGGGTTTAAAACTTCAACGGCTTGAACTTTTTCCTTGGTTGGAGCCTTCTTCGATTCCGTAGCCTTTGGTTTTGGGTCTGCTTTTGTGACGAAAGAGCTGTCGAATCCAGTGTGGATGCTCTCGCTAGTTATCTTCTTACCCTCCTCTTTCTCTAAAGTCTCTAATTCCACCGCAAGCTGTTTCTGAAGATCTTCAACCTTTGCTTGATGTACTTTGATTTCGGCAACATATGCTTCGAAACGGTTATCCGGCTTATCCTCATCAACCTTTGTTTTAACCTGATCTATGAGAGCCGCCATCATCTTAGAGTATGTTGGAGGTGCTTCTTTTACATGAGTATGTACCCCTTCCGGCGGTGGTGGTGGAGAATCATCCTCTCCAGTTGATTCCATCAATGCTTGGAAGGCAAGATCATCTGGACGTTTATCGGTTTGAGGACTGTAAGATTGTAGAGCGGCAAGTAAAGCATTTATTCTCTTGAGAAGTCCATCATTGACGATTCGTTCATACTTGTAAGTATCTATCTTATTCTTTCTCTCGAATCTCTGTTGATGGATTTGATTTTGTTTTGCTCGAATGAAGGAACGTTTATCAACATTAGGGTGAACTTCGACGTCCGAATCATCACTCAGCTCGAGTGCATCCTAATATTTTGTCAGCCTTGGACTTTCAGCCTTTCGAAGTGGGGGTGGAGGGTGAGAACGACGATGAGGGGTATTGTGTATGTATGTGAAATGTACTTGCCCATTTGCTATAATTGATCGGCATGATGGCGATGAGTTGAAAATGAAAAGTATGCGTAGATATATAATGGTTGAGGATTCAATATTGTTGGCTGCTTTCAGAATTCCAAGGTTGTTATGTATTGTAAAGGAGTTGTTTTCTTTTTATTGTTGGAGGACTGTTGGACTTGAACTTTTGATTATGATTATGATTTTGAATCGAATGTTCTACAAGCACCTGGGTGATATTACTAGGTACCGTACCGACTAAGGTAGAACTAATGCTCTTGTGTCAAAACATTCCAATGTCAAATCTAGCCCCACGTCTAATTTTCATAAATGACGTCCATGAGTAGTTTTTATGAAGAACTTTCACAAAAAAGTTATGAAATCACGAAGTTATGAATGTATCATATGATTGGTCCGTGCATAACATACAACATAAAATAATGGAAGAATCCTTGGGAAGCGATGACGGAAGCTAAGGGAAATAAATCTAATAAATCTAATAAATATTAAACATCCTCCCTCTTAGGAATTAGGAAATACTATTGTTCCGTTTGGAAGAGAACCTGGGAAACCTTTGAACTCTCAATTATATTCACGTCGTCGTTTCAATCATTTATATTATTTGAGATCCTACGCAATAATGACAGTTACGCGACCATACTTTTCACAGCTTCATCGGTGAATTCAGCGGATGTAGCACACAATCCGAGTATCAAAACTTTACAATGCGGCGTACCTTGACTCTGGGTAACGGCTGGGCGGGAGCTTCGGTTTGCGATGTAGCTTTCAAACAACTCTCAAAGAGTATTTCAGCTCCAGCGGCATCTAGATGGTCTCCTTCTGGTCCATCTCAAGTCGCAAAACGATATTCTTCCAACCTCAAAAGTTCTCCATGTCCGTTGAGCCCCGCGTTCAAGTCGACCCCACAACTTTCTACCAGTCCCATTCTCCTACAAACAAGAATTGGATTATCATCACCATGGCGATTGGCAATATCTCAACTACGACCATTCAACAGTTCATCACCTTCGAAAGTCGCAAGGCCCTCAGATAGGCAGGACCATATCGAACGAGAACGACAAAGGCGCGAAGAAGAGGAAGAAGATAATATTGATGAACAAGGGGATTTTGCACGAAGTGAGAAGGCCTCTAAAGCGACTCAAGTCAATTTGAGCGCAAGGTTGCAAAGCAGTGGCAAAAAACAAGGAAATACAGCTGCATTTAGTGAAATATGGAGATTGCTCAAAATTGCTCGGCCAGAGGCAAAATGGCTTGGGTTAGCTTTTGTGTTCCTCTTAATATCCTCATCCATCACCATGTCAATACCATTTTCGATTGGAAAAATTCTCGACTTGGCCACCAAAGATCCTTCGGAAGGCGAAAAACTTTTTGGACTGGATATTTCTCAATTCTTCGTTGCTCTCGCAGCCGTCTTAACTATGGGAGCTGCGGCTAACTATGGGCGTATCATTATATTGAGAATAGTTGGAGAAAGAATTGTAGCCAGACTTCGATCACAATTGTATAGGCGAACGTATGTACAAAATGCGGAATTCTTTGATGCCAATCGAGTTGGAGATCTTCTTTCTCGATTGAGCTCAGATACAGTTATTGTTGGAAAAAGTATTACTCAAAATCTTTCAGATGGTCTACGAGCTATGGTTAGTGGAGGTGCTGGATTTACGGCTATGGCATGGGTGAGCTTAAAGCTTACAAGCATTTTATGCCTCATGTTCCCACCTGTTGCAATTGGTGCATTCTTTTATGGACGAGCAATCAGAAATCTAAGTCGGAAGATTCAGAGGAATCTCGGAACTTTGACCAAAATCGCTGAAGAAAGATTAGGAAATGTTCGCACAAGTCAGGCTTTCACCGGTGAAACTCAGGAGGTTGGAAGATACAATCAACAAATCAAGAAAATATTTTCACTTGGAAAGCGGGAAGCACTTATCAGTGCAACCTTCTTCAGTTCGAGTGGATTCTTTGGTAATATGACTATCTTGGCTTTACTCTACACTGGTGGATCTATGGTTAAGAATGGGATGATAAGTATTGGAGAGCTCACATCCTTCTTGATGTATACAGCCTATGCTGGGTCAAGTTTGTTCGGTGTCTCTAGCTTTTACTCTGAACTTATGAAAGGTGTCGGCGCAGCCAGTCGTCTTTTCGAGCTTCAAGATCGAAAACCAACAATCTCTGCAACTGCTGGTACCAAAGTCAAATCTGCTCAAGGTGTAATTAAATTCCATAATGTCTCATTCGCCTACCCAACCCGACCAGCAGTCACGATTTTTGATGGCCTCGATTTCGAAATTCCTTCGGGTACTAATGTAGCCATTGTCGGGCCTAGTGGTGGAGGAAAATCGACCATTGGTTCACTTCTATTACGGTTCTACAATCCTACAAATGGAGAGATTACAATCAATGGTCAAGACATAACAAAAATGAACGCGAAATCACTTCGACGTCGAATTGGAATGGTTGGCCAAGAACCTGTCCTTATGTCTGGGTCAGTTGCCGAGAATATTGCATACGGAAAGCCCCATGCCTCGAGATCAGAGATTATTGCTGCTGCACGTAAGGCAAACTGTCAATTTATTAGTGATTTCCCTGAAGGTCTCGACACACAAGTTGGACCACGTGGTGCACAATTATCCGGTGGACAAAAACAAAGAATCGCAATTGCAAGAGCTCTACTCAAGAATCCCGATATTCTCATTTTAGATGAAGCAACATCAGCTTTGGATGCAGAATCCGAAACTCTCGTGAACTCTGCTCTTGCAGCTTTACTCAGAGGTCAAAATACAACAATTTCAATCGCTCATCGTCTATCAACTATTAAGCGCTCGGATCATGTAATTGTTTTGGGCAATGATGGAAAGGTTTCCGAAACAGGAAAATACAATACTTTATCAAGCAATCCCAATTCCGCTTTCTCTAAATTGATGGAGTGGCAAATGAGTGGTGGCCAAATTGATGGAGTGGCAAATGAGTGGTGGCGAGAGTAGATCATAGACCTGTTGAATTAGAAGGCCATTTCACGGAATCAGAGGAGATATCAGATGAATTGGATCGTCTGAGTAGATCGGAGTCTAGTGAGGAAGAAACTATTGAGGAGGGAACCGGGGAGCCAAAAGAAGATAGGACAAAGACAGAAACTGTTTTGGAAAAAACAAATAACCGAATGAAGTAAATGCATAGGTGGTAAAACGGGCGGAGAGAAATGTATGAATATCAAACTCTAGTCTCTTTATTTTCGAGACGTCTATAGAGTACTTGCATTTAAAAGTGGAAAGACTATTGAGGAACTCTTCATAGGGTTATATTTAACATATATTAGAGAGATAGGAGGGGTAATTATTATCGATGGTCATTTATTGGCTTGTTATAGGTATCATACTACCCAAATGGGAGAAACACAAATGTATTATACTCCACTCATATAAACATGAATTGGGTTGTATATTCACTTGAACAAGTTGTTGTTTTTTTTTTGGCTGTTTTTGTTTTTGTTTTTGTTTTTTTGAGATTTGGTAAAGACTCGATATTTCTATTACTGGGAATGCAAGTGGTCATCCTTGGACTTCTTGATCTTTATGAGAGTCTCAACAACAATCCTTCCAAAGCTAATCATCCCACCCAGTAAAGTTCACACCCGACGCAAGACTCATTGAATCACCATCCCACTTATCAAATCTCTCCACCATCCACTACATAGCCACGCTACCTACTCAACTTCCCCTCTCCAACCTTCATCACCACCCCACCCTCCAACTCTATCTGATAACAAAACCGAGATCCAGAATCCCCACCCCCCTTCCACATCCGAAGGTGTAGCAGT
The DNA here is from genome assembly GCA_009299455.1 of Monilinia laxa. Classification (NCBI taxonomy): domain Eukaryota; kingdom Fungi; phylum Ascomycota; class Leotiomycetes; order Helotiales; family Sclerotiniaceae; genus Monilinia; species Monilinia laxa. Next base: position 299,345 of record VIGI01000020.1, read on the forward strand.
CTCTCTCATCCGCTTCGACAACACAGTAACGATAATCCGACCGCCACTCTCCACAGAAGCCGCTCCGGTCCCATCATTAGAACCATCGAGGATTGCTATCGCCATTGCATTTTCCGCAGCAGATCGAAGCACAAGCGGTGCGTTTTGCATGATGGTGATGGGATACGTGGGTAGTTCTCCCCGTCCGGTTTAGTGTACACGAGTACCTCTTTTGAAGCGGATGTTTTAGGATCCTGGTAACGGTTAGTTGGTGGGATTTGGATGTGGATTCGACTCGATTGGATGGGAATGGGAATGGGGAGTTTACGGATGGGATAACAGATGTGTTGTCATCTGCGGAACAGCAGTTGCCCCTGAGAGGAATTTGGTTTAGGCGCGGCATTGTGGTTTGGAGGATTTTTGATCTGCATGTTTTTTGATGGGGGGGGGGGGTGTCTGTCTGGATGCGTTTGACTTTTTGATGGGATTATGGTGGGTTTTGCGGCTCTTACATAGAGATTTGTTCTGGGTTTATGGTATGGGAGGTTTGTGGTTGACTCGATGTTTGTGGTGTGTTTTTAGCTTTGCGGCAACATTCATCATCAATTACCAGTACTTGTTTACCAATAGATTTGTGATTCATGGGTGAGATTACAAACTTGGATTTTTCATTACTGGGATAGGACGGGAGATAGTATCATTAAATATCTGGAACGATTTGTACGTTTTGGTAATTATGACTTGGGATGTAGAGAATGGATGAGCTCAGATTGGTCTTCATTAAATGCATTGAGTGAATTACTGCAAGCTCTGATGGTATGTTTGGGTGTTTCTGTGGTGTGGGTGATCAGTCATCTGTAGCTATAGGGGGTTAGCGAGATGAAAGAGTGGTGAATAGCGATGACTGGGATCAGGCATTGGGAGCAAACTTTTCAGCATTGATGTAAGAGACACCTAAGAAATGAGATTCATCATTATTGAGAAGAACAGAATGGTTGAAGGTAGGTAGTGGTGCAATCGCTTCGACCAAATGATGCGCAAATGCGTTGACTGGATAGCAATGAAAGATAGGCAGACTATGGATAGAATGTTATTGAAAGGTTTTGATTCTTTTGAGCCTTAAAATGTGCCATATTATAGAAGGGACCCAAGAACAGTTTCCTTGCTATCAGAAAATTGTGCCCCAAACAATCTATCGGCAGTCATTCATCTCTGGTGGATCCAGTATGAATGACTTCCATTTCTCTTATATTGATTATGTTCATGCTCATTCAAATAGCGCTGTTCACAGTCCTTTCGCAAACACAGATGAGGATTGAATCTATAATGAAACAAAACTCCATGACATTTCACTTTCATGACCATCTATAAGAACAAGGGCAAATCCCTTCAGTCAAAACTCCCTTATTATTCAAATCACTATCAGAGATCTAAATTCAAAAATCCTTGATCGTTCAAGCTACATTTAAACATACAGCTCTCCTGAGCTTTGGTTGCTCAAGTCACATTGAGACAACCAATCTCAAAACTACCCCATCAATTAAGCACATATATTCAATTGTCAGTCCTGTTACCGAGCCCAAACAGAAGTATTGACCGGAGATTCATTGCCAGACAGGTACTTTTCTTGATAACTTTCGTTTAGTCTTTAGTCCAAAGAAGCATACACCCTATCACACATCACTGGATTATAGAACAGGAAGTTCAAGTATGAATAATCCAATGAATAACTTAGAGACCGGTCCTGCAAACTTGGCTGCGTACAATGCGAGAAATACAGCGAGTGTAACATCCTCCAAAGATTATCGACTTACCACGTGACTAACGCAAGTCTAGAATTCCTGCATACCACATGCTAAATTTCATGCTGGATCTCGTGTCTGGTATAGCCAGGAAAACCATCTTAGACGAATTCCAGCAACTGTCACTGCAGGACCTTTTTTGGTAGATCGTCCGGAAACAGGAAGGAGGTATCGACACATCTGGCACGCCTATCATATCAAGTATCGAACATCGACTAAGATAGTGTTTGAAAAGAATGTGGCAGAGCAAGACTTGGCAGCGAGAAGTGAGAATGATATATAGCTAGATTAGTTAGGCAAACACATAAATGGAAGATCGTTGAGTTTGTACGATACAGTTATGCAATTATCCGGGTGGGTGTTGGCAATCAAATGATTGGATATTCATTTTATAATGATGTCGAGAAATCATGCACCCAGCCTCATTTGTGCGAGGTCAATGTTTGCTCTTAAATCATTACAGCCTCACCGTGGTGACTAGCATATAACAATGACTCGAAGATCTCTCCCCCCCTCCCCATTCTTCTGTCTATTTATTAGCCAAGTATACAAACTACAAACAATAAACCAAGTCTCAAAACCCAAATTATACACCATGAATACTTTACCACCCCGTAACATCGATGAGGATTCAATGGAGAAAGGAGAACATGAAGTTCATGATGTAGTAATAAATACTTTTCTCGACGCTTCAACTTTACAACCGATCAGACCCGATGGTGTCACCGATGAACAATTCAAGCGATCTTTACCGGATAATAAAACTGAACATTTCCTACAGTATCTGCGCGGGATCAAGAATAGGAATCAAGTAAAGGATCGTATCATCCCTATCAGTGAGTGAAAGAAATAAGTCTCGATGAGTTGAACCGATACTGACACAAACTCAGTTGAATTGTATCCCGAGGGTTATCCACAGCTCGCGGCGGTCATAGATAGCGATGAACAATTCATGCTTTACCGACGCTTCGGCCATTTGCAAGCACGCATTTTACTCAATAAACAAGATGAGCTGCGAGAGTTGGAGTTTCAACTGAATCACATAGATAAAAGTTTATGCAAAGAGATGGCCCGCAAGACTTCGTTCTCGTGATATCTGCAACGCTGAGAGTAATGACCATAAAAATGTTCTCTTGTTGATAGAAGAAAAGTACAAAGAATATGGTGAGTCCAGTTCAATTCTCGACAAAAATGCCTGTTTAATAATTGCTACACCATTCAGTTCAGCTACTGACGCATGCGCGAACCCTGGCAAACTTCGATAGGCCTATGACGGGCGATCATTTACGATTAAAAGATTACTTCGATCGAAAAGCCCCCCTATGTACCGATGAGCAAGAATGGATCCTTCAGAAAGAGGATCTTATCACTCTCAAACCCAGCAGAGATAATACTTGGTTGGATACAGTTGTAGAAAAGATACCGCAGAACTTTCCATGCCGCTTGACGCGAGTGAGCGATACCATCCATCAATTCGATGAAATTTACTGATACCTGTTATAGTATATATTCTGTACTACAGTTCGTTCAACCGTTGTAAGAAAGAGATGCATATGCTGATATACCCCTAATTTAGGAAATCCAACAGAAAACAGACCCTAACACCACGAATATTTTTCTATCCAATCCTGACCGTGTGAACGCAGTGGCATCGGCAGTTCTTCTCACTACAGTTCTGGGACTTCTCATAATCCCAGCTTATATTCTTTGGTATCTAAGCCATATCTCAACATCGAGCTCTGCCATCGGTGTCATTGTTGCTGTTCTTCTGGTCTTTACCTTTGTCTTCTCCGCGGTCATATCACTTTTTACACGAGCCAAGCGACACGAGGTTCTAGCCGCAGCTGCCGCGTATGTTATACTCCTGCTTTTGTTCAACTCACAAGCTAATAATATATAGATACTGTGCCGTTCTTGTTGTATTCGTTGGGAATGTTGGGAGTATATCTCCGTCAGATGAGGGCTGAATATTTTTAGGATGTGAGATAGGAGGATGAGTTGGATGTAGTGGATTTTTGCGTGTGCTTTGCATTGGTTGACTCTTAAAGTCAACCATAATGATTGATGATATATTAATTATGAAAAGCTTTGGTGAATATTTTTGCTGTCATGACTGATTTTGCATTTCAATACTCAGATGGACCAAGAATTGAGTTGTCGCCAACTATAGTGAATCTCAAAAACCGACATATGATGAAAGAGTGTCGGTGAGTTTTCGATGGCTTAACATGATTCCCAATTAAAAAAGACCTCGGGAATCTGAAGTTGTTTTTGGATGAATTTGATATTAGCTGAATCGGACGTAGGGTTGTTTAGATAAGGTTAGACGATCACGTGTGAATACAATAAGCTACACCAAATAAAGCTTAGTCTTCATGCTCATCAGGGATGTTCCAGCGAGGGAATTTGAGATTTCTGAGACTCCACCAACGGCATTACAAGATACGAACCCACGGTTGTGGGAACGTCCATCCTTAGACAAAGAGACCACAAAGGGGTGGCCTAGAATCCAACTCCACTGTCGGAGTAAAGATGTAGAAATAAATCTCCGTATCGTGGTCAGAGTGAGGTACGAGTCAAGTCTTCCAAGTGTCCTACAGTTTTTCGCGTCGAGGAAGCTTCCGGCCATGAAGCATCATCAAGAGTGAAACAAATTCGGTATATTCAAATCCAATTCCTGAGGTTATTACCTTTGGACGTCACTCGGAGCTCGAGACAACCATCGACCCTTTAAACTTTGATGTCGTTGATACTCGAGTAGCTAGTGAGTGATCATTGATTGTAGTAATCAGTGATCAACAACTAACGACCCCGCTGTCGATCCCGATCGAGATGGAAATATAAAATGGAGGGAAAGTCTCTGAAAAGGGACGAGAAGCACGAAATGAAACTGCATTTGATTGGTAACATTCATTACAAATGGTAGCTCACTCACACTGAGTTCATATTCTCAGCTAAGAATTTTCGAAATTGCATACTGACGGCGAAGTCTGTCCGTAGTGTGCTATGATTCCGATTGAACCGACTTATTATGGGCTCAAACTGCGATAATTTCCACTCAAAGGGTCAAACCTTTACAGCCTTGACAAAAACGACAGTAAGAATTGGTCGCGAATACTCTAGATGTGTTTCGCAGTTAACTACACAAGGCCTACGAGATACTAGCAACTTTTTCTCGCGATATTTCCCGTATTAAAGCATGGCCTTTGACCACCTATTACTGTGGATTCTTGGTGGCTCGGGATACTTCCGTTCCCTAAAGTATTTGATTTCTCATTACTAAAGTGGTTGTTCCGGTATCTCCGACCTAAAAATTCAGCTGGGCTTGAAGAATTATCCTGGCAAGCAAAATACTCGCATGTGTTTCTAAAAGCAATGATCTTAAGGCTTAGGGAATATTCAATACTGTACACAATTTTGATTATATTCGAAGTTCATCGCACCAACAGTATGATTTCTCGTGTATTCCATGGCTTCAATTATGTTGTCAAAGCAATCATGCCGGATTTCCGTAAATGTTGGAATTGAGAATTTGAATACATTTCACAAAGCTTTCCTACTTTTTCGGTCTACGATGCTGAATTCTGTCATTATCTGAACCTAATTTGAGCTACAAGTTCAAAAGGAATCAATCAATCAGATGATCTACATGATTACATCTCGTTGCTCCATATTTCTGCTACAACTACAACTTTAGTCAGGAACAACCAGCAGAACATTTACACTATATTATTATCCGATTTATATCTACTAAAAATAGAGATCACACAGACTACAGAAGGACCCTTCAATGGTTAATCCCAGGTGTGCCATACATGAGGCGTTCTACCCGCGTTAAGATGTCGCTAACAATTCAGAGTCTCTCAAATGCAGAATTTCTTAGTTTCCAACAATCCAATCACATAAAAAGAAACAAAGGGGTGACATTGAAATATGATAATTGGGGTCAATTTTAGCTTGTCATGGCACGGCTACCAAGATTGTCCCGTGCACTAAGCTACATTCACCATCCTTTCATCACAGGGTAACATTAATACCTGAGGGGCAAATTGAGCGTTCGAAATGAGCCAATTCATGAGCTTGGTAGTCATGATTCTCACCCGAATTTGGACATCAACCCACATTGGACTGGTCTAGTGCCTACATTAGGGAGGATCAAAGCAGCGGGTATCTTCCAGGATATCGGGTCGTTAATAGAGTTTTGGCCATTAGTATGAGCACTTATTGCTCAAAGCGTCTTTATCGTTTTTCTCATCTACAGTTTTCTATTCGGTTATCTGAGATTGTATTATACATGATTTGATATTGTGCAAAGATTTACAACTTGGCAAGTTCTTAAGATCGGGGTAAATGCACAGCAATTTCGATATCAAGGGATTAAAGCGTCTAAAAAATGGACACCCTAGTGGACGTGGTATTGTTTGGTCAAAAACTTAATTTTTTAGTCGACTTCATGAGTTCCAAGTCTACTATGGAATAGTTACTCGAAAGTAGTCACTCAAGTCTCGAGAGCCTTCCTGCATCTCAGTGTTCAGTGCACAGGGTAAAGATCAACGTCAAGGTCACAGTGAAACCGACCAAAGCTATACTCATTTCTCCGAAGCCCCCACGTTACCTGCATTAGTCTACCACTTTGGCTGCTCGAGATTCCTTCCCATACTTCAAAAAAATCATATATTTAGGTTGAGTATTCTCGTCAATTTATTTTTCTCATCATCCAACAATCACAATCATTCTTCATTCTCCATTCTCCATTCTCCATTCTCCATTCTCCATTCTCTATTCATTCTTTTAACCACATCGCATTCATTCTTTCAAAATGCATCATCAAGCACTCCTTATTGCAGGCTTTGCCGCTCTTGTCGCTGCTACTCCAGCCCCTCAAAACATTGATTTCGCTGCAATCTATGCTGCAGCTCCTCCAGCTGAAACTGGACCAGCTCCTACTGCCACCAAGGAATCTGTTTCTATCAACAATGTTTCTGCTTCCGCTGTAGGAGCTGCTAAAGCAACAGCTCTTGCTACAGCTTTAGCAACAGCCCCCCAAAACGCTAAGCGTAATGGATGGAGCTGGGGAGGTGGATCAGGTGGATATGGAGGTAAATCTGGAGCTTCAAGCTCTTCATCTACTTCTACCTCCATCTGCACTACCTCAACCACTGCAGCCGTGGCCACTAGCAGTGCTACTGCTTCTACTACTGTTGCCCCACCAGCAACTACCCCTTACGTTAGCACTCCATGTGCTACTCAACCAGATGGTTACGGACCAAAGGTTCAACCAGATACTGTTGATGCTTTCCTCGCCTATTCTGAGTTTCACTCTGAGGCCAAGAATGCTGTTACTCCTTCCAGCTATACTCAAACATTCGTCGATCTTAATGCTGCAGTGACTGCCAACACTTACCTTGGACTCACTACTTTCACCAGCTACGATGTTGCCCAATGTGGTGCTCTTTGCGACAAGACTGATCTTTGCACTGGCTTCAACATCTACGTTGAACGTGATCCATCTGTCAACCCATCTGATTCTTGCTCCAACCCAGCCTCCATCACCAACTACAAGTGCACTCTTTGGGGATCTGGTGTCGACTCTGCTTCCGCTACCAACAATGGACAATGGCGTGATAGCTTCCAAGTTGTCATCACTGGTTCAAACGGTTACGAGAAGGAAGTCACTCCTCCAGCTCAACCAGGTTGGCAACCACCTCAACAGTGCGGTGGAGGAACCAAGGGACACTCTCACCCATCTACCTGCTTGGGACAATCTTTCTTCCCTGGTCCATACAACCCAGCTCTCTGTGCCGGCTATGCTGTTGCTCAAAACAAGAAGAATCTCTCCCTTGTCTCTTCTTGGATGCAAGCAATCTATAAGATGACAAACTACTCTCCTTACCAGTGCAAGTTCTTCAACTCGTACATGTTGGAGAAGAATGGAAAGCCAATGGGTACTTACTGCTCCTTGTTCACCCAATCATACGGTAGCTCCCAAGCTACTTATGAGCCTGGTCAACAAGGATCTGATAAGTGGACTTGCTCCAGATCTTACTCTTACAGTCTCGCCAACTAAGCGATTACTGTATGAGTCTGAACTATCAGAACGAGAAAGATGAGGATACGGAGAGAGTTGCGAGACTTGAGGCGATTTGGAAGAGGGTAGAAATCAGAATTGAACTGGGGGAGTTGCGAACGATAAGAAAGGGGTGTGAAGTGGATTTTTTTAATACTAATGTCTTAGGACGTTTTCTCGTCACTCATTTACATACACTTTAGATGGCATAATACTGCGATGAATTGGTGGAATTCAATTTATAATATTAGTAATAGTATTATTTTAGAAAAGAAAATTTATTATTTTCACGAAATTGTCTGATTGGATTTTTGATTGTGAGTGAGTGAATGATTCATGATTCTGGATGAGTTTTTGTTTGGCTTTCTCTGAATACAATATGCGAGTGCATTTTTCGAGTTGCGAACGGGTCCGTCTTTCTGGTAAATAAGAATGCTTATTCCTAAAACTCTGGATGACTTCGCTTGAAAGACTTCTCAATCTCGAATAACCAAAAGGTTGTATCCCCCAAACTCCAGAAGACTTTCTTTTCGCATCACGCTTCAATCTCCAGCAGACAATATCTTGCATTCCGCAAATCCTAGATGAAGTGCTGAGATATGATTGTACGTTCCTAGTCTCCCAATCTCCTTTCCGGGTTTGAAGAGCGATTCTGAGGCGAACTCACAATTCTTATTAGGTGTATGTTAACAAACATACATGCGGACAAAAAGAGCATTATTGCTCACTCTCGATATTAAGTCCACCATCCCAATCGTTTCTCTAAAAGATCCATCTCAAAACAGCCTCCACCTTTCCCCTCGCCGCTTTCTCCTTCTCCCTCTCCTTCATATCCTCTTCATCAATAACATGCACATCAGTCACCAAATCCATGTCCTCATAACTGACCACCTTCGTCCCCTTCAGCCACTTCCACCCCAACCACATCACCGCCATAATCGGCAACTCAATATAATAACTCACAAAATTGACGCCGCTAAAGCTCGGACTAAACGAGCTCCACCCCTGCACCAGCACAATCACCACGTTCAACACAACGCAGATCCACGGTCCCCACGGATACGTCCAGTTCCGAAAGGGCAGCAGATGCGTTTTCCCCTGCCGTTCCATGGCCCCCCGAAACCGTATCGACGTCACCCCAATCGATATCCAAGCAATCTGATTACTCACCCCAACGAGATTCTGCAGCCAACTCCACAGCTGCCCGGCGCCGATGAAACTCGCGCCAAAACAGAGGCCGCTGATGGCGCTGGTGGCTAGGACCGCGACCCAGGGGACCCGATTGCGGTTGAGCTTTCCGAAGAATTGGGGGGCGTGGCCGTCGACGGATAGGGTGTAGAGGAGGCGGGTTCCGGCGAACAGAGCGTGATTTCCGGCGCTGATGACGGATGTGAGGATCACGGCGTTGATGAAGGATCCGGCGGCTTTGGCGCCCGCCATTTGGAATATTATGGTGAAGGGGGAGGTGGTGGTTTTCTTGCTGGAGAGGTTGGGGTAGTTGTAGGGGACGTTGAGACCGATTAGCAGGACGGAAAGAATATAGAAGATTAGGATGCGCCAGAAGACGTTCTTTACCACTCGGGGGAGGTTTTTGGTCGGGTTCTTTGGTTTCTCCGGCGGTGATCGCGATGGATTCTGTGCCGCCGTCTGGAGTTGCGTTAGCTTGGATGTTGATGCGGGGGAGGGGGAAGGGGGGGGGGGGGGGGGGTGGAGCCGTTCTTACATGCGAATGATGCGGTGACGAAGACGGATGCGAAGCCGCCAATGCCGCCGACAAATGGTGCATCGCCAATGTGCCAATAATGTGCTCCGAGATATGTGTGAGAAGTATTTCCTCCGCAATTGACTACAATTCCAAGAATGATAAAGATCTAGAAGAGGATTAGTATCCCAACCAATAAATACCAAGAATGACCAAGAAAACCTACCGTCACAGTGACAACCTTCAACAAGCTCAACCAATATTCCAACTACACCCCAAATTAGCACCTCCTCGCCATCGTCACAGAACCATCGAATCTCACCTCCCCATAAGCCTTGACCGTAATAATATTCGCCGCAATCAAAAACACCCAAAAGATCAGCGCGAGCCCCCACCCCGGCACCCGGCAACCCCAAGTCCCCCAATACGCCCAAACCAGCTGCAGCGCGACCAAATCCGCCGCCGTGCTCACCGCATCATTAAACCAATAATTCCACGTCAGCGCAAACCCCAACCCACCATCTACGTAGCGCCCCGCGAACGTGCAGAAACTACCTGCGATGGGGACGTAGGCGGCCATTTCTCCCAGCGACAGCATGGTCAGCATGACGATGAAGCCGACGATGAAGTAGGAGATGAGGATGGAGGCGGGGCCGCCGGTGGCTAGCGATTTTTCCGGTTCCGAGGAAGAGCCCGGTGCCGATTGTGCCGCCGATGGCGATCATTTGGACTTGGCGGGCTGAGAGGGAACGCGCGAGTTTGTCGGCGAGGATGGGGGGTGCGTCATTGGGGGGGTGGAAGGGCGGGACTCCGGATTCGGTATCTTTGTCGTCGGGGTTGATGACGTGGATGGGGGTTTTGAGGGGGGAGTGGGAGTGGGATTGGGATTGAGGGTCTGACATTTTGGAAGAGATGTGCTTGGTTTATTGCATGGGTGAGTGGTGTGAGGATGGGAGGGGTTTGGTGTAACGGAGGTAGATGGGCACCTGGTAAGTAGGTAGTAGATATGTACTCGAGTAGAGGAGCAAGAATAAAATCAAGACATAAAACTAGGGTTGCAGATATAGAATCATCTAACTGAAGATGAAAGAAAGATATATCGACCCCAAGAACCTGCAATCTAGAAATCTGCAATCAACATCAAAATCAACATCAAAACAACAAGAGAGAAAAAGCAGGTAAATTTTTTTAAACGCAATACCGCCAATACTTCATCTTAAAGCCTTAGTTATAATTAAACCTTGATGAATAAAGTGACCAAAAAAAAAACAACAACAACCAATACCCTACCATTAATCTACAGTAACCTTAAGACGCGATCACGATTCCCCCGAAGCAAGCCAGTCGGTGAGAAAGCGCGGGCAAATCCTCGGGGATTCCGATTTCCTTACGAGATCTTCCCTACAACGTTGATATTGCAGCGCAAGGAAACGCGAGGAAAGATGGCGAAAATTGGTAGGGAAAATTCGTGATATGATGGCGTGCTTGGGTTGGCGGGAGATCGCTTGTGATTCGTGGGTGATTCTTTGGTGGTATTACGTACGAGGTGGGAGGAGGGATGCGGGGTGCATGGTTGTGGGCTTGGCGAAGAATGGGGGATGTATTGTGGTGAGATTTTAGGGTTTGGAAGATGCTGTAGTGGTAAGTATTATAATGCAGGGAGAAATTATGAGTTTGAACTCTGTAGGGTTTGGTTTTTATGCGGGAGAATATGAGAGAGTGTTTTGGGTTTGGAAGGGATTGTGAGGGTTGATAGAATTGAAGGAATTGAACTGTTAAATTCATCGGCCACTAAACCAGAGATGCTGATTAGAAAAACATACAGACAATCGTGTAGGACTAAAGATCAATTAATGATACATAAAAACCCATCAATTCCGAAATACAGCATAAATACAGACTGAATTCACAACTCGGCAATTATAGGGGAAGAAATTTCAGATAAACGAACCCCGATTTCAGCCCTTAAGACATTACAAATTCTTTCTAGCATTTCGGAACCAAAGAAATTAGCTACTTGACAAAACCACATAACAACTTTGACACGTAATTTTCATGCCTCTAAATCTCAACCGTGTATCTTCTATCCATTCGCCATAAGGGCATTTGGCCAAAAAGAGAAACAGACCAGCTTGAACCAATTCAAAACAAAGAAATAATCAAATACCAGACACAAGGAGAAACAAAAGAATCTTTCCACGCCAACAAACTAATTGAAAAGAATTCATGTATCAAATCACTGCGTCTAACCTTCTTCCTCGGTTGCATCAATGAGATAGAGATCAACCGGTGCAACAACGATTGAACTAGTTGTTGCAATATTTCCAATGGCAAGTTCAGTATTTCCATCGCCATTTGCTATTTAATATATCAGTAACCCTATCTTATAATCAAACTGAATCATTAGAAATTGATAACATACCATTGATAAGATAAAATTTCCCATAAACATTTCCATTTGCCGTACACAATACCTTCAAATTACCATCCACACTACAAACCAATGGCCAAGCTGGTACTACCCATCCTGAATAACCTACTGGTGCCACTTTAATTGATGGTGGTACAAAAGATGCTGTTGCCCATAAAATATATAGCCCTGATGTCAAATATCCTGTAGCTGGGTCATATGAGAATGGGAATACTTGTTGGCCATAAGGTAAATTAAACCCAGCAAAGTATTCTGCAGCTTGTTGGATCATCAAATCAGTTCCGTCAGCACTAGTTCCTGAATTGAAAGCTCGAATGAAGAAACTTGATGGAACGGCTTGAGATGGAGTTGGAGTTGCAATTGCTGAAGATGATACTGAGGAGGAAGAAGGTGGTGATACCAAAGAACCGGCGATGGATAAGTTGATATTCAAAATACAGATGGCGACGCCAACTTGAGGTCCTGGTCCTCCACATCTCAAAAGTGGGTTCAAAAGGACTAGAAGTGTAACATCTAAGCCAAATATACCAGTCCCAGAGGCAATATTGGCACATGTATCACCGGCTTTTGTGACATAATATTGACAACAATCAGTGACTGTTAAAGCGAGAGTTACAGCTGGGGCCACGACTGGTCTACAAGCACTTGCTGAAGGGCTTACAGACGAGGTTGACCTTGTTGAAGTTCCACTGCTTGTTACGGCGAGAGCTCTAGTACTGGAAGATGATGTAGATACTCTTGATGTTGAACTTGAACTCAATGTAGCCGCTCTTAATGTTGTACTGGTACTCAGTGTGGCCGATCTTGATGTTGAAGTGGTACTCAATCCTTGACCCTATTTGACCTATTAATATTTATAACAAAGGTACACAAAGGAAAGACTAACCACAGCTGATGTTGAAGACCTAGAACTAGAGCTTGAAGTTCCACTGAGTCGTGCTGTTGAACTTGAGCTCAATCTAGAACTTGAAGTTGTACTGACTCGTGCAGTGGAACTAGTACTTGATCCTTGTCCCTATTCAATATTTTAGCATTTATAAGAACCGATAAGAGAAGTAAGATTTACCACAACAGATGCCGAGGATGACCTAGATACTGTTGAAGAAATTGAACTCGATGATGATGAATACTGTGCCAATCCACAAGTTCCATACAAAGGATTACAACCGGTAACACACCAATCAGCTCCAATACCACAGAAACCAAATCTCGAGCAACAATTTCCATTTGCGCTTCCTTGACATGTATAAAAACTACCTTGAGGACCACAACGACCATTTGGTGATACTATCAAGCCGCTCGAACTTGGACTGACAGAGCTGCTAGATGAAGTTCTTGTGGATGAAAGGAGAGTAGTAGGTGTTCTTAGAGTACCTGACGATGTACCTAGACCCTGTAAAATTTATTAATATATTTGATGAAATTATATGTGCGATATAGATCGATAGGGAAAAGACATACCAACTGGGATGAAGACGATGATCGTGAACTTGATGGTGAAGGAGCGGAAGATACCTATAAAGTAAATTAGAAACAAATTAGCTCTATCAAAAAAGATTAAGATAAATTAAAATAAAATACCCGGCTGGAACTTGAAGTAGAACTGAGACCTTGTCCAATAGAAGTACTGCGGGACAAAGATGATGAAGATTGCTGTTGTATATTAATCATGTGATATTTTTCGGCGGCATGGGAAGTTGAGAGTTAATGGAACAGATAGTTTACCCTGGATGAAGTAGATGAAGTAGAGCTAGCTCCTAAGCCTACAACTGAAGTGCTGCGGGAAGAAGAAGATGATGACTATAATATGTCAATAATAATGTACTATTTTCAACAATAAAGGAACTCCAGGTTGAATAAGAATATATCTTACCCGAGATGAACTAGAGCTAGGCCCTGGAGCTACAAAAGTACTTCGGGAGGATGATGATGATGACTACAATAAGTCAATCATGTGCTTCTTAAATGACATGGGATATCAGGCGTAAATTAGAATATATCTTACCCTGGATGAAGTAGATGCAGTCGGACTCGCTACTAAAACAACTGATGTACTTCGGGATGAAGAAGATGATGACTATAATATGTCAACAATTCTGTGCCTTTTCAACATTGAGAGAGATCGGCGCAAATAAAAAAATATCTTACTCGAGAGGAACTAGAGCTAGATCGGGATGAGGAAGAAGATGACTAGATAAATATTAGTATCAATATCATTACCCTGTAGAAAGCAGAGGGGAGTATTTAGATACCCTAGTGGAAGAAGAGCTAGGCCCTAGACCGACAGCTGAGGTACTGCGGGAAGAAGAGGAGGACTATAGGAATATTAGTCTTGAAACGGCAATTTCGTGGGGTGCGAATTATAAACGAGATTTTATTACTCTGGATGTAGAAGAACTGGCCCCTAGAGCCACCGAGGTACTGCGAGAGGAAGAAGAGGATGACTGCGATAATCAGCATTTGAACTACTATGTTGACCCGAGGAAGATATATGAAGATATTTCTTTACCCGAGATGATGTCGAACTCGTTCCCAAAGCTACTGAGGTGCTGCGGGATGAAGATGATGATGACTATATAAATATCAGTTTCCAAATCCGGGAATTTTGGTGGGATAAGTATGATTATAAGAGGGTTTTTTACCCTTGACGAAGTGGAACTGGGACCTTGTCCTACCACTGATGTACTGCGGGAGGAAGATGATGATCGAGATGAAGTAGAGCTGCCCCCTAGGCCGACTACTGATGTACTGCGAGAGGAAGATGGTGACTACCAATTTGTCAGTATTCATCCACAATAAATAAACAAGAGTGATCGTACGGAACTAGGGCTTGAACGAGACGAAGAGCTTGAGCGAGACAAAGAGCTTGATGATAAAGCGTTGGATCGCGTGGAAGACTATTCAACGTTAGAGTAATATTACTAGGAATATGATGATAAGGAAAGAAACCCTACAGAACTAGAACGAGTTGAAGAACTAGTAGATAAACCGTTGAGTCGTGTAGACTATCGAATGATTAGTATTGGCATTGTCAGAGGCAAGATTAAGAATATCATACGGAAGAGCTCGATCGAATTGAAGAGCTGGTTGATCTACTTGTTCCCGTCGACTATTTAGAATTAGTCTCCATATTGCAATAGATGAGATAAAAATGTGAGAACCATACAGAGCGAGAGCTCGTCGATGCGCCTTGCAACCGAGTGGAACCACGAGAGGAACTTGATGAACTAGACGATATTCTAGATGAAGTTGATGAACTAGTACTGGACGTCCTTAGAGTTGCTACCAAATTTGTAGAAGTTGATGTTCTACTGGTAGATACTTCTTGTGATGATGATCTTGATGAAGAGCTTGAAGATGACAAGGTATTTCTCGTAGATGAGGAGGATATAGGGCCACCAACTCGGGTCGAAGAAGATGAACTTCGAGATAAAGATAAAGATGAAGATGAGGATGGCGATGGACCTGCAATGTTTCGGGTCGAAGAAGAAGAACGGGTTGAAGATGATGTCGGGGGGCTAGTAACTCGGGTTGAGGAAGACGAGCTACGAGTAGAACTTCTGGTTGAAGAGGATGAAGATGATGAAGAAGGGCCTCCAAGACCTCGCGTGGACGAGGATGAACTTTGAGTCGATAAAGATGATGATGAAGGACTTCCAACATTTCGTGTTGAAGAAGACGAACGAATTGATGAAGATGAACTTCGGATTGAGGATGAAGATGAAGGGCCCCCAAGGCCTCTGGTTGACGAAGATGAGCTTCGGGTTGAGGAGGTTGAAAGACCTCCAACAATTTGAGATGAGGAAGATGACGAAGTTCTTCTAGTCGAAGATGATGTTCTAGTTGATGAAGATGATGGACCTCCAATTGGATTCCGGGTGGAAGTTGAAGTGGGACTCCTGGTTGTTGACGAAGAAGAAGAAGGGCTCCCGATAATTCGACTAGAAGAAGGGGAAGATGAGGGGCCACCAACAAGTCGAGTTGATGAAGAGGAACGTGTTGAAGACGAGCGTGTCGAGGAAGTTGACGGGCCGCCAATAAGTCGAGTAGAAGAAGAGGAAGATGAAAGACCACCTACTGTTCTGGTTGATGAAGAAGAGGGTGTGGAAGAAGTTGAAGGACCTCCAACAATTCTAGTCGAAGACGAGGAAGAAAGACCTCCAAGACCTCGGGTTGACGAAGAAGAAGAAGAAGAAGAAGAACGTGTCGGGGAAGTTGAAGGGCCCCCAACAACTCTAGTTGACGAAGAGGAAGAACGTGAGGAAGAACTTGAAGGACCTGCAATTGGATTTCTTGTTGTAGAAGTAGAAGGGCTTGGGAGAATGAATGACGTTGGGCGAGTCGTAGTTCGGCTTGAAGAAGTGGAAGTCGAAGGGTCGCCGATAATTCGGGTCGAGGAAGAAGAGGAGGACGGACCTCCAATAGTCCTACGCGTCGAGGATGAAGGCCTTGCAATGACATTTCTGGTCGAGGAAGATGATGAAGGACCTCCGATTGGATTACGGGTTGAAGAAGAAGAAGAAGAAGAAGAAGAAGAAGAAGAACGTATAGACGATGTTGAAGGGCCTCCGATTGGACTACGAGCTGTGGAAGTTGAAGGAGTCGGAAGAATAAATGTCGTAGGTCTAGTCGTACTTCGACTCGATGAAGAGGATGAAGAAGGACCTCCAATTGGGTTACGAGTGGACGAACTCGAAGGGGAGGGTGATGGTGTATTTATCAACACGCTCGACCTAGTCGGGAAAATAGGTGGGAATGGAAATCCTACAATAAAAGGGAGATCTAACAATTGTAAGAAGGTGTATCGTGAAAGAGCATCCAAGAAGGTGAGAAAATCGCCAATTGATACAAGACTATTAGCGACCTCTTGTTGAAATTCGGCGATGGAAGTGACATCAGCTCTACGTAAAAATGCGGCGATAGCAGAAGCATCCAATCCGTTTAGGAACCGGGAGATAAAGAATGGGTTGACTCCTTCACCTCGCAGAAATTGAAGCAGTGAAGTGTAGGGAGACCATCCACCACCATTTCCTGGATTATTTCCTGGGTTATTGCCTCCAGGGTTATTTGGATTACCGCCATTCCCAAAGTTTCCAGGAAAGTTTGGAAATTTAGGAAATGGAGGGAATCCATTTCCACCACCATTGCCAACACCTCCTGGATTGTTGCCTCCGGGGTTGTTGACACCACCACCATTTCCAGGAAAGTTAGGAAATTGAGGAAACCCATTCGGCCCTCCATTTCCAGAGCCTACCGGGTTACTGCCACCTGAGCCCCCGGGAAAGTTAGGATTGGTACCTGGGTTACTACCGGGACTACCAGGGTTGTTTGAACCCCCCAAACCACCTCCCCCAAATAGCTGTGAGATAAAATCAGAAATTGATCCATCATCCAAACCAACATTTGGCGATCGTAGGAAATTGGCAATCGAAGAGGGATCTGTCAGTCCTTGAGAGTTCACGAGACTAGCGATCGAATCATCTTCAGGATTTGAGGAAAATAAAAGACGTTTTCCTCTATAGGGTCGAAAGTTAGTAAATATTGCCATCACATCAGATATAAATTTCAGTCTAAACCTTGAACATTTAAATACAAACTTACAGGCCAGCTTGTTCCTCTGATCTTGCTACTTTATCACTAAGATTCCCACCATTATTCTCACTCAAAACCGTAGAGACGGTAAGACTCAGAGCCGCAGCCCAAATTGCTACCTTGGGTAAAATCATACTAAATGTTAAAAGATTGTGATGGTCCAATAACTGGACAGTTCAATGAATGACCGACTACGAAAAGAGAAGCGCAAAAGAGAGTGTGCGCTGAACAAAAAGGACAAGAAGCACCGTGTTTTGCTAGGTGTAAAAATTCACATAATTTAGTAGATTGTTTAAGTTATAAACAGAGGTATCCTACTGACCCCCCTCCCTCAAGCTTGTGCATATTCGCGAATTTCGTGAAATATGTAATGTGGATATCCAAGCATTCTTGAGGCGCGACAATCAGAGGAATTTCAGAGAGGATTCCCATGATCTACAAAACATTTGTCGAGGAATGAAGCTTATAAGCAGCCAAAGGCTAGAAACCGAAACAAAATGTCTCTGCCACAACAATTGATGAGATCTATCTGAGATGAGATGAAGGGATAGATAGATAAGAATCGTCCAGAAGGGAATTTGCTGACCTTCTTTCGTGCCTCAAGCTCTAGACCTCGACATTGCGTTATTCAAGCCTCAATTGCAAGTATTGTGCACCGAACGATTATTCGCTGAAAAGTTTTTGAGTAGAACTCAAGTGTTAGCGTCTTGACGAATGTATCCTTTTGAAGTCGTACATTATATATACAACCAAGAATAATTTCTTTGGGGTTGTTATTATGAGTAGAGTAAGAAGGTTTTACATATCTCTAACAGACCACTAAATATCATCGAATAAATCTATCAATTACAAGCTGATATGATTGTTCAAGGTAAAATCCATTGTAGCAATGAATTGGTTTTCCCTTTTCAAGGCTTGATCGAACAGAGTACGAGATCGTTATAGGAATTTGACTATACTCAGATGGTAAGATCATGAATGTGGCCGGGAAAACAGATCACCCATCAAATGGACCTTGGGTCAAGAATTCATTTGATCATTAATAATCAACAACACACTTGCTTCGATATCTTCTTGTAAATTGGTTCCCGTTCGGATAGCCTCACTCTATGGCAGTGACCAGCTAGAGGAGGATCAACGGAGCATCATTGAATTATAGAACAAACCAAATCAAATTAAATTCCAATACAAAGTGAGAAAAGTGTCGAGATGAGAATGTTTCCGCAGTGATATATCTACCACCGGTGAAAGGTGGTTGTATCTTCTGGATCCCAGACGGTATTGTATTATACCTAAATGCTGCTTGTTCAACTTTGAACATGAACATTAAGGTTACTTACTGGACGGGGTACTCGTATAGATAATAGCAAGCTCGTCAGAAGTCTCAAAGGATAGATAGATATGTTTACCATTATCATTTCTCCCATTGCTAGTAAACATGAATCATTGGAACATGTACAACCGATGAGGTAAGATATTATGGGAATGATAGGTTGAGATTCTTGTCTTAATATTGTAGATGTATTGCGTATGCAGAAGCAGAAGCAAAAGCAAAAGCAGAAGACTTGATATGAAAGAAGTTTGTTTCTCTCCGTACTCGTATCGTGTAAAAGATTAGAGTAGAGGCTGCATCTGCTCCGAACTCGATGGGATTGGAAGCTTGGAAAGTTTTGATATTTCCTATCGATAATAAGGTTATTGGTCTGTGCCAGGTGTGTGTAATAAGTGTGTACCTAGGTATCCATGGATGTATTACATAAGTGAATACAATCCACCAACCCACACCGTTCATCACATTTACCCCCCTTCCAAGTGTAATAAAAATGGGACAATGAGCAAAGAAGCGTTGTGGAACCGAACATGTCCACCTAGATAGGTGTATGAAGAGGAGCAAAAGAAGGACGAAAGGACGAAAGGACGAAAGGACAAAAGGACAAAAGGACAAAAAGATATGCTAGATGCACCACTGTTTGATTGTGCTGAGGATCGAACTCAGAACCATCTCGGTATTTGAAACGAATTCAAATATTTGAATTCAACTGAATGTGAACGAGATATCATAACCATTAGACCACACAACCGTTTGTATTTGGTTGAATACAGGCATGGTATCATCGAATATATTTGCTTCCCCGTGCTTCCAATCCTTGACGCCAATGACCTGAGCACAACCTCAAGCAAGTGGGTAATTATGCAGTAGATAGAAAGTGGGCTTAAGCTTGTAGTTTACTTGACTTTACTTTACTCCAAACAGAACAATGGCGCAGTAGCTAGCTATACAGCTCTAGATACCTAGGTATTACATGTACAGTACAGTATTACATCACTTGACCTGCACGCACTCCGTATTCCTTCGTACGGGTTCTTGGGTTCTTGGGTTCTTGGGTTCTTGGGTTCTTGGGTCCTTCGTTCCGTGCTTGGATGCTTTCTTGCTCCGGTATGGGATAGATAAAATTTAATGCAACCCTTTCATTGAAAAAGGGGTTGAGAACAAAGGCAACTCCATTTGATTCATTTCATTCATTTGATCTTCCTGGTCATTTCCCTTTCCAGTCGAGCGATCCAACTTATATAATCAATTCCATCGTGTGATCATTGGTGGGCGCAAAGTCACTTAAAACCTGCAAGTCTGCAACAAACAGCGGAAGGGCTCGCGTTTGGAAATTGAGTTTCATCATCTCTTGCTTATTACTACAAATACAAGTTCAAGTACAAGTACCTAGTGTGAATGCGAATTGAAAGGTTACTACCTATAGCTAGGTACCTGCCGACCGATAACATCACCACAGACTTTCGGATTGAGAGATCTTTCGCATAAACACCAAAGTAACCAAATCCATCCATCCATCCATCCATCCATCAAATCAACATCAGCAATAACAATAACAATAGCAACCACCAACCACCACCGCCACCCTCCTACTCTCAATATTCTTACTCGTAATCAATTCCCTTCAACCTTCAAACAACAGCTTTACCATTCTTCCCTTCTCATATCATTTGTATGAGCTCAAATGGCAGGTCGTTTTGTGCGCGCGTCGAAATATCGTAAGACTTTGGTTTCAAATATACCCAGAAGAAGCACAAGATTCAATCACTAACAACCCAATAGGACATGTCTTTGGTAAATCATCAAAGAAAGAGGCATGTTATGATAACTTACATATCAGTCGCAATGCATGGGACACCAATTTAATCAAGGTAGGGAGATCAGAATCCTTGGGAAATGAGGAACAATATCAACTCATCATCAAAAATAGGCAAATCCTGAATATCTTTCGGTCAATTGGGAAGCAAGTGGTGGAGGCGCATTCGCTGTTATTCCTCTGAATGAAAAGGGACGTCTGCCAGAACAGATTCCATTGTTTAGAGGTCATACTGGACCAGTTCTTGACACGGATTGGTTCGTATTTCATATGTGGCAGGTCAGATAAATACTAATCTTGACTTTAGGAACCCTTTCAATGATCGAATCATCGCATCTGGATCTGATGATGGAAAGGTATTTATATGGGAAGTTCCACAAGGCTTTTCACTTTATCAAGATTCCGAAGAACCTGTCGATGTTGCGCCTATCAGTAAATTGGCCGGTCATTCGAGGTATGTGCCATATACTACAAAAGGGTTGAATCGATCTTAACATTCTATAGAAAAGTAGGACAGGTTCTATTTAACCCCGCCGCAAACAACATCCTCGCATCTGCATCTGGCGATTACACTATTAAACTTTGGGATATAGGAACGGGAAAGGCTCCTTTAACATTGAAGCATGGAGATATTGTACAAAGTTTATCATGGAGCGCAAACGGAGCACTTATGGCAACCACATCTCGAGATAAGAAATTACGTATTTGGGATACTAGACAGGAGAGGCCAGCACATGAAGGTCCTGGACATACTGGAGCGAAGAATTCTAGAGTCGTATGGATGGGAGAACATAATCGACTAGCTACAACTGGTTTCTCAAAGATGAGTGATCGTCAATTGGCTTTATGGGATGTTGGTAACGCCAAACAACCAATTGGAGGTTTCACCGTCTTGGATTCTATCTCTGGTGTTTGCATGCCATTCTGGGGTAAGCTATATTGGTCACTTATTTGATTTACGCTAATCATTTTGTAGATGACGGTACACAATGTTTGTACTTGGCAGGCAAAGGGTAAGTTCATGGCAAGATTGTGGGAAAATTGACTAACAATTTTCAGTGATGGTAACATTCGTTACTATGAATATGAGAATGATAAGTTCGAATTTTTATCCGAATATAAATCTAGTGATCAACAACGTGGTATCGCATTCCTTCCAAGACGTGGTATCAATGTGAGTAAATATTATAAAAATTTGGTATAAACTCTAACAATATATAGGTTCATGAGAACGAAGTTATGAAAGGTTTCAAAACTGTCAATGATCAATATGTTGAACCTATCTCTTTCACGGTTCCTCGAAGAGCTGAAGTCTTTCAATCTGATATCTATCCGCCTGCTATTGGTTTGAAACCAGCAGTTACTGCTGAAGAATGGCTTGCTGGTAAAGATGGAATTCCTGCAAAGATTGATCTGGAAAGTATATATGAAGGAAATGCCCCGGTTGAGGTACCATCCGATTATAAACCACCTGTCGCCACACCAGCCCCCGCTCCATCTCCAACCAAATCCGCACCACCCAAGGCAGAACCTGAACCAGCACCTGTTGTACAAAGAGCTCCCCCACCAACCATTTCCGAGCAAAAAGGTTCCATTTCTGCTATGGCATCTAAATTCCAAGACGATGATGAGGAAGAAAACGATGATAACTCAAGTTTTGAGGAGATTCAAAAACCAATCCAAAAACCAATTCCCACCGCAGCAAAGGTAGAACCAATTAAAGTCGCCCCAACGAAAACTACACCACCAAAGGCATCACCTGTATCTCAAGCAACACCAACTTCGTTTGAACCAGCAGCTAAACCTACACCAACTACTATTCCTACATCATCCGGACCTATTTCCGCTGTCGGTGCTTCTCAGCCATCACCAACTAATGCAGGTGTCGAAGGTTCTTTAGCAGAAATTAAAAAACTTTTGGAAACTCAAACCAAAACTATTACTGCACAAACGGAGAAGATTGGATTATTGACTCAAGAAGTTGATACATTGAAGATGAGAGTTGGTCCTGGTGATCAAAGTGAAAGAATTAGACAATTAGAGCTGGAGCTGGAAGCTGCAAAGTCTTAAAGGTTGAGTCCAAGGGGGGGTAATCTTTGGCTTTTGCGTGGAAAAGGTACTATTCGCATGTTGGCAGGTAGTCTTTTGAGGTTTTAGAGTGACAGATGAATTGATGAAGATGTCTTTTTTTTTCGAGGAGTGAAAAAAAGGAGGGATATTTGTTTGTATGTATGTTTAATTGGTGATATTGTAAGTGAAGTGAATATTGTATTTTTCGTTGAGTGAAGTACATCACACATACATAAAGGCTAACGACCATCATCATCCCCCCTGGTATAAATTCATCCATCCAGAATGCCAACACTCCATGCATGAGAGGATATAAGGCTACTCGGGCCTGATAAAACATACTCCAATATCAATACCAAAACCGTTCCCGTTCCCATCGAATAGTGTCTCGTTAAATAGATACTTGCTTGATTTCCTTTTCCTGTTGTTGATTTTGATTTTATTATCAGTAGAACCTTGTGTTCACTTTGTGTTTTTTGGAGTTGGGATATTTTCTTTCCCTTTCTCATTCTCATTCTCATTTCAAAAGACCTTTGCCTTTCCCGTTGGCTTTCTTTATGTCCTCTCTCCACCCCCTCCCCCCCCCCCAATTCCAACTACACTCCCTACCCCTCGAAAAGAAACCCAACAAAACCCCCCTCAAATGAAACACGTCAAGCTTTCCGGATCCACCTGATCGAGCTTTCCGCGTCGTCCTCCCAAGACTCGGAGATCCCCGCTGTTCATCCACGGCGTGATGCCGTGTCCGGGGGTGCCGCGTCCGATGGTTTGGTGAGGCTTGGTGCGGGTGGGGAAGATTAGCGTTGCGAGGTGTGTTTGGGGGTGGGTTTTGGGGTGGGTTTTTTGGCTAGGGGGGAGAGGAGGTTAGTTTGGGGGAAGGGGGAGGGGGGTGGAGGGGGCGTACTTGGGGGTTGGTGGGCGTGGTGGGGATTTGGGCTTGGGCTTGGGTTTGGATGTTGAGGGGGAGGGGGAGGGCGAGGGCGAGCATGGTGGTTTCGCCATTTTGGGAAGTTTGGGGGACTTTGTGTTGGTGGTCTGTAGTGTAGTGTAGTGTAGTGTAGTGTGTTGTATCTTGTGTGTGTGTGCGTGTGTTTCTGGAGTCCCAGTCTAAATCCAAGTCGGATTAAGAGTCGATAAACAGACGAGGAAAAACAAAAGAGTTTCGATTTTGATAAAGGGTATCTTATAATGTGGTACGATCTGCTGCAGGGTAAGAAACGCGAATAGAGATATATCAATGCGAAGTAAGGTTATGATATCATTCACAATGACAATCACATCAAGAACTTTCCTCAATCTTGATATCAGACTCTAGATACCAGAATATATCTATGTCATAATGCTGAAGTGCCATGTTCTTTATAACCGATTCCATTGGTTGCACAAGCGGATCTGACTGATGATGTTTTCCGGGATAGTCGCCTTGCAACTGCACTTATTTGCCTTGCAAACAACACTGGATAACAACCCAACCAACACCTCCACCAACACTCAACATCTATCTTTCCTCCTCCTTCAACCACTTGACTTACATGATGCGAGAACGAAATTTCAAAACGCCAAGAAGTGCAACGAGGACCTTCAGCTGCGGAGCGCGTCGAACAAGGGATCTTTGACACGTGTATGGTCCTCAACGTCGTTTGACACGAAATCGAAAGATATCCAGAGCAGGCAGGATCCCCGTGTGACGATTGGAATCCGGGGCTCTTGTACGCGTGGCTTGGCTGGACGTGGCACTTGTGCTTGTGTGGTGAGTATTCCTTCACGCGCATGCGTATCTACCTATCTGCACAGAAGACTTGTTAGTTGTACGAGACGATCGCCTGGAACTGGTGAGGTGCTGCGAGCACCGTTACGTAATGCGCTGATCGAAGGTCGTAGCTGGGGTGCGAAGACGGATCCGCGGATCCGCGCCCTTTTTTGCATCTCGTCACATGCTGTGCGAGGCTTTGCGCTTGCGGAGTATGGGTGGTACGTTGTGTGGTGGTGGGTGGTGGGTGGTGTGATCATGGGGGTGTATGCCAGAGTATTGCGTTCGATGGACGGCGGTGGGATTGGTTTGTTATACGTGTGGATGGCGTTCTTGTACCTGCTACCCCTCCTTTTCACTCGAGAATCTGCGTATACGGACACAAACAGATAGACACAGACATAGACATAGACACAAACGCAAACACAGCAGGTGTCACACATGAAACACTTCTAGAAAAAGTAATCGAACATATCATCTCGTTCGACATGGCGAGTTATCTCCTATCAGCATGCTTCCTTTCTCCGAGCCCAAATCGATTTGCTCCCACGCATTAGTACGTATACCCATCAATCGATGCATTCCGACAGCCTCGTACAAGCACGTAATAACACAACACACAGCACATAAACGCAAAACACGAACTTCCAGATCTTCGCCGAGTTTCCCTTCTAGCATCATCATTCGTAAGATCTACTACAAATCCACTCGACCAATGGCATACCCCCCCGGGACAAAAACACAACATAGCACCTGACAAAAACGTGGCACATCGTTATTTTGCCAAAAAGCAACGGCTACGTAGGTAACGAAAGGTTATGGCTGTGACACCATCGTCTCACGGGATAACGGAAGGAGATTGACGCCGGACTATTTAGAAGTAATTCCGTGATTGTGTAGCGCACGCGGGGAATATGATTCCGTTCGGGTGTTACTCTGTAGAATGTGGAGTTTAATTCTGTATTCGGTTCACGTGGGTGGTAAGGTTTTGTGATTAGCAGGTAAGTGCATGGTGATAATTGTGCGGTTCAAGTATCGAGTAGGCAATGAAAGTTTCTGGGTACGTGCTTGGGTATGTTGATCGCTTTTGAGTTGAGCTCTTATTGTATATAAAAATATTGTTCTCATACTCATTTCCACATAAAAGGCATATATAAAACATAAAGCCTTTCGCTTGACGTAGTTGTTCATTGCCCCCTTCGAATTAGGGGATTGGAATATGGTCTTCCACGGTACCTCCTTTTTTCTCCTTCTCTTTCCAACCAAGCATATCTCCTGAATTACATGCCTTTCTTTTACTTCCTGTTCCCTTTTCTCATAGCCCAATTATCAACATTATCGTATTTAATATTAACTCGTAATCATAATAGAAAGCCCTTTTGTACCAACATATGAACTCCTCCCTCTCCCTTTATCATCATTATGTGCACAGCCTGAGTACGTCAAGCCTATGAGACAGCCACTCTACACTCCCCTCTCCCATAATTATAATCAAACGCTTGTAAAAGTCCCACCAAATGCAACGCCAAAGCCAATATAACCAAGAGATGAAATATTTGATGTGAATTGCCGAGGAGATCGAAACTACCGGGCATCCAAGATTCTGGCCATCGTTTCTATTTTATCATTAGCTCTTCCCAGTGCCACAAATTTCAACTCTGGAGAGAACAGTCATACAGTAAAACAAACAACTCCAATAAGCAGTAACAGCGCTTCCGCAAAATAATATGGCATTCCCGATTGACCTATTGCCTTCGAAAACCCAAATTGCGCCATTGCATGAAAGAAAGGTATGAAAACCGAAACACCCATTGCACAAAACGCCGCTACACGAAAAGAACGCCATCTATGTCCTTGGAATGCTGGCAGAAGGAGAAAAATCAAAGCAGTACTAGACATCGCCAGAATCTATACTTAATGAGTAAAGGAGATGAGAAGAGGAAGAGATGACTTACCAATCCCCAATATGCATATTGTAAAATTTGTTGACAAAAGAAAGCCATATATACAGAGGAAATAAAACAACCAATTATCAAGAAAACAATACCCACATAGTCGAGTTTTAACCAGAGATCGCGAGTTGTTTGAGAATGAGAGATGAGGGAGTGAAAAACTGCCGAGATGCCCAAACCAACAATTGCGGAGAATATAAAAAACGCGAAGATAACATAATCTCTGACTGTGGCATTAGGGTGACGGGTGTTTATATAATATATTATGGAACCTTCAAGAATAATTAATAAGATACAAGGGATGAAATGAGACCATATATTGAAAGTTTCATTATGGATTTGAAAACAGGAATGAAGACATGTGGAAGTAGAATGAGATATCTGTCGATATCCGGATCTGATGTGAGGATTATCTTGACTCCATTTTGGAAGTTCATCGTATGTTAGGAGATCGTGTTGTCCTTGTATTGTTGGTGAAGGGGTTGATGAGGGACATTTGAATGTTGCTCCCACTGGGCTTTGTGGGGGCGTGGGGTCCAAAAGAAAAGTTTGTTGTACAATTGGATAGGGTATAGCAATTCCAATTCCACAGATAGGAGTAAATGCATCATCGACGAATGTTGGAGAATCCCCCCTGCCGTAGCCAAGGGTAGAATATGAAAGTATCGAAGTTGCGGGTTCAGGAGAGACCATGATACCTCTCGACAAAGGAACTCAATTGAAGAACCGAACGGTAAACTAAGATAATTAAAATTTGAAAAATCCATAAAAGAAAGGAGAATATTGATTAGATGAAACAATGTAACAGAATGAAAAATATTAAACATATTTTCAAAGTTGGCTGAGCCTCTTTAGATATCATCCCACCAATTTACTTAAGGCTGCCCCTCCATAAAGATTAGTTGAGCGCTTCACTGCGGCGCACGATTATGGGCTTTATGCCCAATTATAGAGTAGATAGAGTGGGATAATCGTCAACAAATCCGCAAATGTTTTAGGCGCAGCAGTATATGCACGTCAGACTGGGCCATAAACTATAGGCTAAATAACAGATGCAGAACTTTGTAAGGGACGGCCCGTAAAGATAGATTGTAAAATCTACTTAACTTGACTATTGTTTCCCGAAAGAGCTACTTTGAGGCTGTAGTTGAAATGGTTACATCTGATAACCAATGGCTTGAAAGGAAAAAATAGACACTGTACATTTGGTAGTCTTTCCTTTTGTTGATTGATTTGGGATATTGAGGCTAAGGGCTAACGTAACAAGTGACCATGAATGCGACCGAGATAAGAAGGCTATGGTTTTGCATAGAGCTGGGATATAGTTTGCAAGAAGCTGGGTTTGATAGTGACGTAGAGATTGATATGAATTGATCCCATGTTCAATGGGAGTGCTCGTAAATGCATCGAAGTAAATGGGTGCTTTTTGCTTGCATGAACTGGAAGCTCAAGATGGTAAGGCATTCGCGAAAGGATTCAACCTTTGGAGTCCTCGGGTTCTTAGAACAGTCAACTACTCCATGAACTGTGTTACAAGAATAGTAATGGCTGAAAATGACTTCTTCCACCGGTGTAAAATTTTAGCAAGTAGTTAAATGATGCGGGTAAGAAAGTCGAGAGAAGGGAAAAGATTGTCCCGATCTGTGAGATTCTATCGGATTAATATATGTCCGAAGCGGATTATCTTTACTTTAAGCGCTTATGACACTTCAGCCATGTTAACACTGCCACAGTAAAAACTCGAAGTAACTCCAGACAGTATCTCTTCAATTGAGATACAACATTTTGAACCTTCTACTTTCTCGCGCCGTATGTTTTTCTTCATGAAGCACTAAAACATTCACAATAGCAGGCCTTCGGATGGGTAGCCTTCATACACTTCCTTATACCACTCGTTGTGGCATATGTTGCTTGATACACCGATGAATCTTACATGAAGCCTTGCTTCCGGATCCAAAGCAATGTCGTTCAATCTTACTATATGCGGTCTCAACCGTTATTTGCTCGAAAGGTGGACATAAACAGCCAATGTCCATCCACATGGACCAATCTTCTCAGCGGATTAACTGCATTTACCTCGTGAAAGATTCTATTGTAAGATATCGAGTCAACGCCGGTTCTGGATCTCGTATATTTGAGATGTACGAAAGAAATCTGGACTATCTGATTAGATATATCCAGTACAGGGGTAGACTACTGACACCGAGGTTCAGCTTGGCACTTCAA
The DNA here is from genome assembly GCA_009299455.1 of Monilinia laxa. NCBI lineage: Eukaryota > Fungi > Ascomycota > Leotiomycetes > Helotiales > Sclerotiniaceae > Monilinia > Monilinia laxa. The sequence goes on from VIGI01000020.1 coordinate 328,062, forward strand.
GCGGGCAATCATCTATCTTCGTTTCTTCGTGAGGGCTCTCAATAAATCGACCTCGCCAGCATGTGAGACATCTCCCAGCACTGCAATAACACGTGTTTTAATCGTGAATTTATCGTCTCAACACACCCTGATGCTGCACCGGCATAGCGCCTTTGCTGCCTTAATTCCCGTGTCTTTACGTGATACCCGGTATTACTCACACGGTAAACAGCTTGGGCCAGCTAGTATCAACATGAAAGTGGGATAACATTAGCACAATAGTCAGGGGCAACGCAGCAAGATTAATGTCATAGCATGCTATGTATGCCCTCTATGTTGAACGGAAGCTTTGCAGATTCATAATCTCAAATGTTCCAGGAAAGCGTATTCCATACGGTGATAACGCTTGGGTTATTTGAAAGGAGATCAAACATTCTATTGTTATTACCTGTATCCATGCGACAAGACCTTTGACGTTTCCTGATTGATTCAATTAATCTATACTCGTTTCTCACAAGCTTGGTTGATAATGAATTATTCATAATCACGCAGGATATTTTTATATATGTCGTTCGTTGGCATTGAATGGAGATCTTTGACTATTTATAAGGTACTGGTATATATTTCACCCCAGCTTTGATATCGCCTTCGATCCTCGCCCTTCTACTTACCGCTGATGGGATGTACTCATTAAATGGAATTAGTGCCATATATGATACCCCGCAAACATTAAGCTGTGCCAGCTATTGCGGGGATCCTAGCTACTTATCTTCCAATCTGCCAGGCCAAACCAGCTTCGACCAATCAACTGTCACAAAAGGTATTTAGGGCTCCTAGTTACCTCTAAAGAGTCGCCACATATATGTCTTTGTTTCAACCAGTCACCCCTGTGTGCATTTTGACAGAACAATGATTCAAATTATCCAACGCAGGTAGAGCAGGTAGTTATATGGCCAATGCATTGCTATCTCTGACGAATGGGAGGAGTTTGATGTGGTTCTAAGCTGCAGGCTGACAGCTGCGCCGAGTGTTGCCTATACCACCACCACTTGTACTCCACAAATTCCATATCTCCCTTTTCTAAGCCTTCTGGGGTTGAATACTTATATATCTCTTTCTGGTACACATTTCATTCCAGATCCTCATTCCTTTCCATCCTCTCTTCTCTTCTTTCTTCCTCGTCTCATCGCACTATTACATACTTCTCATTTCTTCACGAGATCATCAATGATGCATGCTCACGAGACCTCAAGCAAGGACGGCGAGCGATATGTCGTTGTCAAAGCCGAGAAAGAAGCTGCTACGTCCACTGAAGTATCAAGTGATGCTGGCAGGGACGAGGATATGAAATGCCCGGAGATCTTGTACAAAGTGCAGTACAAGGATATGGGTGGTGAAATTAAGGGAACAAAGGAGCTGGCGGCACCATATAAGTTGAAGAAGACTACGTATGCTAGCCACCACCGTCAACTATTAACCGAATACTAACATGTCTTAGATATCGTGATTCAGAAACACCCATCCTAGAAGTTTTATACAGTGTCACTATTTGGTTCCCTACCATCTATAGCAAGAAAAAGGGCAAGAAGGATAAAGATGACAACAATGCAGTATCATCAGAAAAGGAAGATGAAAACGATTTCGATGAACGATCCATGGAAGAGAAAGAGCTCATCATTCATTCCCAACACATCATGAAGGCCTTGAGGTCTATTGTTGAATATTACCCTGGACAGTCCTTACTCGGAGACACAATCTCGATCAAAGAACCTTATGGAATTCTTGTTCACTACCGAAAGGAACTTCAAGACTACAAAGAGAACTGTGATGATGCAGAAGCTGCTCATCACATCAACGTTCTCCAAAAGTATCTCGAAGATAACTTTGAAGATAAGCTAAAGTTGGAGGATGACAGGCATGCCAGGGCTAATCCAGTAGCAACTTTTGACATGTTGTGGATGCTCTTTAAACCAGGAATGGATGTCTACGCCCAATTTGATGAACAACGCGCTGGTTTTGTTTATCAAGGCTGCGAAAATGCCACGGAGAACACTAGACCAGGACAACCATCCCCTCTAAAAGTCAAAATGTGGTACCTAGATTTTGATGGCCGATTTGTTGGGCGTCGATCACATGAGGTTACCATTGCGCCCTTTGAAGGAGAGCGCGAGATTACATCTTTGAAAGTAATTCCTGCCCATTACATTGACAACAATCCCGTCATCTCTCCACGAAAACAACTCCAGGATCGGGGTGAGAAATTTTATAGTATGTTGATGGGCAAACAAATGGACTATAGAGGTTTCAGCATGCCAGTTGAACAAAAGCCAAAACGCTTCCACGAAGGTCGTGTTGTGGTTGATCAAAGTGCTTTCTACACATACGCCGATTGGCAAGAAACTCAGAAGCATCCAGCTCCCGTTCTCGGCATCGATGATGATGAATCTGGGATTTTGTCAGATTTACACTATAACTGCAATTGTGTAGATTGTATTTCCAAGCGTGAAGCAGCTTCGATCAGCACTCGCTGGGGTAAATACGAAAATATTGATCCCCGTGAAACACCCTCTCTTTCTGAGACAGACGAAAATGGCACTGTATCCCGACATAAGTACTTCTTATGCCCTCGTCGTATCATGGGTTTTGATCTCAAGTCTAAGAAATGGCAAGCTCTCGACGTGGATTGCTGTCAACCCCCTAAATTCCATACTTCGGCCATCGAGAATTTGGTCCTACCAAACGAGAAGCAAGAATTAATCAAAGCTCTCGTGCATAAATATACATCATCCAAAAAAGCTGGCAAAAGTGAGACAACGTGGTCCGCAGACCCTATCCCCAACAAAGGCGAAGGTCAAATCTTCTTATTGCATGGTCCTCCTGGTGCTGGAAAAACATACACCGCAGAATGTGTGGCGGAATTTACATCACGTCCTCTCCTATCCCTCACCTGCGGTGATATTGGCACCAAGGAAGTCAGAGTCGAAGAATCCCTCAGTAATTGGTTCAAGCTGGCTGAAATCTGGGGTGCCGTCATGCTCATCGACGAAGCCGATGTATATCTTGAACGTCGTGAAGTTTCCGAACTAACACGCAATGGACTCGTCTCTGTGTTCTTACGCGCGATGGAATAGTACGTCTAACCTCTTCCCTAACTCGTTTGACCTATTCCCCAATTCCAAATTTTCCTTTTCCCGTTCTCCACTCTCATTTACCCTCAAGCCCATGCCAATAAACAACAACTAACACCCCCACCCCCCCAGCTACCGCGGCATCCTCTTCCTAACCACCAACCGCGTCGGCCACTTCGACCCCGCCTTCTTCAGCCGCATCCACATCTACATCGGCTACCGACCCCTCGACATAGCGGGACGCAAAAAAATCTGGCTCCAATCCTTCCACAAACTCGAGGTCGAACGCGCCGACGAAATCACCATCAAGAGCGCCGCAAAGCGCTACATTCTCTCCGATGACGTCCTCGCCGATATCGAATGGAATGGTCGCGAGATCCGCAATGCGTTTCAGACGGCTGTGGCGTTGGCGGAATATGAGGCGGAGACGAAGAGGGCGGGAGAGGGAGAGGGAGAGGGGAGAAAGGATGAGAAGCTGGAGATAGAGTTGAGGCAGGATCATTTTGAGAAGGTCGTTGAGATGAGTGATAATTTTAAGAGGTATTTGGCGACGGTGGGGGGTGAGGAGATGGCGGGGCGGAGTGAGATGATGAATGCGAGGATTCAGGGGGATAGGGGGGATGATGAGCTTTTATGAGCGGTCGGTGCTTGTTGTATTTGGGGGGTTATTTGTACGGACTGTCAAGGTTGATGGCGGGGTTCATGATTTGGGATTCAGGCATCTAGCCAGACTCGGTCCAATATTCTCGTAATTTCGGGTTGCGAGAAGGTTGATTGTGATAGAATTACAGCTTTGATTTTTGTAGATCTATGCTTGGTTATATGATCTGTTGATCTTTACTCATCGCCTTGTATATATAATCCTCTATAATCTATTTTTACAAAGCAAATAAACTACCTTTACTTTTAGATATACCGCCGCCCCTAACCCCCATGCCCATGCCCATGCCCATGCCCGTCCTCATCCCCTCCAACCCCCACCCACCTACCCAACAATCTTCTCCATAAACATACACCTAGCCGTCCACACCCTGCCCTCCTCATCCCGCTCCGGCCACACCCCATCCTTCGACCCCGTCACCACATACCCCCTCCGCAAATACCAATCCAGCGTCTTGATCGGCAACGGCACAAACTTCAACGCCCGGTTCCTCTCCTCTTTCCCTGGGTACTCGTTTGCCACGACTTCTAGAATCAGCTTTTTGGCGCTCAGGGGCGGACGTGAGGCGAATTCTTCAATGGTGTTCATGGAGGTGCGGCCGAGGCCGAGGCTGCGGAGTGCGCGCGAGAGACGTAGAGCCCGGAGATTTTGTAGGTTGTGGGAGAAGGAGGGGATGGGGATGGGGGTTGGGCTTCGAGGGCGATGTGGCCGATGGGGAGGAAGGAGGTGGGTTGTGAAGGGGGGGTGCGGGGGAGCCCGTTGAATGTTGTTGCCGAGTCGATTAGGGGCTCTGATTCGAGGGGGAATTGGGATATGTGGAGGTTATGCAGGTGGTCGCGGGTGGGGACCATAGGGAGGACCTGGAGGGTGTTATTAGGTGGGTTGAGGATGCGTGCGATGGGAGACGTACGATCCATTGGACCATTGGAGGGTGATGGTTCCTTGTCTTTGTCTTTCTCGCCATGCTTCGACGAATTCGGAGTTCCAGGTGCAGGCTACGCGTTGGTTGAAGAGGCGCGAGACGTGGGAGGGGGAGTCGGGGTCCCAGGGGATGAGGGTCGATTTGGGGGAATTGGGGGGCGGTGGGTGGTGAGGTGGTCATGGTATGGGCTTCGGTCTAAGGTACTTGGGAGTTGGATGGAGGGGAAAGGAGAAAATGGTGAGGGAGAGGTAGGCGGGGTTTAACTTGTGTGTTATATTGTGGTTAAGACTACTAGGTTGTATTGACAAAATGAAATGACTCATAGATTGATTGAGAGGGCTATCTAGTCTAGATAACTATCTGAAGACTCGACTCTCACATAGATACACAGATATGATACCCAGTATATTTCCTAGAATATCCGAGATCAAAGGGATAGCGAAAGAAGGTGAAAGTTTCCAATAGCTTCAATTGGATGACACTTAACCGTAAATGTAAGTGTGCCGGTAAGAGGGATGTTGAATGATATGCTTGTTATCGCGTTATCCATCATTCCGCAAGGGAAACAAACTTAAGGTTCCCAAAGATATCAACAACGGATGTTTGCTCATTTGTGAAAGAGAATGAGATTGGTGGATGTGAATGTTGAATATGGATGATGCTAATTGTAGGGCGTACAGGTGTGTAGCAAATAAAATTCATATCAGATAGGATAGTCATCAGATTGAAGTGGACCAAAAAAGAGACATTTGATTGGTTGAATTGTGTACGATATTTGGGACGAGTATAAGTAAGTTATATATGGAGGATATGAAGGATACGATGATGGATGACAATGGATGGTAACAGATGACAAACGAATGACAGTGAATGACAACAGATAACTCATACAAATGGAATAAAAAGAAGATATCAAAGTTAGGATGAACAATGAGGTGAGATACTTTATTAGGTAGATATTCATAGATTATATAACTCGAGAATTTCATTACAAACTTCAATAGTCTAGATCCAGATTCAAATCTAAATCTAAATCCATACCCATCCATATCCAGAACCCATCTCATTTTACATATCCTGTTAAACCTCCAAACCATACGTAAATTTCTCTTCCCAACTTCTCCTATTCTCATGAAAATAATAATAAAATTCTATCTCCCATGCCCAATCCCCAAAACACCATCGCTATGTAAAGATATAAAAAAAATCTTCATTCATAGTTTCATAAATCAAAGAAATCCCCTCGAGGAAGTAGAAGGGTATCCTCATCACAAACAAACATTCCCAGCTGCAACAACTCCCATCATAATCCACATCCATTCCCAATTGTTCCATAATCCCAATCCCAATGAGCCAGCTCCACTGCTGGAACCACTGCTGGAACCACTGCTGGAACCACTGCTGGAACCGCTGCTGGAGTCACTACTACTTTCGGTCAAAATGCTCGTACTAACATTCGTCCGTCCAGTCGTTGCCCCCAAAATTCCATTCAAACTATCCGCCGTCTCAATACTTGGTCCTACATTGAAGAAATCTACCAAAATAAAAGTTGGTTTGACACCCCATTCCTTTTCACATTTTTCTGCTTGAGTTCCCAATGCACCTTCAGTGTTTGTATCGGGGGAATTTGTCGTGGCAATGCTTCCTACATCTGGAACTATAATACCAAATGATTGAGCTGAATCGGCAAAGTGATTTACGAGACCCATGTAGTTGGATGAGACGGCGGCGGAGGCTGAATCGACCGAGGTAGGACGTTGAAGAGTACAATTGAATGCATCAAGGGAGAGAACTCCGAAATAGGTTTCGAAAACGTAGGTAAATTCTGGGAGAAGATATGGATATGTTGAATCATAATCAATACTTGCGATGAAGGTAATCAATCTGGTATTGGCAGTGATGAGAGTTTGAAGAGTAGGCCAAGTAGAGATTGGTTCGGTGGTAGAAGTAGGTGTATAACCATAAGTATCAATTCCAGAAGAGGAGAAGACGGAACCGAAAGCAGCCGCCGACTTATCATCAGAATTAACCAGAATAAGAGTGACGACCTCATTTGGATTTGAGTCCATCCAAGTTTTGATTTCTTTTAAAAATGATTCGAGACTACCACCATCTAGAAGTAAACAAGAGGTATGGCATAATTCTAAAGTTCCATTGTAATTGTGAACTTGTGCTTGTAATAATCGAATGCCTGCTGAGAGAGCGACGGTGACATTATAGAATTGATTTCCCGCAGTTGAGAATCCGGTGGTTGAATCTCGTAAAAATGCCGAATCGTGAGCTCCCATGTGTGTTATGTTATTATAATGTCGATTGCATAATTCTGGTGAATTATTACAGGCGACGGTATCTCTGACTGATATAGAATTGGAATTGGAATTGGAATTGGAGTTGGTTGTTGATTGTTCAGTTCCATAAGCACTATTTTGAGGAATAGCTTGAGTAGATGTAGTCAAAGATAGAAGTGCTGTCGCGACAGCAAGAAATGACTTCATGCTTGATAGAATAGGGGATGGGTTTCGTGATAGATGATAAGAATCCTTCGTAACGGAGAATAAGATCAAAGAATAGCCAATGCTATGAAATATATTGATTCTGATTCTGATTCTGATTCTATTCGTAATGCTCGAATAATATGTCGACCAAAACAGTTGTATGAGAAAATCAAGTAATAAAATCACCAAAAATTTCTTTAAAGGAAAAGAAAGAAAGAGACTTCAAAAGTATGGAGAACCTTTCATCAAAATGGTAATAAACAGATTACTTATCCATATATGAATGAAATACGGGAGATATTCTTGACCTCGTTCATTATTATTGTTATTACTGTATGATTAACCACTGCGCCTCTTTACCTCTTTCAATTCTCCTGAGATTGCCGTACTGTAACTCGTAAGCCAACAACATTACGAGTCTTGGAAAAGTGGACCGGATCCGTATTTGAATCAAGAGTCTAGAAAGGAGAACTCCAGTCAATAGTTCTTCCAGAAGTGCATGAAACGATATGAAATCCTGGATTCGTGGATGATACACCACGGTGATGCTTGTTTAGTATGGGCTCTGTATAACGGCAGTCAATCTTTTCATGTGTTGAGGTTTGAGATTGGTGAGAGGAGGACGAGGATGTTAAAAAAGCATTTGGTTGGAAGCTTTGCGGGACAAGCCATATAGCTTAGTGCAGAGTAATGTGACAAGAATCTTCCTAGCCGTTTCTATTTTTATCCATCATGGCTGAGGTACGACATGCAGTAGAGTAGAGTACAGCCTTATAAGTACGTTGGAGATCAATGCATTGTTGACCAATAGAACATCATCAGCTTCGTGGAGGTTGAAGAGATGACGAAGACAGTTGATTAAATTGATCAATGTTATTTATGTTCAAAGATGGAGAATGATCTTCAAACATGCAGTTGGTCTTGAAAGTTGCGATTCCGTACTGTCCTGGACAGTATGTACGGTATGTACAGTAATCCATCTACTCAGCAACCAAGCAAAGCGGATGAAGTCGGAGGCTGGAGGAAGGTCGAAGGTTGAAGGTTGAAGGTTGAAGGTTGAAGGTTGAAGGTTGAAGGTTGAAGGCTGAGGAAGATGTTAACGTTGATCCTACCCGCCACCTAAGAAATTCCAAGCCATCGGGAATTACCCTTTCCCGCAAACCCTAATTCACGATGGGAGTTTGAGTAGACTTTAAAAAGACTTGGAGCCGATAGTCGTATGTATGTATGTATGTAAAGTTGTCAAGATCAATAAACCCAAATTTATTCCTTCATCGTCTAGACTTCCACTACCTGAGTAGGTATATACGTCCTCCTCCTCCTCCTCCTCCTCCTCCTCCTCCTCCTCCTCCTCCTCATCCTCATCCTCACTCACCACATCTTCTCCCCATCAAGCCTCGACAATTATAAGAAATGAAGAATCTCCCATCCTCTCCACTAAATCCCGTGTCACCCGTAACCTACCTACGTAGTTAAACTCAATATCAGATCCGAGAATCCACAATTCATCAAACCACCAACGCTTCACTCATCCACACACCAGTTTCTCCTGCATAAGATCCGATTTCAGATTTCGACAGATTATCTTTTCGCGGGGTGAGCAGATATTATATATTAAACATTAGATGTATATCAAAAATCCTATATACATCTGAGCACGATGAACAATACGATATTATCGCAGTGCAGGATTCCGTCTAGACAAATCAAAGACTTTGAATCTATCGGAAAGTCGAAAAGGGGAATTGGATAAGCGCTTGAGCAAGGCGGTATATATTCGAATACGGGAATTTTGTGACTAGGAGAACGAGCGAGGCAAGTTCCACAATTTGAGGTTGAGATCATCCATGGTTTACTTGTTAACTTGTCATTTCTAGTGCAATGGAATGGATCTTGACTTACTCCCTATCACGTGTGAATCCCTAGGTCTCATATCTGCAGCGGGATCACTCACGTTTTATACAACTATACAACTACGGTAAGGTTCTGGGGCGGTCCACAAAATTGTACACTATTGGATTTTGGAAAACGCGTAACCTTATGTCATGGAGTTGTGGTTTGGGATGATTTGGTTGTTCGATATGTACTCGATGCAAGTTGTCTTATGCTTCGACTTTGGATCACCTGCTTTACATCATGTACTCTTCGCATTGATTAGGAGGAGGCTAAAGTGCGTCTGGGTTGTTGAGAGGTCTTTGCAGTCCTACAGTACTAATTCTTTTCGTTTTCTTCTCCTCTTACCACGCTTTCGTCTATCACCCGTCCACTGTCACATCCCTCTGTTCCTCTCTCACAACCCCTACCCCATACCCCCAACCAGCATAATCACCCACTAATCCCAACATTCCCATCTCCAAACTATCCGAAAACACCCTTACAGCAGAACTATCTCACCGCCATCTCAAGACAATACAACTCTCTCCGTACATCATTTACTTGCTCCCGAAAATATCGCCTACAAAGAACGTGTGCTCATCAACTCCAATCATACCGTATTAAACGTCGCTTAAGGAGCTGAATATATAGAGGGTCGATAATGTTGAAGTCTACGGGCATGCAGAGAATATGGAGTTATGTGGGCCCTTCATCTTTAATTATTGGGGTTTTGGCCATGGATGGCATTAGCTGAGGGGATGATGTGATGATTGACGAGTGGTTAATATGTGGTTATGATTGAGAAGTGAAGTTGAGAGTTGGATGGCGAATGGTCGGTGGTCAAGTGATGATTGAAGATGATTGGGAGTCCTTACTTATATAATATAGGGAGGTAGAACGGATATACAAAGAAACAAACGACATTCAGATACATAACTGCGAAACCACAGGTAGATTGTGAATAGAATAGGTAGATGTTCGTTCCAGAAAGCATTACCATCAGTTGGTTGATGAGCCTTGAAATACGTCTTTCTCATCGGGTTTCTTTACGCGCCAAAGTATTGGAATAGTTTGCGTGTCACTCTCATAGATACTCTCATAGATTGGAGGGAGTTCGGAATAATACCTCCATGATAGATAGGTAATATCCCCCACTGTATTCCAAGCATAGCTTTCTTCCACTGACAAAGGAAATGATTTAGATTCTGGACAATCTATAATGTTAGTACCGAGATGATAGAGATACTTGCCATGGTGGTAAGTATATATTGTTTTTTTATTAAAGTTGCTTTATACGAGTATTGGTTTGAGTAAAGTCAATTCATGTTTGAAAGATCAAGTTAATGCTAAATTCTTAAAGGATGGTTTAATAGGGGGACCGGTTAAGCTAAACAGATGAGGTCGATATATCCGACGAAGTTTGAGCTTCGTTCCATGGTGACCTGGGGTATCAGTTCGTCTATATCTTGTATTACGAATATGGCGAGTTGATATGATGACTGAGATTTCAGATCTCCAAGGTTGAAGATGTATATCATGAGCCACTGCGCAGCCAGTGAAAATCCATAGATCCATTGAAGTACCAGCTGCAGGTGGGTAACTCTTCAATTCAGACGGATAAGCGGGGTCATCACAGATAAAATTACCCCGCATCACGTGTCGGTTCCATCTTCCTTTTTCATCTTGCATCAAACACATGCATGATTCTCCAGCATCCCATATGTACTATAAGCAAAAACAAATCCATATCCATCTCCAGGACGTCGCATGAAACCCTCGAGCGAGCAATTACTCAAACAAACTCCTTACGTCAATACGAAGTAACTCCTCAAAATGACATCTTCAACCTCCACCCCAATCGACTATGCCAATCTCCCTACACCCCCCAAAGCCGTGGCGGATTTCTGTTTGATTCCTGTAACTCTCCTTTTTGATCTTGTTCCTCTACCCCCCTCTTTCTCTCTATTCATTTCCTCCCCAATTCCCAATTCCCAATTCCCAATTCCCAAACAAAACACAAAACACAAAACACCATACACAAAAGTACTAACCCTCCTCCCTCCCCAGATCGGCACCCCCACCCCCTCCGTATCAAAAGAAGTAGCCGCCGTCCAACGACTAATGAAAGCCAGCGGACTAAGCTACAGCATGCATTCAGCCGGAACAACAGTCGGTACGTCAACCCCCTTCCCCCCCAAATCCACAACCACCTAACACCCCCCAAGAAGGCACCTGGGACCAAGTCATGCGCCTCATCGGCCAAGCCCACACCCTCGTGCATCAAAACGGAGTGTTGCGCGTGCAGACTGATATTAGGGCTGGGACGAGGACGGATAAGGCTCAGCGATTTGAGGAGAAGGTTAGGAAGGTGGAGAGCTTGCTTGCTGAGGAGGGAGAGGGGGAGAAGGAGGGAAGGGACTAGGTTTTTGCGTTGTGGTGGCGGGATATTAACTGTGATGGGATATGATGGGAAAGCTAACATCTCCGGTTGTGGTTGTTGTCGTTGTTATCGTTATACACCTAGGCACCTAGCTATGAAATTCAAGTGAACAAGTGAACAAGTGAACAAACAAGCGAACCCCCCCCCATTCCATACCCCCCATCCATAAACCCCAAACCCCACACAAAACCATCAAAGCACACTACGCTAGATTACTCCTCGCAGCACATCTCCAACATCCAATCTTCTCTACTTCTCAACGTCTATTCCACCAGATCACTGAATCTTCGAATGTGAATCTCGGAATTACGAGTCGCTGAGTTGCTGAGTCGTTGAGTTGCTGAGTCGTTGAGTCGTTGAGTCGTTGAGTTGCTGAGTTTATATATACATACACATACATACACATACATACACATACGTATACGTAAAATGTATATTGCACTCTAGACTTCCATGGCGTTTAATTCCAGCCCTCCTCCATGCATTCACTCCACTTCACTCACTTCATGCCCACGAATCGAATCGAATCGAATCGATCTAGCTGGATTGTATATGTACACGCGTCATGAATATCTTGATCTCTCGGTACTAGGTTTTAGCATTGGGATTTATGATTATTGTTGCGGGATCTGGGAATCGAAGAGGGGGGGAGAGTGGATGAGGGTTTAGGGTTTTGGCGTGTAGGGAGGATTGTGGGCAGACTTTATGTGATTGGATTTTGCGAGGGTGAATGTTTCCTGATGGTGATGATGATTGGAGCTATGCTAAATATAACAGTATCTACCACGACATCTACATTCCCCATCGCTTCCTCCATCTCAACAGCCAACGATAACATCAACGTCGGCCTGGACACCCCTATCCCTTCTTCTCACTCGACTTCGAATTTCCAATTGTCGTCTGGATGACACGAATCCTAGCCTCTAAATACTCTCCCCTCTTCACCTCATCCAACCACGGGATTTCTATAGTCCCCACACAATCTCGAATGACATCGAGTAAAGCCTTGGAATTCGGTGCGTCGTCGAGAATCCCGAGGAATGATACGCGGGGAAGGTGAAGGGCTGCCGCTATTCGGGTCTCGGAGCCTTGGGGTAGTGGCACTATTTTGGTCAAGGGTTTGGAGGGGTGTGCTTTGGAGGCTGTGGCGATGAGTTGAGGGAGGTGGGAAGTGAGGATTGGGGGGGTGGTGGAGCGGGAAAAGAAGATGGTTGAGAAGTGGGGGGTTTGGGGGGTGGGGATGTCGAGGGCTTGGCTGTTCTCTGGGGCTTTTTTGATAGACCTTTCTAGTGTTCGATGGATGCTGTTGAGTCCTGTGATTATGTAGGGGGACATTTCGGGTGGTGGAGGGGTTTCTGAGGATTTCTCTTCTCCGGTTTTGGCGGCTCTTCTCTTGCGTTTTTTGCTCCGCTTTCCTTTGGATGGGGTAATGTGATTGGAGCGATGGGTTCCAATGGGTGATAGTATACTAATGTCATGATCAGAGCTGCAATTTCATCCTCATAGGGGTTTTGGTGAAGACTTCAAGATAATCCCAGCAAAACTGTCTGCTTCAATTCTTCAATGATGATCCGAGCTGTAATTTCATTCTCATAGGATCTCCATTGAAGATTTCTAGGTTAACACTGCAGAACTTTCTGCTGCAATTCTTCAACATCTTTACACGGGGAGACAATTGGAAGGAGAAGTAGCAGGACGATTGGGGGCCATTTGAAAAAGAATTCTCTTCAATCAGCAATCAGTGAGTGAGATATGATTTCCAGAGTATGGTAATATTGGCATACCTGCACAGAAGTTCAAGTACTGTTTCTTGGTGCTTGGAAGATATTTCTGGCCTAGAATTTCCGATGAGTATTGATTCATGAAGCAATGTTGTAGGATTTAAAAGTGCACCAACCATTGAACTGCTGTAAATGGTGTGTCCAATTGATAGATGGTTTTGGATCTTTGATTATCCATTTTTGATTATCTTATGGTGTTGTTGACCTGTTCATAGATCTAGATCGATGGGTGTGAGGTACCTAGGTAGAATTAATTGTAAAACTCTTGTCTTCTCGATGATTGAATTGATCATGTGATGATTGTAATTTTATATGAGTATCCAAAGTACAGTACTGATATACTTGATGAAGTTTGAGATGGTGAAGTTTGAGATACGTTAGTCAAGTCTGAGATGCTGAGTATAAAAATTTGCTAATGCCGATTTAAATTTCTATCAATTGTGCATTGCACTATTAAAGGTTAGAAGAGACAAGTAGAAAACTACTAGACAGGTAGGATTAAAGCTAAAAGCCGTTTTGATCAATATACACAGGAGAGGGGCAAATAATGAATGGGAGGGGTACGAGAGAAGAGTACGGATGGAGTACATGAAAATAATAAGTGGCCATGGTAGATGTCAGTACTGGTGTCGTGTATAGTTGCCTCAGGCCACGATATATATATCCTGATAACCTGGGCGGTGAATGTTAGGTTCTTGCCACTTTTAAAGAGAATTTGTAGGTATCTATTAGATAGTAGAGAATTGATGAATGATGAATGGATGATGAGTAATGAATATGGATGAGTAATGAATATGAATGAATAATGAATGAATGAGTAATGGATATAAATAAGTAATGAATAAATGAGTAATGAATATAAATGAGTAATGAATGAATGAATGAATGTTAATAACCTTGGAATATCTACTACTATAGTATATACACATGTAGAATATTAAAGAGAGAATTAATCTATTGCTTCTTATTAGTATTATATGAAAAAGAGAATTGTAATTGAATTAATAAGGTCTAAGGAATTATATTTATCTAATCAAATCGATGCGAAAGAATCTACTGTTAAAATATAATTAAGATTAATAAATTCTTTAGTTATCTAGATCCATAGTATCTCTTTATTTCCCTTTTAAGCTATTATTGTATCTTGATTCGATCGTTGCTGCTTTAATACATATGGTATAAATATCCATGGCGGGGTTTTATTCGAGACGCTTTGAAACCATTAAATAGATCCATGGATATTATAAGGACCTAGCTAAAGGGACCCAGCCAAAAGATTCGATAAGAGCATTATCTAGAATCTAGCATGGTATGGTATGTAGTATACAGTATTCATTTATAAGTAGGTATCGAGGTGTTGCGATACTATGTTATCTATGGATGTAATAGGTAATAGCCAGAGTAGAGCAAGGCACTTTTATTAGAGAGAGATACTACATTACAAAATGCCCTCTTTATTATGGTAGCTATTATGATATCTATAGATGGATTTGTCTACTTTCTATAATGAATTTGTTCATTCTCTCATACATCAGCCTTGAATAATGCATTAGATGGAAAGGGATCTTACTCAGTAGATTAATCCAGCAAAAGGACTAATTTTGATTGGTTAATAGAAGGGATTGTCATCATTATCATTATCATTATCATCATCATCATTATCATCATCATCATTATCATCATCATCATTATCATTATCATCATCATCATTATCATCATCACCACCACCATCACCACCATCACCATCACCATCACCATCATCATCATCTACCTACTTAGGTATCTATTCTTTCTTTATCATTCATTCATCCTCATTAAAACTTCTATTCTATTTATGAGATATTTACCGACTAGATACTTGTCATTATTACTAATATCTAACTAGATTCCCATTTCTCTATCTTGCTTACCTACTCAACTTACCGGACCCTTTTTACTATATACTTATTATGATTACATATCCATTGTACAATATCTTTCTTCCTATATCACACATATACAACAAGAACAAGAACAAGAACAACAGCAACAGCAACAGCAACAGCAACAAAAATAAAAACAAGAACAAGAACAAGAAGCAAAACCAACACCCTCACTAAAGAACAAACTTTAATAAGTGTAACTTCCAAAGCTTTACATCTCATCCATCTTATGAATCGCATTGAACCATTGCAATCTTCACTTCACTCACACAGATCATATTTTATCATATCATACCCATATCATACTTCCAACCTTTCATACCTACCTAATTCTTGTCATCCCAAAACTTACTACTTGACCCTCTCAAATCTCCAACCAATTCTTATTACCTAGTATACAGAGTAACCTTACTTATTACATACATACATACATACATACATACATACCTACCATACATACCTACCTACATACCTTCATACCTACATACCTTCATCCATCCATCCATCCATCCACCCATCCATCCATACCTACGTCCTCCAGCTGCCAGTCATATTGCTTCGTGTACTCCAGGTTAGGTAATTCATATGGTTCAAATGATTCAATAATTCAATAATTCAATAATTCAATAATTCAATAATTCAACCTCCCCCCCCCCCCCCCCCCCCCCCCCCAAATTTTCAAATATTCACCACCACCCCCCCCCCCCCCCTCCCCCCCCGTTACCTCAAAGGTTGTGCGGGGAATCAACGTTAATTCATTAAATTATAATCATATGCGATTGCGATTGCGATCTTCTTAGGGTTCCTTGGAAAAAGCTTTACGAAAGCTTTACAAAAAGCTTTCTGCCGTACAGCTAGCTCCTGCTGTTCTGGACAGCTTCCACCACATTCATTCATTCTCTCAACTTTACCAAATGGACCAAGATAAAGTTGAGTCGTCGCCAGAACGTGCGGTCTCATCAGAGCCTTGTTCAACACACCCATTCCCATTTGATGATAACGATCAACATCATTCTGCAAGAAAGCGACAAAAGACGTCAAGAAGTCATTCTGGTTCTAGAAGTAGTAGGTCGGTCGATACAACTAAAGCTTCAGACATTCCACTTGATTCAATGTCGTCACAGGAAGATGACTTGAATCTTGCTCGTGATCCTATTCTACCAAGTACCCCAACACGACCGACCACGGCGCAATCCCCAGTCGAGCCAACATCAAGTCGGGTTACAATTAATCTACGAACAACTCAGCCGCCGTTGGATTCAATTCTATCCCAGTCGCCTTCTCCTGATACTCCATCAAAGATGCCGCGCTCTATGGAAGACGAAGTTACGAGGATTAGTATTGAGTCGGAAAGCGACATCTTATCAACTGTGCCAGCTTCAATTATTGGAACGCCTTCTTCTTCATCTGCGATGGAAGGAAGCCCAGAGGTCGAACTCGTCCATATCAGCTCTGATGATCCTGAAAGAAGTCCGACCATGGCTATCATTGATGAGGAGGAGGTTTTCCCCGATCCTCTGTATCAGTTCCCTACTCAAAATCGCGGGGAAAATGTGATTCACGCATTGAAGAGGGTTGCACATATTTTACAACACGGTAAGCTTTTTTTCTTTTTTCTTTTTTCTTTCTTTCTTTTTTTCTTTTTTTTTTTTTTCTTTTTTGCGCAACTATGAGGTAATGAGCACATCTAACCATCCTCATAGATCCCATCGAAACAGAAGATGTGTTCATCGAACTTCGAGACTGGATAGAGAGCTTCCTACGCTTCGCCAATACAGATAGTCGCTTGCACGGCGCATTCACCAGGCATAGAGATTTTTGGTTCGCATTTCCAGATATAATATGGGCCTTGAATTATCGAACGTCAGTAGAACTCACAATGTCCAATGTCGCTCCCAGCTAACTTTTTGATAGTCGCTATTTTGGACAGTTCATGCAGAGAGCTAATCGTCGTTCGAAATCCCTCACGCAATTCCTCTACCAGTACGCCCGACTTGCCGGAAGGTTTTTAGCAATGGACGTTAAGACATTATCATTCGATGCAGATCAGTTACCGGAGCTCGCATCACCTCGTTTCCTTCCAACTTACAGTCACCTACAAAAGTTTGACGCAGATTTAAATCACATTGGAAAGAACCTGGAGGCTTATTATAATTGGAGGTGGGAGGAAGATACTTCAGAATTCCAAACGTATTTCGAGGCGGGAGGTGCATCAATCCCTTCTCTAACCAAGTATGTTGAGGGGCACCTGAGATTTATCTCAAATTATCCGCGACTGTTTGATAATTTGACCGAACCATCGAGATTAGTGGAGAAGTTGAATTCTACCGCCGCACTGACTAGGAGACATCAAGCACACATGGAAGATGTTAATCGAAAGCTTGCCTCTGGATATGAATTCTTCGGCATCATGAATGTAGGATTGGCGTCTATCATTGAGAAAAATGTCACATTTCTCACTCCGGATGCTGCAACTACGCATCTGAATTCTCTCGCCCTCATATTGTTTCACTCATTATGGCTGAACCCTCAAGTAGCAAAAGATCGGATTGAAACCCAGAGAAGGAGATGCCCGGGTATCGATGATTCGCAGCAACTCTCCAAGGTAATTTCTCTTTGAGTGGAAGTTTTCTGTTCTCAAGAAACTCATCACATCAGCTCAGATGCAACTTCGAGTGGTTGGTGTAACAACCATGTGTCAAGATCTCTTATCTCTCCATAGTTCTCATCGATCAAAGGAAACACTTCCAAATGGTGGTGTTATTCTTCTCCACTTTGCAAAGCTAATCTTACAATATAAGTTGATTGATTACATTGTCGGTATTGGATCTCACCCCGAAATCATTAATGAAAGCAGCAATATCGTTGGCTTTCTACTCGTCACAAAGACGTACGAAGACGAGCAAACCGATACCATATGGCAAACTGTGATGACAAGTCAAGACCCCAGAGTTGTGGAGGCCATTTTGCGAATGGTGAAGAAAGTTTTAAACCTGTATGAGTATTCATCATGCCTTTACATATGCCAGAAAGTTGCAGCTCTTCCCATACAGGCCTTCACGGTCGCCATGAGAGAATTCTGCGAAAATCTCTTTAGAGAAATTGCGATCAAGTCGGGTCGTAAGGAACTTGACGCTCCTCCTTATGACATATGTGTCCGATTGATTCGTGAATCATCAATCACCAGCGATGGTTGTCCAAACGGGTATCCTGATATTCAGAATTTTGCTGCAACTCACTTCCGTGAATTGTTGGCCAATGGACCCTGCCAGGAAGCACGGAAGGATATCTACCTGGACTGTATCAAGGATATCTCAAGCAAAACAAGCACTGCACCGGGAAGTATATGTGTCATTAATGCACTACTTAATCAAAGTTTGATGCCAGATCTTGAGACGTTGGCTACGCACCATGGTCTGACAAGATTAATGGTCGATGAGCTTGAATTGAATATAGCCGGCAAGCGTTCTCTGGCTTATGATAGCCCTGCCAATCTTGCTCGTCGCGAAATCTTACAACAAATCATTTTGACTGAGCCCGACACTATCAATGCTCAATTGGGTACACGTCTTTGGAATCTGTTGGTGGGATCTCAATCAAATGATACGGCCGACCGCCTAGCCGGATGGGATATCTTGAATGATGCGTTCCAGAACCAGAAGTTTGACAACAGATACCTTTCCATTTGCTTTTATACATACCTCCCAAGACTTGAACCCAAATACTTTTTGGAAGGCACTTTACGGTTTGTGAGGAGTGGGCTATATTCCTTGCTGGAGGAAAAGGAAGAGAAGCTTGGCCAAAACCAGAATGTCGCATTAGATTTATCTCTTGACTTTCTCGCCATGGAGCAGGTATGGCGAATAATCGAGAGCGCTCCTCAGGTGGCAGTCTATGAACAGGCCATCAAAGACCTTGTCGGTGTTTACGTTGGCTCGTTCATGCAAGCATTACCTCGCATCAAGGCACGGGAGATACACCTAGCTTTCATCACAA
Source organism: Monilinia laxa (assembly GCA_009299455.1). Classification (NCBI taxonomy): domain Eukaryota; kingdom Fungi; phylum Ascomycota; class Leotiomycetes; order Helotiales; family Sclerotiniaceae; genus Monilinia; species Monilinia laxa. The sequence goes on from VIGI01000020.1 coordinate 347,261, forward strand.
GATGTCTCGACAAATTAGCAGGTGCTGCAAGCAAATTGACGACTGTCGGTAATAATGGAGCCCGTGAAGATGATGAGGATATGGTCATGTGGACCCCCGATTCTCGGATTCAAGAACAGGAACTACTTTTCACTCGATCACTTGCTACCTTGCAAGCATTTCTCGCGGCTTATTCAAGCAGTGTGCACTTTGTTACCCCAAAGTTACGATCCGCTGTCACTACATCATCGAATGATGTACAGGGCACTGCTCTCAAAATTAGGTATCAAGCATTCGATGAGACTGCGTCATCAATCAAGGAACTTACCATAGGTACTCACGATACAGCTGCTACTTTGGTTGCAAAATTGCAAAAGGAAACAGAATTTACTTCTTGCAGGGTATTCTATTGCGGAAAGGAATTCAAACACGACGAATCTGAACTGTGCAAGTCTGTTGAAGATCTCAACCTGACGGGACTTGTTCTTGTCAAACGTCGTGATGATACCGACCCACCATTGCCAATCAGGAATGATCCTCTTCAAATGGAAATTACGAGAAAGTTTGATCAGATTTGGAGTTATCTTGGCATGCAAGAAGATCTGGCGGAAAAGGTATGTAGAAACAATCTTTTGCGAGCCGTTGAATCTTCTAACATCCATTCCAGATCTACTCATTCCTCATTCAATTCCCCGTCTATGACAGAATTCTGAAAGACCTTGGCAATCCTGAGATCCCATATACTGAGATATTTCCACTGGGGCAACCATACAAAGCTCTGTATGGTTTGTATGGATTAAAGCAGTATATCTTCACCCAAACTTCACAGGTTTTTTAAAATCCACTCCCTCGCAGAAGTTCGTAACTAACTCACGCAGGGGTCTGTGGATGGGGCTAGTTTTGATCGAGCGATGGGGTTACTCATTGCTGCTATCGCCGATTCAAAATTCCTTGAGAGTGATGCACCGCAGGCAATTAGACAAACTCTAGCCATGCACTTTGTTAGCAGCTTGGCAACGCTTCTTAAAGGTAATTATTGATGGTTTATCCTCTCCAGCATTCGGCAACTAATGCTCCATAGACCCTGCTTTACCTCCATCATCTACGATCGGCATCGATGTTGGACTTTTGAGACGTCTCCTAGTTTTGTTGGATGCAGCCAAATCAGTAACCACCACCGAAACTTCGGTTCATCTGATTTGGACCAGTGTCGAAGCTTTACTTGAGGTTGCTACTCAAAATTCTTCTCTGTGGATCACCTTCGTTAGTCATCTCAATAGTAGTACTCTCCTACACGATCTTCTCTTGGATGATATTCGACCATTTGTCAGGAAAGCCATCTTGAAGCACGTCACGAGCAAATTCACCTTCAATCCTAATTCAGCTCGTGTTCCCACCTCAGAGGTTGCCGTTACCTTATGGCCAATAGTAGCCAAGTTGATACCCGAGGCCGTCGAGAGACCCGGGCAATGTGAGGAGATGTTTCTACTTGCATTGACGATATTCAAAAGATTGTTGGAAACATCAATTGATTTGGATCTCAACACTGTCATAGGTGAATGGGGTGACCTACTTCTCGATCACAAGAACTATGAAGAAGTCGGCCTGCCTGAAACTGTTGATTTGATTACTCAAGGGTTGACTAACTTATTGCATCATGCTGTAACTACCATGAAGCAAGCTGGCCAACAGGTATCCTGTGGCAATCTAGGAGTTCGACTCTTCAACAGACACTTATTTCCTACTCTCTCAACCGAAGAGAATGTCGAGAGTGTTGGACTTATTGCCCAAAAAATCCCCATCATAAATTCTAGAACTCGGAATACTATGGGGGAGACGATATTTGCTCTGATCAAAGATGATGTACCTCAATACCAAGAGATATCCCTTCTAATGTCGAATCTAACTCCTTACGACTCGGAATCCGAAAACCCTTATACTTTTGAGATGTGGCAGACCTTTGAAAGATCAAAGTATATCAGATCTCCAACTGGCTATGTTGGTCTGAAGAATCTTTCTAATACTTGCTACCTCAACTCTCTGACTACGCAATTATTCATGAACGTTTCGTTTAGGGAATTCATCTTCGATTCACATATCGCTGATCCTGGATCACAAAAGCTCCTCCTCGAAACCCAACGATTGTTCTCGTTCATGCAAAATAGTATGAGAAGATATGTCGACCCGACTAGTTTTGCTGCGTCTATTCCGACTTTTGAAGACCAGGAGATTGATGTCAGCGTACAAATGGATGTTGATGAATTCTACAATCTACTCTTCGATCGTTTTGAGCGGGAAAACCTAACAGATGAAGATAAACGCAAAGTTAGATCATTCTATGGAGGCAAATTGGTACAGCAGATCAAGTCTAAGGAGTGCCCTCATATCTCTGGGAGACTCGAAGATTTCTCGGCCATTCAATGTGATATCAAGGGGAAAAAGTCCCTGGAGGAAAGTTTACAGGCTTATGTCGAAGGTGAGGCTATGGAAGGCGATAATAAGTATAAGTGCGAGACTTGCAATCGGCATGTCGATGCAGTCAAGCGAGCTTGTCTGAAGGATGTCCCAGATAATTTGATCTTTCATTTGAAAAGATTTGATTTCAATCTTCGAACACTCACACGCAACAAGATCAATGACCACTTCACATTTCCATCATCGATCGACATGAGGCCCTACAAGGTTGAATACCTCATGAACGAATCAGGTGAAATTGAAGAGGATATCTTTGAACTTGTTGGCGTTCTGGTTCACTCGGGAACTGCAGAGTCGGGCCATTACTATTCTTACATCCGAGAGCGACCGCAAGTTGATGGCAAAGGAGATTGGGTCGAGTTTAACGATGATCTAGTGACTTCGTGGGATCCGACTTTCATGGAGGCAGCCTGCTATGGCGGTGTTGAACATCCGACTGTTGAGAACCCCATACAGTTTGACAAAAACTACAGTGCCTATATGTTGTTTTATCAACGCTCTACCACGTTGACTATCGCAAAGGAAGAGTTGGCCAAGATCAAGAGCGCCAATCCATGGAAGGCCGCTGTCGATATAAGTATGGAGAAGAATCCACTAAAGGCAGTCATCAATCAACGACAGGCGAACCACATAACCATTGAGAACGAGCATGTGTTGCGAAAGTACTGTTTGTACGATCCTGCACATGTTGTCTTCGCGCGGAATATTTTCGAAAACTTGAACTATCTGAACAATGGAAAATGCTCAGGTTCGCACGAACTCGAAAAGCACGCCATTTTTGTTGCAATGAGTCATTTGGACCAGATTGTAGCACGTTCAAAGGATGTCCCAGATATCGGAACTTTCGTGACTGCTTTACGGGCACAGTTTCAGCATTGCGGAGAATGTAGTCGGGATTTTCTTGACTATGTTTGTAGGTGTACAGAATCTTTCCGCTTTTTGCTCATGAGATGTCCCGAAGCCATCGTCCGTTCAGAGATAAGTGCTGCAGTCCTTGGAGCTTTGATTTCGGTAAAGAATGAAGTTCAATATGCATATGGCTTTGGTGTTGATGGACATCATGTCCCTGATGATCCACGTTTACTTCAGGATTTGATTGGTTCCTTGATTCGATTGTATGAAAACTTTCATAATAGTTTAAGAGCTTGGCCTGATTACTTCGGCTTACTCACCAATATTGCCGAGCTCGGAGATAACGAGGCAGCAGTTCTTCTCGATTCAGGATTTCTCTCGAAAACTTTAGACATCATCTGTGCGGATACTGGGGATGCCCATAATGCTCAATTACAACGAATGCTTCAATTGATTGCCAAGCGGAGTTCGACAACAAGACCAGTCTCATATGATAGCGTCATCGATCTCTTATCTCGACTTGTCTCGGTTTGTGACCCAGAAGCACCTGGGCCTGATCGTTCTGAGTCTCGATTGCAATTATCTCTCGATTCCAATAAGATACCTTTCACGTGGGACGAAAAGCGAAGAATGAATTTGCATTGGACGAGGACTCACGCTAACATCCTTACGGAAAAACTTCTCACGATCAATCAAAATCAGAAGGCGGCACACTCCATCATCGCTACTCTCTTGCATTTCCCGAATGAGCTGAATCATGATCAATATATCTATGTTGCAATTACTCATGGCATTAGAAGGAACAATCCATTACCTTGGGTCCCATTCTTAAGAGCTGCTATGCTGTATTGCGAGCATTCAGAAAATCCACAAGCTATTCAGGATATGGCTAGTCATGTTGCCAAGGCTGCCTGGTATATTGACAATAATGAAGGATCTGAATTTCTTCGATTCTTCAAAGAGCTTGTTAATCTTCAGAGCAACTCTAGTGGCATATCTCGAAAAGAAATCACAAAGATCGCTTTATATACAGCTTCTGATTGGGCCCCTGCAATTCTCACTCATTACGAAAGTGCTGTCAGATCTGATACTGAAGATTTCCTGGGAGACTTAATCTTCAGTTTGGGTATTGAGGTTGACAATGCTGGACCAGCAAGTGAAATAGACCTGGCGTTATACAGGATGAAGATGACTCAGAGGCTGGGCTACCATTGTTTGGATTATTTAAATGATGTCTACATAGTACAACGAGTGCAAGCTGTTAGACCAGTCATGGTTAACATCGAGCATGTCTGTAGTCTTTGTCTTGAATATTTTGAACCTGGAAAAGCAGCTGATGACTACAAGATGAGAATGGATAGTAAGTTTATATCATCTCTATTGAAAAAAGAAGACTAACAAATCCTAGGCGTCTGGAGAGATATAAGAAGATACATGGTAGATGAAGCAGATGAGGAAGCTTCCGGTAAGACACCATAGCTCGATTCATTTTGAAGGGAAACAAAACTAACGAAGCTATAGAATGGGGTAATTCCGATGATGAATATGCTTCTGATGAACCCATGGAAAGTTTAACTGAACTTTGCGAACCTATGGATAGTGAGTTAGAGGTACAACTCTAATTTTATTGTCCAAGTGACTTTTTTAACGATACAATAACCTACGGCTTTTCACCTTTTTTCCTTTGGATTACAAAGCTACGGAGCTTTTAAAATTCTTTCAGTCTACATTGGCGTATTAGGTGTTGTTAAACAACAGGGAATAATCAATGACCTAATGAATTGAATGTTAATTGCGAGAAACATACAACAGGAGTTACATCTGGCGCTATACCTTTTTCGGAGACCTATAAATTAGGGATACTGGAGAATAAACTTTGCTCCTTTTGATGAAATACATCTGGTTTCCATGGGGTTTGGTTATTAACATTGGGAACTGGGAATTGGGAATGGACATGGGAATGGGAATGAATTGGCCTGGCCGGGGCTGATCTGGTCTGGTATGGGAGTAAAGGAAATTGATGCCATGGCTGGCATAAAATTACTCATGATATCTTTGTGCTGTCTTTTCTCTGTTATTTTAGTTTTCTTCTATCTTACGGTTGGGTGAAATGGGTGGAATGGCAAGATGGATGAATGATTAGATGATTCATGGCGTTTATGAAGTCTACCAGACAAATTTTACAGCGTTGAATGGGTGTTTTGAGGGAAATGAAAGCATGACAGGAGGGACAATGATGATATGCTGGCAGGGTGATAGGGAAAGAAAGAAAATAGTTACGACGGAAGAGAAGTTATACCTTAGGGATAGATATTATTGATGAATATCTATTGATTACTTCTCTAATGAGTCTTTGATCTGGTGTGGTGAGGTGAGTTCATGTGAAATGTAATGGGATAAGACGTCTTTGGGGTATGGGGAGAGTACTTGTAGGAAGATAGTGGGGGTAGGTAGGGATTAGTGTACCCTGATTAGATCAATAGACAAATCCACAACAGCTGGTTACCACGTTTTTTTTTACAAGGCTGGCACAGACTTGAAAGGGGGGTATCGATGTGCAGCCTTCTTTGCCGAACGGGAAGTGGATATATGTAGTGGATGTATGCAAGCCCACAAGGCAATACAACACAACATCTAACCATAAATCCAGATAAGAATTAGATAAACAATGACGTCTAGATGTGCCAGGAGAACTAGAACAACGGGAAGCACATAATTCCTACTTTTCTTAGCTTGGTAGATATGGGATGAAGAAGATGATGACAGTGAGCAGATGCAGAGATGAAAATGCTGCAATGTGTGATCAACATGCAAAGTCTGAGATGTGATATTGGTGAAATCGAATATCGATTCAATATCTAATCGAGAAAGGGAGTCAGTCTTTGCATTTGCTCAAGGCGTCAATTGATCGTCAAGTCGAAGCTTGGAAATAGACGCCGGATGGTATTGGGTGCGGGGTAATTTTGTTTCTATATTTTGAATCTTTGGGCTAAAGATTTCTTCGTCACATCTTAAAATAACTTGATGGGTGTAGGGTTTGCACGGATGGAACTAGTCGAGAGTGTTAAGCGCCCAGAGTTCATCACAGTACATGATTTGATAGAGGTACCACTGGATAATACTAGTTAGCGACCTTTAATCATCCGTGGCGGCTAGAGGGGTGTGGGCTTATTTACTTTATGGCTGTGCATAGTAGCTAGCACGCTCCAAAAATAAATATGCCCCTTCGGCTAAAGGAAGACGATATGCAGGATTTTATTTTGAGAAACACTTTTGGCCAATCATATCATGTATATTGGGATGTCTTGCATATTCTACACACCATCAGCACGCTAGAAAAAAATTTGTTTCCCCTCAACTTACTTTTTGGTGATTGACAATGTGATCATCTAGTAGGATTCAGGTTAAGCTCTGTGATTCCCTGGTTTGATGTCGCCTTATACACCACAGACCATGTTCATTCAATGTGGAGACTACCCGTTGAGCGGGAACCATGCAGCGCATCGGAGAGTTTATTTTGAGTATCAGCTTCATGGGTTGTTACATCTTGAGATTTGTATATCTTGGCTGGCTCCCCGAGTTTGATAGCTATAGCTCCTCATCAGCTTCAGCTTTTTACATCCAATACAGAGATTGATAATTGACTGTCTTTCGATATCATCTATCTCTTGTATATTTTGTTCATCAAGGTCATTATCAAGATGCCTATCTCAAAGAATAAGATATCTTCTCCCCTCGAAGCAGGTACATCATTACTTGAACCAATGCAACTACCATCCGAACTACTCGAAGCTCTCGATTATGTCTCCAAACGCTTAGTACGAAAGAAACTTCATCTGTCATTAATCGTCATCAAAAAAGACAGCCAGATCCAAAGTCCCATGATTTCCCAATCTACCCCCGCACCCGGTTCTTATTCTCTCTCCGCATCCCCATCAACCATCCTCTACAACCACGCACCACTCACATCCCACACCCGCGACATCACACCCACCAGCCGAGGAAGCTCCCCACTCAGTTCCCGCGCCTCAAGCCCCACCAACACCATCTTCTCGCAGTCTCCCTCCGACCGCTCAACCTCCACAACAACATCCTCCCTCTCCACCTCAACCATCTACCTCTCCCGCACAAAATACCCCGGCCTCCCCTCCTCCCCAAAAGACACCATGGCTCACCACCTCCGCGCCTCCATCTCCCCTCCACCAACCCCGCGTTCCCCATCCCCCGACTGGCTATCCCCCAACACCCCCCAAACCGCTACGGCATCACGCTCCTCCACTCCAGCACCCTCACCCCCCGCGCCGAACGCATCCTCCGCGCCACCATCACGCGGGCCGAGAAAAAATTCCCCGCCATCGGCAGCGACTGGCTCTGTGCGCAGCCCCTCTCCCAACCCATCGAAGATGCCGGCACGCAGGAAATCATCCGGAGATCGCTCGCGCAGAACCGTCTCGTGTTTGCGGCGCCGGGGCTGTCGCTTTACGCCCTCGATTACTTGTTTGAGTTTAAGTGTGCGCTGCATGCGTATTCGAGGGGGTTGCGGGCGGAGGAGTGCGAGGTTGCGGTGCGGGCGTTGCGACGGGTGGTCTTGGGTAGGGGCGGAACGCCGCTTGGTAGAAAGGAGGTGAGGGGGGGGTATGCGTGGTTGGGGGTTTCGCTGAGTGCGTTGTGGGATGTTGAGGAAGGGTACAAGAGGGTTTATGGGGGGGTGCTGAGGGTAGGTGGGGTGGAGAGGCTTTCGGTGAAGACTTCGTTTGAGGCCGAGGAGTTGGTCGAGGTGGGGGAGAGTGCTAAGGGGAGGGATGGGGAGAGTCCGGTTTGGGGGAGGAGGAGCGAGGAGGATAGGGGCCCGTTTTTGAGAGGGCAGAGGACTCCGAATAGTCGTGAGGATATTAGTCCCGGGACGAGAGGGGAATGGGAACTTTTGATGAGGGGGGAGAGGAGCCTTACGCTTGTTGAGGTGGATTGTTAGGTTGACCTTTGGTTTGGAATGCGTTTGTCTTTTTTGCTTGGTATGGATGATGGGTCTGGGGGAAGAGAGCAAGGAGTTCAGAGTGTCATGGTTATTGCCCGAGAACAAGAGCTGTGATCGGGTGGAGTTTATTTGGTCTGATTTTTGGGGTTCACCTTGGATGGGTGTCGGATCAGTGGATATCATCCAAAGAAAGACATTGAAGTTTTTGTATATATTTTCGTTTCGACAATACATATTTGCTTATGCCCATATCCATTCTCGTATTAGCTTTCTTCAATTTGTATATATGCATTCATGAAATCAGAATCTGAACAAACCATATGGGTATCGAACTCTCATATTTCCATTACATCTCAACCCTATCATGTATTGCACACAATCCCCTACTTCCTTTCCTCCCACCTCCTAATCATCCTTCACTCAACCTACCACCCATATTTACTTCCAGCCTCCTTCCTGTTATTTCTCCCTGTAGCAAAACTCTCCTCTAATGCCTCCTTTTGACTTTGAGCTGCTCCAACAAGTTGTTTCAAACTATGTTTACCAGGTGCAATTGATCTGACTGGATTATGTACTACTTGCTCACCTGCTGCACGTAATTCTTCATTATGTGCATATTCTTGATCTGTATTGAAGTTTATGATTTTGGTTGCTTGTGGACCAGCGCCACCTTTCTGACGTCCAAACAATTGACGACGTTCGGCAGCGGAGAGGTGAAGGGTATCGGCTATGGACGAGAGAGATTCGGTATTATGGTGGTTGACTGGAGGAGTAGGAGCGAAAGGGAGAGTATGTGAGGCTGTGGGGGTGTAATCTTCATAGGTAGGTTCTTGATCCTGTGAGGAAGATGATTGGTATAGCATTGGCTTATATTCTCCATTGAAAGTTGCATTTGGTGTCATGTTGATTGGTTCTACTTCGAGAGAAAAATAATGATACTTTTGGTTTCGGGGTTACTTTTCCTGGGTTCTGTGGAGTGGCCGGTGTCTCGATTTCTGGTTTTAAAGTAGCAGGTGTAGATGTAATTGATTCTGGTCTTGGTATCTTCTTTTTTGCTGGTTTTCTCGAAACGGATAGTGGTTTGAACATCAATGGTTTTCCAACTAATTTAACTTCATCTGCTGGTTTTTGTCCATCCACTAATGAGTTTGGAGGCGGTAGATTCGACCCAGATCCAATGGTTGATTCTTCATCTCTTGCAGACTCATCGTCTTTATATTCTTTCACTGGTTCAGGTTCCCTGCTAAAAGCAGGAGCAGCTCCAGTCTTCAAACTAACTCCGGCTCCTAAACCACTCTTTCTTGCCACATTTCCACCACCTAATGTAGTATTTGTAGATTGTCCTGTTCTTTTTGGAGCTGGTAAGAATGAATTGAATCCACTAAACGCTCCACCACCAGTTTTGACTCGCTTGGTTGGTGGTTCATCGGTTTTGATATCATCTTTTGATGATGCTTGTGGTAAAGATACTTTAATTTTACCAGGATTTGATCTATCGACAACCTTTTGAAATGATGGTTTGCCAGTAGATGTTGATGTAGATGTTGAGGTAGAAGGTTTTGGCGCAGTAGTCTTTGGGGAATCTGATCCCGAATCCTCTGAATCTGAATAATCGACGAGCGCCATTGACGATGTTGTTAATGAGGCTGCCGTTGCTCTTGTTGTCCTCGTCGTCGTTGTTCTGGTTGCTGATAATATTGTTTATGATTGTAAGGCTCTCAAGGTCATGAATGTTGATGAAAAGGCTATGAATCTCCACAGCCTCATTAGTCATCTACCCCAGATATAATTGTAAGGCTGAGCTTTGATAAAGATTAGTTCTACCCTTGGAATGTGTTTATCGCAACTTCATTCATTATTACTATTGCTATGCTTGAATTCAATTTGAAAAACTTCACAATGATTAGAAATAATTGACTGTCTTGAATCTCTTTCTTATTCTTCTATACTTACGAGCCGGCGATCGTTCCTTTCAATCATTGAATTCTATTTCTACTATGTCGGTCATTCAAGTAGAAGAGTAAGTGTTCTTCTCAAAGATACCCCGTTTCCTTAACTAATGCCTTACGCAGTCTTGTCTCTTACCATTTGAGATCAAATTATTTAAATAATATCGCAGATGGTGTTGGTGAAAGACTTATCACGATTAATGATGGTTTCTTAAATACACCGGGATTCAAAGCTGCTGGATGGCGTACGAATGCCGCGAACATAAAACGAACACATTCCCCACCAATACCAACAGCCATCACATCAGAATATTTTCAAGCACCACCTAGATCAGCTGGTCTGATACCTTCTGGCCTCGAGGATGAAGTTGAAGAAGGAGGCTTACTCACAGGGGGAGCAGGGGATACAGTTGGACCGGGTATTGCTACGAAACGGAGAAGAAGAAGAGAACAAATGGAAGAAGAAGATAGTAGTGATTTGAGTGATGATAGTGATGATGATGGAGATCAAAGGGCAGCCCAGCAAATTAAATTCTCCAAAATGCCCATACGAAATCGTTCTGGTTCTTCTCCTATTCGTGGATCCAACCTTCGACAATCTACTACGGCAAGTTCTCCAACACGTACTCCAGGGCCAGGCATAAGAAGAGGCTCTCAATCTGCTGTAGAGGTTGTCAAAGAAAGAGCCAGGAGAGATACTGTTACGAGTAGTGAGATGTCATCTGATAATGAATTTGATGCATCTGCTTTTCAGAAACAGAGAGAATTAAATAGGAATGCTGCAAGAGCTGGTAGAATGGTTAGAACGAATCCACCGGACCCTGATGTTGGTATGAGGAGGCAAGTAAGTGATCTCTTAGAAGAAGAGGAAGAAGATGAAGATTCGGGTTCAGATATGTCATCTACATTTGGTGGTAGTATCGACAGTGCATCTATATTAGATAGTGTTGATGGACCAATAACTGCCGCCCCAGAGCATATTGGTAATACTATACCTCGAGAACTTATAAGATCACCAACAAAGAGATCAAAACCAGCACCACCAGTACTTCAGGCCCTACCACCTCCTCGTCCCATTAGTATGATACAACCTAAAAGCTTATTGACAGCGATGATTACGGCTAAACGAACGAAAGCTGCTATGCCATTCGAAACTTTTGCTTCACTTTCTGGGCAAGGAGATCCTAATCCTATTAATATCCGTATATTGGCACCATTTGCAACTTCAACCACAAAACCTTATGAGGTTTTGATTAGGAGAACTGTTCATGAAGATGAAACGCATAATCGACCTGTAGCTATTACTGATTTAATCGGTTTAAGTTTATGGAGATATTTTGAGGAAAAGATTGAACCAGCAATAGCTCCTGAGAAGTTGAATGTCAACCGATGGATCTTACGAATGGTAGATGATGGAGAGGTAGATACTGATTTTCCTCCTCTTGATCGTCTCAAACCAGTCACTTCATTTACATTCGCCAATAATCGAGCTCCACCTAGGGCGAGATCAAATTCCAAACCTTTTGATGAATTTGCTTTGGTTGAAGCAACTGATGAACAATTCGAAGAAAATCAAAAACTTACACCACAATTCAAACAAGAGTCTGTTGTTCCATCTGAAGCAGAGGAAGAGTTTACTCCTATCAATACACCAAAGCCTAATAGTTCATTCCCCCTTGGTACTCAACCTCATCAAAATCCTCTTCTTACAACTATGACAGCATTACGAAAAAACTCAACATTAGCAGATGCACCTACGATCGGGACAGCTCTTAATCAACCTACTTCAAGAGGTGGCGGCACTAAAAAGATATTGAGTATTAACATCCATTCAATCAATGCTACACCTGGACAAATGGTCGCTCTAGAAGTCACTACCGATACTTACTTGGCTGATGTCCTTGATACGGTTTGTAAAAAGAGACAATTAGACAAAGCAGGTCACGTTCTTAAACTTACCGGATCTGGAACTGTTGTTTATCTTGATCGTACAGTGGGATCAATAGGCAATTCGTCTGAACTTGATCTCTACCGACGTCGATTTGCTACTGATGGACCCTTAACCATGACTGGTTCTCCATCAAGTAGTACCCCTAATTCACTTATGGTTGATCGACCTGATCCACGAAAGACCAGAAAGGGAACACAAATGTTAGTTCCACATCCACTGATGGAAAGTGTAAAGCAAGATGAACTTGGTTCTGCCAATTATAGAAGATATACAGTGTGGAGAAAACAACCAATGAGATTTGTAGGGATGAACGAAAGGGTTATCGCTATAGATGGAGAATATTTACATATTTTACCAGCAAGTACTGGAAAAACCTTGTTTGAAGGACAAGGCAAGACGACAACAGTACATTTTAGTAATGTGGTTGGTTGTAAAGTTACCAGAAGACATCCAACCAATTTTAAGGCAAGTCATATATACACATCAAGTTCTATTTCATGTTCACTTTCATTTTCCATCACTACCACTATCTAAATACCAAAAGCTAACAATAAAATCAAAATAGCTCGTGGTCTATAAATCTCGCGAAGAAAAACGTTACGATTTCGAAGCAAAGAGTGCAGATGAAGCTGCAGAAATTGTCTATGAAATCAAAAAGGGTATTGCTCCTTATCAAACAAATAATTAATTGAATATTATATTATTATTTATTCTTGACAATTTGGTTTGAGATGTGAGATATGGTTGAAAATTAATCTGATGACGCTCCGCTGGCCCTCCGAGGGCCACTGCCGTGGAGGCAGACTATTTCGAAAATGAAAGTTTATTCGAGCGCAGCGAGCCAAAGGGGTTTGGGAGCTTGCCTCCATGAACGATGAGCAATGGCTATGATATTCCAGCTCAGCACGAACAAATCTTGTGACTTGAAGCTGAACAATGAAGAAAAGGTAGATGAGGTTATGGAGATAAAAGTCACAAGTGATTTCACCAAGCAAAAAAAAAAGACAAATAGTATGTTCATGTAGTGGTATTAATTAGCACCGCAATGCAACTAAGTACAAAGCGCCATTCGCAAACCCAATTTCCCATTCCTAACCATCATCATTACGATCATCAGTTACATATTCCTCTTCATGATCGTCTCGCCGTATCCCACTCGAGCGATCATGAATCCAGAAACCCCATTTAATATGCCAGTTTGAAAAAGAAAGAAATCAATCCATCATTTACAAAGCAGCAGCGAACATGGCGGCACCTCCGAAGAGAGCGGCAGCTCCCATGGCACCGGTTTGGATGGCGGCACCACCGGTAGATGTGGAGGTGACGGTTTCGCCGGCGGAGTTGGTGGTGGTGTGAAAGCTTCCGGCAGAGGTAGCCTTGCTGCTAGCAGAGGAGGACAAGGAAGATGTCTTGGAGCTTATGCTGCTGGCGAAAGAGCTAGAGACAGAAGCAAGGGATGAGGAGGCGGATGCAGCTGCGGTACCAGTGAGAGTTGCAGCGGAGGCTTCGGCACTGGAGAGGCTGGAGCGAGCGGAGGCATCAGCGCTGTTGATGGAGGATTGGACGCTGGATGCTGCGGAGCTGACGGAGCTGGTGACGGAGGAGATGGAGCTGGCGACGTCGCTGGCTGATGATGCCGAAGATGCGGCTGCGGTAGCTGCAGAGGATAGGGAGCTGCTGGATGATCCTAAGGCGGATTCGGTGGCGGAGCTGAGGGCACTGGCGGCACTTTCGGTGATGGAGGAGATGACTGAGCCTTGACCCTGAAAGTATTGTGTTAGTATTTTTGTTGCTTGAATCGATCTATGTCTGAGAAGGTGTATAGATCTGCAAAGGTGAAGAAAAAAAACATACCATAACACCACCGGCCAAAGCCAAAACGACGAGGTTCTTGAATTGCATATTTGCGGTTGATTTTATTTAATTAAAAACTTAAAGAAGGTTTATTGAAGGATTGAAGAAAAGAGATGGATTCTTTTGATGGGTATCAAGTGTGTAGAAGACGAAAGTGATAATAGTTGTTGTTTGTAATGGAAAGAAAAAAGGGCATCAACAAACAGGAAACTCAATTCTTATATAGATAGCCACTCCCGCACAACAACAAACACTACTTCCCGTGCACTAACGCATCATCAAGTTCCAAGTTAATGTGGCTTAGCACGGTCCATCTGGAATCCATGTTTGATCTTGAAGCTGGAGCTGATTTGCCTTGGTTGGTTCCAATGATAGAATTATGATACAATTCACGTCATGTCTATGCCGTGGCGCACTAGTATATTCTAGCTTCCTAGGTTTCTCCAGTATCACCATTTCATCCAATAGGAGTTTCAGAATTTGAATCTAGTCCGTGAAAGTGTTCCATTTACTCTAGATTATTTTTTAGCTCTGGAGTTAGGATGACTTGAGTATATATGTTTTAACGTGGCCCGTATTCCTTCAGATCCTTTTGTGTAACTTGATATGGAGAAGAGCGCGTAAATGCTACTAGGCACCATGCATGTCAGGTAGTTGGATGGCTTTGGGATAGTAGAACCACGTAATCCCCCAGATTCGGATTGAATCTGGAAGAATTCCATTGTGACATTATTGAATTTCTTGCACTACTTGGAATCTGGAATAAGGGGAGGCGGATAATGAATATGGTGCCATAATAGACAACTAGTTCATTGGACGAGGGAATGTGATTAGTTATTCAACCAACGTGTTCCTGAATTCACAATACCTAGGTAGGGACTCTCGGAGTATATGAAAACCTAGCTAGGTGTGGATTTGAATGCTATGACAGGATGACAATATGACAGCATTGATGTTTCCAGTTCAATATAGAGAAAGGTAAATCATTGAAACAGCCCGCTTGATTCGATTCTGATATCATATGGAAGACGAGAGATGAGAGATGACATAACGTATGTAGTATTCCGAAATAAACCACAAAATCCGATATAAACGATAATGGGAAAAGAAGTAATTTGCCATTTTAATTTCAACATCCCAATGAAAACAAACAAGTTAAAGTAGTATTTCAACTAAGAGAAAGGTACGGGGTCATCCGAAACATCTAGACTAAGGCTGTACGTGTACGAGGGTACTAAACCGGTAATGCATGCCCCAGTGTATTAGATGATTTGAGCATAAATAGTTTTCATAAAGATTATACGAGGGAAGTCAGAAGCAAGTACATGTCTGGATTGGATCGGAGTAGCCTTGGTAGAAATACTTTCAGAAGGACGAACTTCATATTATGCAAATCTGCATAAGACCAACAAACCAAACATAACATATCTGAATATCGAAATGATCTTCTTGTAGGTTATGTAACGAAAATCATCATTGCATAACTGCCCTTGGCAGCTTATGTAGATGGCCGTCTATCATTTCATACCTACCTACCTACCTACCTACCTACCTACCTACCTACCTACCTACCTACCTACCTTTACTCATCTTGCCGATTCCGAGTTTCTAAGGAACCAATTAATGTAAGGGCTAAGAGTGACTCCGTAAGTATTGAGCTGGGAGTACCTAAACATTCAAAGAAATATCGAGAAGGAAAAGTAACGGCTGAATATTATGAAACCAACTTGGCGGTAAAAGAAAAGACAACAAACAACAAAAAAACGACAACGGCAACGACAACGACAACGACAACAACTACAGCAATCCAAAAAATGAAGTGAAGTTAGAGTGAAGTTAAAAAAAACCTCAACAGGGCTACTCTAAGCTGGAACCAACCGTATAAACCTTTCCAAGACTTCTAACCCGTGATCTCCGCGAGTCCCGCACTTGGCATCACACCAAGCAGGGGAAACCATCTCCAATCTCCATCCTTCCAACTCCACCCTTCTCATCCCATTCGTCGGAAGTTCTCTAGGTTATACATGACCCTATACCCCAGCCACCGATGCTACTGTCCAGTCTTGTATAGCGTCATCACAGTCTTGGTAGTGTACCTTGACGCCTCCTCAAGTTTTCGCCTACTGTGTACAGTATCAATTGTTGATCACCACAAGGATGCGATGATAATATCAAGTTTATTTCAGCGCATCTATACCGAATTGGGATTATATCTCATCGGTATCAGTTATCGTTGTCCGATTGCCGTCGTTGTGCCGTTTATACCGAGATGGTTGCCACTTGTATGCTTTCTACTTACCGGCGAATCCATGGAAGATTTTTGGAGTTGGATGGATGGATGGATTAACGAGATTGAAGGATCGATGCTTCCGATTATTGGCTGTTGATTGGAGAGTCTGAGAAGGTGTGAGAGGCCCGGGGCTGTGAGGCTGAGAGAAAAGTAATGACCATAATGGACGTTAGGAAATCATTAGATCGAAGAAGGGCCATAAGAAGGGAGTAAGTACTGTATAATAATACGCATGCATAGATAAAAAATGCAATGACGATGACAATGACAATGATTACATAGCAGCAAGGGAAAGCGAAAGAAAACATACTTCGTAGTTTCAGTCAGGGGTAAAAGGAGTTATAGTTAATAAACCTTCACAACACCACAATAGAATACCAAGCTCAACAACAAAGCTCACTCTTCTCACCGCATAATACTTACTAGTTAGTTCTATACACAATTCCTCGAGCAATTCCCAGCCTACTTATTCTCTCGCCCGAAGAAAAAGATAAAAGATACCAAATATTACAGCCGCTCCAATCAAACCATACAAACATTCTTCTCGCTATGATATTCACCAGCAAACCCCAATATCCGAACTGGTTTGGACGAAACTTTCCTCTACCATCCGTTCATCATTAGCTTCTAATCTCAACTCATCTACACTGCAATAGCATCAAACGGTTACTATTAACTTACAGCTTCTACACATCTGAATCTAACATCCAATCTCCAAAACATCATTCAATCTACGATACATTATTTACTCTCCTCACACCATCTACTCTCCACACACCAGCTACTCTCCCCTCACATTTCCCTTCCCCCAATCCCCTAATCCAACCAAATCATTCTCCTCGTCCTCGTCCTCATCCTCATCAACCAGACCTCAGACTCCAATCCCCAAGCCCCAAGCCCCAAGCCCCACACCCCAACTTGACGCCCAATCCCCAATCCAATCCAGTCCAATTCAATCCAGTCTAATCCAACCCCAAAGCTCACTACTGTAGATACCAATCGAAGAGGTATATACATAAATCCCAAATCCAAACTAAACTAAACTAAACTAAACCAAACTATACCAAACTATACCAAACTAAACCAAGCCAAACCAAGCCAAACCACCCAAACCCAAGTATCCACAGGTCTCAGCACGAACCTACCTACCAACCTCTCAGAATATCAAAATATCAAAATATCAAGATACCAATACATCAAACCATCCAAGCCTATCCAGCACGCCAATAAGTTGTAGCGCAACAGGTTCACCAAGACTCAAAGCGAATCACATTACACTTCCCACTCATCTTAACCATACCCATACCTACCTAGATACTTTCACACAAAGCATCATAAACCAGCATACACAAATACAAATACACATACACATACACATACACATACACATACACATACACATACAACCAGAACAACAGCACACATTCAACCACAAGACACCTCGCCAGACCCCCAAACCCATTCACAACCTCACCTCACAACTCCCATCCCATCCTATCCCATCAATCTCTCATCAAGCCATTTCCATTTCACGAGTTAAGATCGCGGTATACATATATATAAGTATTATCAACATCATTATCACCTAATTATTTACCTCTCCTCTCCTCTACTCCCTGTCATCTTCAAATTTCAAATCAATACACTATCCCTCTCCCCCTTTGCCCCCCCCTCCCCTCAGCAGAAAAGCACATCGAAATCTCTCATCTGTTAACCATCCAACCAAACCATCCAACCATCTAACCATCCAACCATCTAAATGTATTCTTTCTCCAACCCCCCCTTTTACACACCCCTCCAAACCACCCACATCCATCCATCCAACAAACCCCTACTCCCTCCCACCTCCTACCTACTGACAATCGCAATCGCAATCGCAATCGCAATCCCAATCCTCACTCCCCTCTTAACTTCCCCTGCTGACTACCTCTCTACTTCCACTCGCCTAATCCCCACACCTCCCCAGCCCTATAGCAACACCCTTCGCCTCTCAAACCCATATAACCGAGACCTCCTTCAATTCCTTATAAGCAAGCAAGCAAGAAATTAAGCAAGCAATCATTATCAAACACCCCCGTCCTCAATACCCATACATATCCCCACATTCACAGCTCAATATCTCATTCAATCTCAAACATAGGAAAGCTTTGTCCCCGACTCCACTTCACTCGGAAAGCACGCACAGGTATCAAGAAGAGTATAAATATCCCATTCTCACTATTACGAACTGGATAATTAATTATTCCTTGCCTCTTCTTTCTTCTCCCCTCATTCCTTTTCCATCATATAACTAATATCATTCCATACCACATCAGCCATTCCAATCCATTCCATTCCATACAACGGGGCATAAACATCGTTTCGTGCATCCATCCATCAATATCCATATTCATCAACATCCTCTTCACCATTTTCCACAAATCAAGTGGAAACCCCAAAAGAACATGGCGTTCTCAATTCCAAAAATCGGTCGACTAAAATCCCACATTCCATCACACAATCGCAAATTTCCATACCCTCACCAACACCACCCCATCAGAAAAGAGCTGTAAGCCAGAGTAAACCACCGAATATACCAATCCAATGCCTGTGAAACAAAACGAGATGTTATGACGGAAGGTTTCTTGTCCGTACTGTAATATATGTGCAGGAGAATAATTTAAACTGCAAAGTACAAAAGAAATGTGGCCTTCTTAAAGAATTGACCTAGCCCCATGACTCCGATTATGAAACTTTTCTTTAAAAATCGAGGAATAAGTGCCCAAATCTGATATTTATCAGTATGAATGTCAAGCGCGGGTACGATATTTACTTACTCATCATTTCCACTCTGACCGTATTGCTCCGTTTCTTCGGGGTATTTGTCAAACTGACTAGCATCTCCAACGCCAGCCTTGACAGGAGGAACGTAAGGTGCATCAATATCTTTCTTAGATAACCTTTCCCAAGTTACTTCAGCGAACCATTGATGATTCTTCACATCCTCAGAGCCTCCATGTAAGTTCCCAAGACGTTTGGTAAGATCTGCTGTGATCAATCTTTGTAATAAATCTTGTGCATCTGGATGAATGTATGGAGGGTACTTGACCCTCCCTTTGAGAATGTTCTCATAAATTTTCATAGGGGAACCACCATCCCAAAATGGAGTAAAACCACAAAGCATTTCGAAAATTAATATACCAAGTGACCACCTGATCTCATGTCAGCTTATCGATATTATTCAACATTCATCACGGGATAAATTAAATGCAATCGAGCGCAGCGAGGACGGGGGTTTGGGGGCTTGCCCCTATAAGAAAAGATACCCGCTTGATCACTGCCGTAGGGCACCTCTCGCTTCACTCCAAAAATATGAAGTGATCAACAAGAGAAATGAAGGGGCTCAAAACTTACCAATCTACAGACTTGTTGTAACCCTTACTCGAAACTACTTCTGGTGCCAAGTAATCCGGTGTTCCACACAACGTCCATGTGATATCCGGGACCTTCTTTGCAAATCCAAAATCAGTTATCTTGAGATGACCATGCCTATCCAGAAGTAAATTCTCGGGTTTCAGGTCTCGATAGATGATCTGTTTTGAATGAAGGTATTCAAGAGCCAGAGTAACTTCCGCGGCATAAAATTTAGCGACTGGGTTAGGAAATCTCTGGAGGACATCAATTAGCATACATCTGAAAGGATGATGACACTCAAAACATACTTGTGATTTTCTCAGTAGAGAGAATAGTTCCCCTCCTTCTACAAAATCCATAACCATGTATAAATTCTTTGAATCTTGAAAAGTGCCCCATAAAGTAATGAGGAATGGATGTTTGACTTCTTGCAACATCCTTCTCTCATCATTGGTATGTTCAACCTGCTTCATCTTGTGTACTTGAGCCTTTTTCAATACCTTGACGGCATAATATCGTTGATTGTGTTTTGATTGAACCAAATGAACTCTTCCGAAGCTTCCCGTACCCAATGTGCGTTGGATATCAAAATCCGTCAAGGAATATTTGCCCTTGGTTTGTCTAATCTGCGGTTGCTGCTGTACCTGCTGTTGCGAATGGCGCTGAGTAGAATCCATTGGAATTGTGCTGGTAGTGGCAGCTACAGGATGAAGTGAAGGCTGCGAAGACGCTGGTGGGGTTGGATATGACTGACTCGCGCCATCATTCTGTGGTGGGTGAATCAAGTTGCTAATACTTGGGGAATTTTGTTTATTATGTTGTTGATGTTGCTGATCCGAATGTATCTGCGCAGATTGCTGCTGTTGAGTTACTCCTTGTGTCATTGAGGCTTTTTTGCCCACACCAGTAGGCTGATCTGATGTTCGAGAAGTTCGAGAAGTTCGAGATGTTCGAGATGTTCGAGATGTTGTAGTTTGAAGGACTTCGTTCTCGTGAGATTGAGGTACAGTAGATTGACTAGAGATAGAGGCTATTGAATTATCGAAGCCTCTCGATGATGTGGGGGTTATCGGACTTGTGGCTTGACTAGATGTTGGAGAGGTTATCCCCGGAGACTCCTTCGTCCGTTTCTTCTTCAAAAATCCGAGTGTCGGCATAGAACTGAAAGTGGTAGGTTGCTGGTTGTCGAGTGTGATGGATCGACAGTCAGCAAAAGCAGGACCGGGAGTGTAGGTTGAATGCAGGAGGATATGTAAGGTAAGGTAAGGTAAGGTAAGGTAAGGTAAGGCAAGGTAACCTTGAGGTAAGGAAGGGTAGAAGAGGAAGAGGTGGTAGGTAAGGTAAAAAAGAGTGAGCCAAATAGTCCCAAGCCAGACAATGTTAAGAATGTTAAGAGGATTAATTGGGAAGATAGATAGATGAGTTTGTATCTTATTGATTTACTCGAAAAGTAAAGATATGTTATAAGTTAACAACGGTTTTTTTGTTTCTTTCTTTCTTTTTCTCTCTCTTTCTTTCTTTCTTCTCTCTCTCTCTCTCTCTCTCTCTCTCTCTCTCTCTCTTACACACACACTCAATTCTCTCAAGTTCAAGTTCCTTGGGGATTTTAATAGGAAAAGAAGAAGCCGTGAGGTTGAGAGGAATAATAGCGAATAAGAGTAAACTTCGTAGGATGCGGATCGTGGTAGGGAAGTAAGGTAATGAAGGCAAGATGGGTAAGGTAGGTCGGTAGGTCGGTAGGTAGTAGGTAGGTAGGTAGGTATGATATGATAGGTATATGATTAGTATGAAGTGTATCTAAAGTACTTTGTTGTCAATTTGCTTTGCGACAAAGACAAGTAATCGATTGAATGACACAAGTAATAATGATAATGACAATGACAATGACAATGATAATGATAATGATAATGATAATGATAATGATAATGATAATGACAATGATATAAAGATTAGAGTGAATTAAGGAAGAAATGTTTTAGGATAGAGATATTGGAGAATTCGGTATTAACAAGAGATATAATGAATACCGAACGAATCAATTGAAGATATATGAGGTTATTGATACATGAAGATATTTGGGTTGGAAAGTAAGGAATGGTTCTTTTTCTTTTTTCTTCTTCGTTTTCCTTTTCCTTTTCCCTTTCCTTTTCTGATTTTGAATTAATTTTTGTTTAGGTGTTCAAGGAGAGGAGAGGAGACGAGAGGAGACAAGAGGAGACAAGAGGAGAGGAGAGGAGATGGTTGTTGGTGGGCTGGTGGGCTGGTGGGCTGGTGGTGGAGGATTGATGGAATGATTGATGGATTGGTGGATTGGTGGGTTGGTGGGTTGATTGTAGTTTGACTACGGAGGATCCATATACCAATACTACCTAGGTAGGTCTTTAGAAGAACTACGGAGGATTGAGTTTTGTGATGTTGTGTGGGTGGATGAGTGAGTGAGATGGGTGGTGTTGTGTAAGATCAAGTAGGTCGGTAGATAGGTAGGTATGTATGGAGTATGTATGTATGGATGGATGGATGGATGGATGGACGGATGAATGTATGTATGTACTCATGTATTCATGTATTCATGTAGGTATATACTCCATAAATACCTGCCAGGTACCTAGGTAGAGTTAGGTGATGAGGTAGATGTAGAAATGTATATGCAAAGAATACCCAACACCTACGCAGTTAGTAGCGAGTAGATAGTCTCTAGGTCGCTAGTAATACCTAGGTAATAACAAGGACCTATATGAAGTGGGTAGATGGATGAGGTGGTTGGTATACATGAAAGAGACAAGTAGAAGGGTGTATTTAGGTAATATGTACCTGGGCATAGAAGGAATATAGAGGAATGATGATTGATGAATGATGATTGAATAATGAATAATGAATAATGTGGATTAT
Source organism: Monilinia laxa (assembly GCA_009299455.1). Taxonomy (NCBI): domain Eukaryota; kingdom Fungi; phylum Ascomycota; class Leotiomycetes; order Helotiales; family Sclerotiniaceae; genus Monilinia; species Monilinia laxa. The sequence goes on from VIGI01000020.1 coordinate 369,868, forward strand.
AAGAATGATGGCAATAATTAATACCGATGAAGGGGAAAAGGATCAGTAGCGAAATGAAGAGAGGCTGATTGGTTATGGATTGAGTATATAGTCGGTAGATAGTAATGAGTAGGGAAGTAATAAGTATAAGTAATAATAAACAGGTAAGTAATACGTATCTCATAGTAAATAGTACATTCATAATCATGATACATCAACATTCATCAATATTCCTCAATGTCCATGATACATACACACAGCATACACACAGTCAAAGATGGATGAACAGCTGATGCCATTGATGGATGGGATGATCAACGAAAGGTTCAAGGTTCCAACTACGTTGTACGGAATGATCTCTGCTTGGTATCGACTCAAGAGAGGGGCTTAGCCTCATTGAATGATGATGGAACGAATGAGCTTGTTGGTAATGATGATGGTTAGTGTTGGTGTTGGTGTTGGTGCTGGTGCTTGATCTTCTCTCTTCTCTCTCCCGAGGTCTTTATGCTGGAGTGTTTGGAGTATTCAAGTAGTATAAGCACCGAGCAGGTATTCAAGTATATACCTAGGTAAGATATAAAACTATTGGATAAATACATACTACATAAACAAACATCTCTAATATAACCATCTACTGACGACAAGAGAACAACTATTCAACCTTCCATCCTTCCAACCTTTCAACCTTTCTACAGATCTTCAGCTTTAACCCAAAGAACACTTAGAGTTTACCTACTAGGTAAAATCACCCACAGTACAATACAGTCGAAAGGAATTCTCATCCAAGAGATCTCGATTCCATCAGATCCCATTCATACAATCCGCATACCAGGTAGCTATTTCTTCAGCCTCCAGCCTGGCCAGTTCATTGCTGGTATTGTCTGTCTGTCATTTGATATTCAATACATCTACCGACCTACTATCTCCCTACCCAGTATTATTTATAGGAGGTTTCAATATCAATATCAATATCATCATACCGAATTCTTTCCTCTATAATATTATCCTCATTTCCTCTCTATCGTAAGCAATGATGATTTGATTTCGGTCTCAATAATTCCCTGCTTCTTAAGGATACTTACTTACTGATAGTCCCTGCAATGCAATGTGAGATCCCTTAACTTGCCCCTCGTACCCCTCATGTTCTTGCAAAACGCCATATGCTGTTACTCGAGCATCCTTTTCTAATTCAACATCACATCTCCCATTAATACTTCGTCGTCTCGTCTCATCATTCATCAATCTCCACTTCTGCTTTCCGACCACATTCTATCCACCATCTGAAAAACGGCAGTTACAGCTTGCATTATTCCTTCGTCGACATCTTGTCCTCCCAATTTTTGTTGAATCTTGTCAGGATGCCACCGCACTCTTTCTACCTTCAATGTGGCCGTAAGTTGTGATTCCGTGGGTTGTCCAGAAGTTGGTGCATATAAGAAAAATCGTCTGATCTCTTCAGCTTTGATGTCTTTTCGGCTGCCACTTTCTACTGGCCAAGGTATAGATGCCACTGAAACTTTGGAGGAGTTCTTCCCAACGTCTTCCCACCCCTTGATGTAGTTGTTCCATTTTGTAGCCCAAACCTTCCTTGACCTTCTCTCTTGACCCCTCTTTAAGCTTTCCTCGACTTGTCTTCTAAATCTTTCAGCTTCCCTTTCCTCTTTCCTACCTTCCTGAGCCAATCTTTCCCTTTCCTTCTTAGCTGCTTCGCGCCGCGCCTTTTCCTCTATCAAATGTTGATGCGTTTTCTCATACATCTTCCCCCTGACATATGCTGTATATTCCTCGTCAGTCATTTGTTCCAGTTCACCCGTTGGACCTTGCTTGACGTCAGGGTATGTATGAATTGGTTGCCCATAAACTCCCTCCCAATATTGCGCAGCTTCATCATCGGCCATGGCATCGAATAAACTCTCTCTAAATGCAGCATCTGGATCGAGGTATTGATTTGACGAGGCGTTTGGTAGGTGTGTATCATCGTAGAGGGATGGATCATCTTTGGTCGCAGAAGATCCTTTGCTTCGTTTGGAACGGTGGTGATGACGGTGACGTCTTTCATCATTGTGACTCCCAGAAGGTCGTTCGTTCTCATCGTCCCCATGTTTCCTCTTTGATTTAAATCGAAATTTCGTTGGGTGGGATGTCATGTCGGCGCATTGATCGAAACAACTTGGTTCAGGTTGCTTTTCTGCGAAATGTTCTCCGCAACCGCGCTCTCTTTAATATTCCTACTGGGCTTCGATAAGGACTATGATATGACTTGTTCCCTTTGTTTGCCACCTATTTGTTGTTGCATTGATCGGAAGGCAAGAGAATACTGACTGTTGCGCCCATCAACTCAATTGTAGGGGAGTGATTCTCTTAATAAATACAAATTTCAATATAAGTATTTGTTGATGTTGTAAGAATGCGATTCTATTACGATTGATGATCAATGAAACAAACTACCCAGTAAATTTCTTATCGATCGATTGCAGGGAGCGGGTCACTAGCGTGCTTGCTGCCCATTGAATCATTACAACCAACTTCATTGATGCTCAGCATCACAAACATTTATTTGTACATCTGAACTGAGGATCAACTCTTGGGCCCTGGGAAATTTCAATTTTTATGACATACTTTGGAAGAGGGAGGCTCCGCGATCTTCATATTATTGTTCTGTTCAACCCGGAAGGAGAATACTTGAGTTCGGACTCAAGGAGTATTTTTGGGCCATTGTTTACATGAATTGCGACAAAAGGTTCGGTCAATCCAAAATTTGAAGATCCAATAAACACAATGTCCGGCAATGGATTATCCTACGGTCTCAACCTTACAAAGAAGCCAAACGGTGCGAAACAACCTCCTACGAAACGGAAACCGATATTTGGTGGAGATGATGATTCAGATGAAGATACAAGACCTGGGGATGGTGGAATAGAGGAGATTGGTGAACTTGGAGAAATATCATCCGAACAAAATGTCACAAAACCTATACAGAAAAAAGGACCACCAATATCGATTGGATCTAAACCGAAGCTAAATCCATTGAATAAGACGCCTATAAGCATGTATGGCGATCTCTCTAGTTCACTCACATCGAAAAAATATGCAGAAACCGCCGCGGAGCTTGATGAGAATATTTACGACTATGATGCAGTTTATGATTCCTTAAAGCCAAAGAAGAAGATAGTCAATGAGGAAGAGGAAAGAAAACCGAAATATATGAGCAATCTCATTGCTGCTGCGGCTGTACGGAAGCGTGACTCTACCATTGCAGAGGAGAAGAAACTTGCTAGGGAAAGGGAAGCCGAAGGAGATGAATTTGCGGATAAGGAGAAATTTGTGACATCAGCATATAAGAAACAACAAGAAGAGAATCGTCGACTAGAGGAAGAAGAACGATTGAAAGAGGAGGAAGAGCAAAGAAAGAATAAAGGCACAGGGATGACTAATTTCTACAAAAATATGCTCGAAAAAGGTGAACAGAAACATGCTGAAGTAGTAAAGGCTGCCGAGGAAAGGATCAAACAAGGACCTCAAGATGATACGGCAGAAGAGGAAAAGACCAAAACGGACGCAGATATAGCACGCGAAATCAACGAGAAACGTGCGGGGACTATCGCAGTCAATGACGAAGGCCAAGTTGTGGATAAAAGAGAATTGCTCAAGGGGGGGTTGAATGTAATACCGAAAGCAAAATTGACGTCCAATGTCAACTCATCAAGAAGCGAAAGCACAGCTTCTGATCGTGGTAGAGGTAATGCATTTGTAGGAGCTGGAGGTGGAAAGCAAGCTATGCGCGAACGACAATCACGAATGATGGAGGCACAATTAGAACAAGCTACTAAACGAGCTTTAGAAGAAGAGGAAGAAGAGAGAAAGAAAGTGGAAAGAGCTTCTAAGAGTAGGAAGACTGAAGGTGATATTATGAGTGCTAAGGAGAGATACCTTGCCAGGAAGAGGGAGGCGGAAGAAGCAAAGAAAAGAAAAGAGGAGAATGAGTGATTCATTCTTAAGCTTCATCAGCAGCATTAACCCTCATATTTTAGTTGTGGCTACTGCTTTTGGAACTTGATTGAAGCCGTCAAGACTTCCATCATGGCCACAGGTCTACATGCCGTCCAAATTAGGAAGGATTCAGGGAAAGGTCGCTCCAGGAACCTCGGCTCAAACTATATAAAAGAGATCATGCGATCCAAAGATGAACAATGTGTACTGTATACACAAGACTCCCAAGGGAACAATGCTTCATGTCCATCATGTTGCATCCAAACTACTCGGGAACAGCTGCAGCTAATTCTGAAGTTTCTGCATCTGCATCTGCCGAATGCAAAACAAAATGTACAAAATCAAACCGTATCATATATCCAAAATCCATAACTTTTTGCATTCCATTCAAAGTGGTGATATCTTTAAACATCTTTTTTTGTCCAGTCCAATCATAGAGGCGTAATGGCCCATTCATAGTGTACAAGAGTATAATACACTCCTCCCATCATGTCATCTCAGAGCACAGTTCCATGCCTCGTTCTCATAAGGGATATCGCTTCCTTCACCCACTCATCATCACCACACAATTCGCAGTCAAACCGCACGGCCTATAACCCAATGTATATGCCCTCTCTACCCCTCATCATCTTAATCACCATTTCTCCTCATCATCTTAATAGCCATCTCTCCCCATATCTAAAGCATACCCCCAGCAGCACCCCCGCTCGTCGACTCTCTCTGCAATCTCGCGATATATTGTTTAGAGACGGTGTTCCATGCTTGCATGTATTTCTCCATACATTGTGTGAAGCAGGTTGTTTCACCGCTGCTGAGTGAAGTGCCGGGTTTGGGAACGCATTTCTCGAAGCAGTGTTCGTTTACTTTCTGGGAGGGAGTTAGTTGGTGGCATTGGAGGGGGATGCAGAGAAACGGGGAAGGAATATGAGAATTGGGGAGGGGTCAAAGAGAAGGGAATAGGGAGGGATGAGAGATGCATCTCGGGAGTAGTTGTTTTTTTTTTTACCTCAATTAATTGTCTAGCATTGGTCATGGCAGCTTCTTGACGAACTTGATTCATAAGAGCAGCTTTTGGATCAGAAGAGGCGAAGGCATTGTTGAGGGAATCCATGATTGAACTGAGTAGGTATGGTATGTATGTATAGATGGATGGATGGATGGGTATATGTATTAATGAATGAAGATGGAGCTTCAAAGATATTAAAACTTGAATTGGTGTTGTATGGGATATGCAGGTGAATTGAAAAGTTAAATTTTTTGGTTGTTGACTTATCAATCCAGCCAGCTCAAAAATGACGATGTTAAATTCATGCCACCTCGGCCTTAGGCAAGTCCGTACTGTACTATTTATTTATTGTATCTACCTAGGTACCTACTAGGTATACCTATACCTATACCTAGTACTCCTGGCTTGCCCTGCCCTGCCCTGCTTCCAATGAGTTACTCCTACTCCTCCCTTCCGCCTACAGCCTACAGTTTATAGCCTACACCCTACACCCTACACCCTACACCCTACACACCCTACACACCCTACACCTACAGGGCTTTCCATCTCCACCAGAAGTACTGCAGGCACTAATCTCCCGCGTCTCCAGCGTCTCCAGCGTCTCCAGCGTCTCCAGCGTCTTCAGCGTCTTAACCGTCTTGACCGTCTTGACCGTCTTGACCGTCTCTCCCCCCTGAAAGAAACATTAAACCACTATAAAAAGGCCCAAGAAGGAAAAGTTACAGGGATCTTAGCTTAATTTAGAATTCCCCCCCCCCGGCGCCGAATGTTCTCACAAGATTCAAGAAACCTTAAGGCCAGCTAAACAATTTATCCTAACCAGCACCAGAGAGAGCAACTTGGGTTATAATTGTAACCCTTTCTTCTCTCTCTAACATCTGCTTCTATTTTCTCTAGAGAACCTTCTTTTCTCTGCTTACTTTACCTTACTTTACCTTACTTTACTTTCTTCTTTTCTTCTTTAGCTTCATCCTTCTTCGGGTTGTCCCATAGATCTTCGAATATTGAATCGTGGTGAGGTACAGATAGTGCTTGAAGAACATTGCGGATAGGGACAGATTAAATAGAAACAATGTGGTTTCCCAAATCATTGTCGGCATTATGGCTGGCATCATGTGTGATGGCATCTGCAGACTCTACCAAATTGAGCGAGGATGGGATTAGAAGTATACCGGTTTGTTTTACTCTACAGCTAGATCAGTGGTGAGAGGATAATTAACTGACCTGTTGGAATAGCTTCGAACACATTCGCTGAACCAGGTCAGTAACTGCATACGAGGCGCAAGAGATTGGTTTTGGGAATCTTACTGATTTGGAACGGGGTTAGCCATATTTGGATTCGGATATGCAAAGTAGATGGTTTGATTTTGGGGGAAACACTATTATAAGAGCAGATAGGTATGGATGCGCATCAAACCCAATTTTGGTTGATTGGAGTAGCTGGGCTAACACGAGGCTTCTAGGTATATACGATTGACATATGATCATCCATCCTCCTCAGGGTGGCTCTTCTCACGAATTCCACTAACAGCCACAAATTGGGAGGTATGCAAACCCACTTACTTACCTTTTGTACAATCCAATCTGACCGCGGCTCCTCTACAGATCGAAGTCGAATTCAAGATCCACGGCCAGGGTAACCTCCACGGCGATGGTTTCGCATTGTGGCTCACAAAACAAAGGGGTATTCAAGGTGATGTCTTTGGCTCTGTCGACAAGTTTGAAGGTCTCGGTATCTTTTTCGACACTTACAAGAATAACCGCCCCGGTACTGTCTTCCCCTACGTAATGGCAATGGTCGGAGATGGAAACACCCACTATGATAAGAACAACGATGGCAAAGATCAAGAATACATGGGCTGTTCCGCACGAGGTCTCCGCAACGCAAACATTCCAACCAAGGCCAAACTTACTTACTTCCAAGACAAATCCCTCAAGCTGGAACTTCAATACAAGAAAGAAGATCAATGGGAGCTCTGTTTCGAGACATCCGAACCCCCCACCATCCCCGCCGTAGCTTATTTGGGATTTTCCGCGGAAACAGGAGAATTGAGCGATAACCACGATATCATTAGCATCAACACAAACAATCTCTACGATACCAACACACACAAAAACAAAGACAAGGACGCGCAACAAAAACCCGGGATCAGCACTGGCAGAACTCCAAAGGGTCCGGACAGGAAGCAGAAGTCTGAAGGAAGCTGGACTTGGTTCTTCGTTAAGGTTTTCTTGGGATTGGCTGTCCTCGGAGGTGGATATGTCGGCTACACGGCTTGGAGGACTCAGCAGAAGAGAAGCCATAGATTTTAAGCGACGAGGGGGTAGCAGGGCTAGGACTTGAGTATCTAAAATCTAACGAGATTTGCATATTGAAGCAAAAGGAGACCGAGCGTGAAATGGACATAGCAAAGTAGAGAAATGAACGAAGGAATGCGAGAGAACCCCGAGATCCACATGTATCGAAGGGGAAATGAGTCTTTTTTTGCATTTTTTTATATTATGGATGGATGGATGGATGGATGGATGGATGGATGGGTATTGGGGAACCTTGAGGAAAGAGCCGAGAAAGAGAAACATTAGTCAGTAGTAGGTAGGTAGGTAGGTATATTAAGGAGAGACAGAAAATAAATCAATCAACAAATATCCATATGTGAAGCTTAATCAAATCCATAGAATCGAACGACAGAGCGGAATGGGATAGGATGCCTATCTACCTCCCTACCTTCCTACCTAGGTATGTGTGTATATAATAGCTGAGCTTGCCCAGGTGATGTCAGGATACTACAAAGTGCAGTGAAGTTAAGCGCCCTAAGCGAGATAATCAGGGGATCGAATTGGGATCAAGAGTAGATAATCTCGTCTTATACCAGGCCGTAATATATCGTATTATTTATCAAGACTATATGGAGCTACCTAGGTACCTATATCCATATAATACTTGGAGGGAAGTTTCGAGATTGTGAGTACATGGCTTGTACTGTTGTGATGTAATGTAATGTGATGTAACGTAATGTAATGTAATGTATATATTCGTATTGTTGCTGTTGTTGTTATTTCTCTTAATTGGCACCTATCTACTATCTACCTCCTTTGAGGTTTTGAGAACTTCTTCCTCTTGGCTATATAATAAAATACCTAGGTATTCGTCTCGGGTAACTTTCGCAAAAGTAGTAAGGCGGGAAATAGCCAAGGATAAGATTCAGCTTCACTTTGCTGCAACTCGATTGGAGTATCATCATTTCAAGTAAGGCTGTATTTTCTTTTTCCAACCCGCATCGTTGATCAATGCAAACTCTCAACTTGGAGATAGAAATACATTGAGGTCTATGAATAACCAAGCACTATGAAAGTGAAGCCCTCTAGTCAAAAGATTACCCATCAGAGCACACCCAAAACGCACCAAAAATCCACCCAAATGCCGATCAAAAATCATCCCATGGTATGCTGATATCCTATAAAACGCCAATTCGTCTATTCGTAACGCGTACTAATTCTCATTCCCTCATTCCCTCATTCACTCGGACCCTCATTGAGATGTAAGAGCATTGCTCATACCCATTAACGCCATACCGACAAATGCAAATGAGATACACAAATTCCTATTATGATTCATGCCTACGCACTCAGCAAAAAGATGCAATGCGACACTTGCCATGATACCTCCTGTGATACCAAACATACATCCGTAAACGACAATATTAGGTGCATGACCTTCTCTTCCAGCAATCGAAAACCATGCAGCTGCAATTGCTGCGCCTGCTGGTTGTGAGACGCCACCAAAGAGTGAGCTCCAAAAGATAGCTCTGGGACGACTACCAAGTGCTAGATATAATGGCAGAGCCATTGCAAATCCTTCGGTAATGTTGTGAACAAGTAAAGCTAGGAATACGGAAACTCCAAGTTCAGGATTTGCATGGTTGGTTGCAAATGTAATGAAACCTTCAGGTAACTTATGTAATCCAATAGCTATACTTGTTTGAAGGCCAATATCCATAAAAGCATTTTCGGGGACATGATGATGATGTTGTTGGGCTTCAACGTCAGAATCGATGCAACTAGCCATTTCTGTCTCAGAAGGAGCTTGGTTTGACCTTGCTGGAGCATCCAAAGCGTCATCTCCATACTCTTCTGATAATGCAAAAGGATGAGATCTAGTTGATAAGGTACCTGTTGGGGTTCGGACTGAATAAGGAGGTTTTGTATTCATAGGGGTTCTTAAACATTCTCTTCCACAGAGGTCAGAAAATCCAAAACATGGTCCACTCTCATCACAATTGGCCTTTCTATCCTTTACAAAAGACATAACTCTATCCTGGACTTGCAACAGGGACGGTCGTCTACTAATAGCATCACCTTCGGATTGGTGGCGGTGATTTGGTTGAGAATCCTTATTTAGTGGTGGAATGCCCTTGGATGGTTTTCCGTTATCTGAGATATTTGGCAAGAGGAGTGGTGTAGATTCTGAAATCGTATGATTCAGTTGATGAGATGTATGAGATCCTACTTGGGAACTGGACTTTGAGTGTGGTCGACCATGCTCATCATGTTCATCAAAGCCATGAAGGTGATCATGACTGTGATCTTGATGTGCGGCTTCGGAATTATGAGAATGATCACAGTGTGAGACATGTGATGGAATAAATTGGTGCATGAGCCTCGAAACAATTTGTATGCCAATAAATCCTGCAGCAAAACAACCCAAAAGAATCCATGAAGCGGCATGTGCCGTATAACCACCTTGGATGAGATATTTCTTCGACGATGGGAGCATACTATACAATGAGGAGAATATCTAATAAAAGGAGATTGAATGAGTAATTGATCATACAGAATATCGAAAGAAGGGAGAAACAGAGGGACGAAAGATCAAACAGAGTTGTGAAAGGATTAGCACTCACCATTACACCAAAACTTAAGCTCAAAGATGCAGCTAGAAAGGAATTGCTATCCTGAATTCTAAAATTCTTCTTGCTGGAAATACATCTAATCAATAGATCGATGCATATTATGCAGCTACCAATGACGCATGCTACAGAAATGTGTTAGACTTGACCCAACCATAACATTGGTCTTTGGTTCACCAAGTATAATACTCACCTACTCCACTGACCATACTCATGATCCATCCTCTAGTATCATTATCCAAAGAGCCTCCCCCCATACTTTCAGTGTTACCAGCTCGTAATGATATATTCTGCTTCGGATGTTCTGTTTATAGGGTTGATATACAACTTGTGAGTGTATTGGATACAAGGTCGATACAAGGTTGATAGAAGGCCGCACAAGATGGTACAAGTTAAGACGAGTTATTCCAAGCACAAGATCTAACAGGATCAAGACCGACTGTACAAGTAGGTTATGGTAGGTTCGTAGGTAATCTCAGGTATTGTGTGATAGATGTAGGATTTGATGTAGATGAGAAAGTGTAGCTGCTGGAGAGATATAAATTTGGATTGAAGGGTTATCGGAAGGTCGAGGGAAAGAAAGAAGGGTAGAGCAGGGTAGAGCAGGGGTTGGTGAATGGAAAAAGGAATCAAATAAAAGCCAGACAAAGAGTGGAAATGACCAGGAATTGTATGTGTGTGTGTATGTGTATGTGTATATATGTGTGTGTATGTATATATACCTACGTTTATATGCGTCTATATACGTCTATATATATGTATATATGTAGACAAAGCTCGTGTATATATAAGGGAGAATTTTCATAAGGTTTTCGAGGTAATAATAAATATTTAAGTATAATAATAAGTAACAAATAATAAAAATATTCATATATAATAAAATATTATAAATACGATGAATATAATAAATGCGATATAAATTACGACTATATACGATATATTATATATTATACAGGTGCTATTATTTGAGATACTAATATAAAGAAGAAGAATAACATATAAAGAGATATAAATAGATTATAAATCATACTATATATATATATTACTTCTTGATGATAATAATAATAACACCATTTGATGCGTCTTCCTGATTGGTCGAAAGAATAAAATGAAATAAAATCCTGCAATTTTCATTCGTTAAGCAAACAAGACTTTGCTACTTTACTTCGTAACCATCAAGGTTCTCACATGCATTCAAATGCAAGTCTACCAATAAAGTAAAGTGACGTGGTGGATATATCCGCTCTTTACCCTTGGCAACAATCCCACGTGCCGGGCAGCGACTTGCGATTATTAATATGTTCGTCTTAATGATGATTGGCTGTCATAAACTTCATTCATATCATATATGTAAGACTATAATATCACAGCTTATTGTTCAAATAAGAATCATTAGGTACCTAGGTAATTATCTATACTTTACTGTTTATTGTTTGTTGTTTGTTGCTTATGTAATCCTTGAATTTCTATAGCATTCATCTAATCTTTTAAGAAAGATACCTTCATTCGTCTCAATTATTGTGTCTTTTGAATGATGGTAGAAAGAAACATTATTGATATCAGCTATCGACAAGAACTCCCTCTATATTGCTTGAATCAGAGTTAAAGAATATGTCTCCGAGAGATAAGTCTAATACATAGTGGTACGCCTATTCCTATAAATATACTTTGAAGAGTAGTACTTGAATGCAGATGTTTCTCTCTCTCTCTCTCGGTTGACGAATGAAGTTCTACTCTTTAGCTTTAGTTTAGAGATTAATTAGTACTTCAGAATCTAGATCTAATCTATGGAACATCATGCAGATTTCTAGATCTAGGTTGGAGGATGATTTCCCAAAGCCAAATGTCTAATGTCGATCTAAACTCATAAATTAAGAGTGAAAGTCTGCTCTCTTAGAGGGATGATCCTTCATAGTTCAAGTAGAGTATAAATACTCAATATGACTTAGGCGGCTATTCCAAAGTGATAGTTTAATGATTTCAAAAGGCTATCAAATGAAAGAGGGCTGCATGCTGGATTTAACTAGATTTAACTGATTTTGTAGGATGATTCAGAGTTTCGACTAAGTCCAGACATAAGGTTTTTAAGCGAGAGACTTGAGGAGTACCTTTCCATCATCCTTAGCCTTCCAATTCCGAAGCTGTAGCTGAATGCAACTGATTTACTCATCTCAAAGCCATCATCCAATTAGTTCAGTCTAATATCAAACTCGCATGAACGGCTTATCCAAAGGCTATCGTCCGAGTTCAGCCCAGTACTTCAATTGCGTAAACATGTGAGCCTCCCCGAATCCTGACTCAATCTAAAAATGAACGGACCTGGTGAAGTAGATTTATTGGTGACATCGTTTCGATGAGTCGAAAACATTCAAAATGGGGCTATTTGCAGTCATGAACGGGTTCTAGACATGCATAAATAGGTTCGGATTTCTTCGTTCGGACTTTCTTTCTTCTTCCTCAAACAATAATTTTTAACTGCGTATCAAATCACCTGCCCTCAAAATTCAAGTCCATATCATCTCCTGTTAACAAATACGACTGCCGTTGTTCTACTCAACCTCAAATATCTTAAGGTATGTGTCCCTTAGTGATACCATCAAGTATAACCATTGACTGACCTGGGACTCAGATATCATGCCAACATTAAACACATCCCTGTTCTCCCAAGTGGGCTTGAAGAACCCAGATCCTGTCGACATCATTGATCAGGATCCTGTCGATTATAATACACTCAAAGAAATGAACACCAAAGATAAAAATAGGAAGGTAGTCGGAAGGACTAACTTTTTTGGTCAATTAAGTTTCTTGCCATTTACACTTGACTCTAAGAGCTGCGACTTTGATATGAGACGGGCTCGTAGAGAGGCGTCGGTGGGAGATAATATTGGCAAATCTTCACCGACCCCAGCCTTAAGAATGCCAATAAAGTATGATCCTACTATCTTTTCAACTCTTCTACTTACACTCTGTAGATCCTTGAAAGCAGCATATCCTTTAAGCGAAGAATACAATCTACAAGGCCAGAAATTTTGGCAGGGACGCGAAAATGCATATGAAAGCGCAGATGCTCTCGACGCAGCTTTCAAAGAAGCCATAACTCGTTTCGGAACCACAACACTTTGTGAACGACTCAAGAAACTTACCGAAAAACTGTCCCAGGACAAAAAGATTGACAAGATTGTTGCGTTCGGTGGTAATACGTTGGGCCACAAGAATAAACCTCCAATGATACAAGGAGTCAAGCTTTTCACTCAGCATGCAGCTTTGCTATCAATTCGAGATAACTGGCTCAAGTTAAACGGTGGAAAAGCAAAGGATGAGTTCAAAATCTATCTCCAAGACCCACTGTACAACAAGAACGACCTCGAGGTTGCCAAACGTCATGGCATGACAGTTGTTTGTGGTGATTTGTGTCATCAAATGGGCTGGGTCTTCATCGATGGTAGAACAATAGTAGTCGATCTTGATGTTCCCCACGAAGTTAATTTACCACGACTTGTCTTCGAGATTAGTAGACCTGCAGGGTTGTTGATCTGCAGCCCACCCAAATATACGGCAGACAGCAAGGGGTTCATTAGCCTCGGGGCATCCCCTTCCCCATCGGACCGCGTTTTTGCTTACACACTGGCCGATAAAGATATTACAGTTCCGCACTACGGCCTGTAAGTCTATGTTTTAACCTCCTGATCATCTCTGCTTCGTTGAGAATGCTAACCATACCATTAGGTCTGAGCCCATCTTCAAAGATTGGGCTGATGAGTACGAGCTCACATGTTTAGATAAAGACAAACTTGAGATTGGAGTGGCACAAAAGCCCTCGTCGACTAAGGCTGAAGCAGATGGTCGTAATGGAGTTTCTTATCTTGGCAGCTCAGGACCAATTTTGCTTCGTCGTAGTACCTAGTACTACTTTCCTCGATTGCAAATCTGCAATAACATATTACAGAACAACATAGGAAAATTAATTGCATTCCCGTGAACTTCATGATACAATAAATATCATTGTCGTAATAAAATCTCGGATTAACTCAGTTTTTCCGAGACCCGGAAAGAAAGTTCAACTGACCTCAACACGACGAAACCTAGTTCTAAAAAAAAGCTCACGCGCAATCATCAACATCGTGATCATAGACTCACACTGATCGCTCCCAATTCCATAAATACATTCCCTATATCGCCCGGCAAGAGCTTCCGTTGAGCTCGTATTTCATTGTCATGTCCAAAACTACTTTCGCAATCATTGCAGGTGTTTCTGCAGCCACAGGTGCCGGTATAACCGCCGCCATGTATTCCACACGATCTGAAAAGAAAATTCAAGCAGCAGCAACCTCAACAGCAGTTACATCACCATCTACTTCTTCGGCACATTCGCCAGTACCTATACCAGCGGGTCAACCCATAACTAAAGATATAATATCTCCAGTTGACCCCACAGGTCTTTATCAATATGGGTTCCCTGGTCCAGTCGCAGATCTCGCAACTAGAAATGCTTTAGTATCCTCTTTTGATCGAAGGCTTCGAAATCCTTCTTGGGTTGCAGAACATATAACTCCGGCATCACTCGCCATTCAGAATGGTGACCGCAAACACTCCTACTTTGTCGAAGACCCTTCGGTCCCAGAAAAATTCCGCGGTAAATTAAAAGATTATTTCCGATCTGGCTACGATCGTGGCCATCAAGTTCCTGCCGCAGACGCAAAATGGAGCCAAGATGCCATGAATGACACCTTTTTCCTCACAAACATGTGTCCGCAAGTCGGAGAGGGCTTCAATCGCGATTATTGGGCGCATTTTGAGGATTTCTGCCGAAGACTTACGACCAGATATCCCAGTGTTAGAATTGTAACTGGACCTTTATATTTACCGAAACGGGATCCGGCTGATGGGAAATGGAGGGTTACTTATGAGGTTATTGGAAACCCACCGAATATTGCCGTACCGACACATTTTTACAAGGTTATATTCGCAGAGGATGGTACTACAGCGGGTCCAGTAGCAGTCGGTGCATTCGTACTGCCAAACGCAAAAATTCCAAATGAGAAGCCGCTGACAGATTTTGAGGTACCGGTTGAGATGGTGGAGAGGGCTAGTGGATTGGAATTTATGACGAAGTTACCAGCGCAGAGGAGGAAGAAATTATGCGATGATATGGTTTGTTCTTTGATCATTAAGGATTACTCGGATAGACAGAAGGCTTTTGCAAAGGGAGGTGCCGAGGGTAAACAGGTTCAAGCACCAACGAGGACAAGTCCAAGACATTCTTCTTGATTCATCACATCTGGGCACTGCTTTTTGCATTTAATGGACGGGGATTTGCCGCATATACACAGCATTATGGATGGGGATCTATACCGGGGCTGCATTATAATATGGCGTTTGCTTGAACTCTTGATATAATAGTTTCCTTTTAAACATCATTTTGCAATTTATATACCATAGCATTAGTGCTCTTCAACTACCAAGCAAATTCAAACTTTTACCAGAATCACATTTATGGGTTGTCACGTGTGTACATACATGAATAGAAAAATTTGGAGAATCCTCAATATAACTTCATTCCAATCCGCCCAAAAAACGCCAAATTCTTCACACCGCCTGAAAATGCTATATTCTGGTATACAATCCGAAGCCCACTCCCACTAACTCCCGACTCATTGTCGTGGAGGCCTGAATTTCCCCTGTCTCTGCATGGCCTGTAAGCTTTCTTCCTGACTAGGTAATGGTCCTCGTTTCCTTATGCCACCACTACCACCGCCACCATTACCCGATGAATCCACACTCTCCAATCCTGATAGCCCTGATAGCCCTGGTAATCCTGGTATTGGCATACCAGGAGGAGGTGGAGGAACGACAAAGCCTGGGGGCAGTTGAAAATTTGGTGGGAGCATTGGTGGCGGAGGTGGCATTCCAGTTGCCCCTGGAGGAGGTAAACCAGCTTTCATCATCAATGCTAGAGTATTTGCATCTAAATTACCTGGTAAGGGTGGAGGTGGGATGTTTCCTCCGCCCAGAATAGGAGGTGGGGGAGGAGGAGGAACACGATTCATACCAGGAATGACACCCATACCAGGTAATGGTAGACCGGGTATTCCTGTGGCAAATCCAGGCAGCTTTGCAGGCATCTTCTGATCAACCAAGCCTTCCATTTCGTCTTCAGCTTCTTGATCTTCCTCTTCTTGACGTTGACGTCGCCCGCCGCGACGATCATAGGTTCCTTGCGCCTCAGCAGCTGAATCACCAATGTGATAACGGTCTTTGAATGTATCAATGTCACCAGGACGTGCGCGTGTCCAGAATCGAGTGATTCGATCATTCGAGCCTGATGCTAAAATATGACCAAGAGGGTGCCAATCAAGTGACCAAATGGCAAATTCATGAGCATAAGTTATTTTATGAGCTGGGTAAATCGTCTGAGCTGGAGTAGTAGTAGGGTCTGGGCTGTCGTATGGAGCTACAGACGGTTCTGTTCCAGCAGGATTATTTGGCTCGTCTAACAAATAATGGAAAAGGGATCCATCGGCACCACCACCAGTGCTTAGAAGGGAGGGGTGGATAGGATGCCATGCCAAGGTAGAGATATCTTTATCATGCCCTTTGAGCAAGCATACGTCACGCATCATTCTCAAATCGAATACTCGTGCGGTCTGATCTCTAGCTGAAGTCGCTAAGCATTGACCTCGAACTGGTTCAAAGACAGTTTTGGTTATAGTGTTCTTGTGTCCATGGAGAGTAGTTAAACATCTGCCAGTACGTGGATCCCATAACTTGACGAGATGATCTTTCGATCCAGAAACCAATAGTCCCTTAGTCGGATGCCAATCGACACTTTTTGCATCCCATCCATGACCAGAGAGTGTGGATTCCTCAACACCGCCAGCAAAATCGAAAATCTTTAGCGTGGAGTCATCGGAAGCTGTGACAAATTTTGAGTCGTTTGGACTAAATGCGAGATCTCTGATAGGATCATCATGTCCTTGAATGACCTTCACATTGTTAAAATTCGGTTGCCAATATTTAATCACTCCATCATGGTCAGCTGATAACAACCAGTCATCACTATGAGAATAAGACAAGGCTCGGATCGCAACATCATGTGCTTGCATAATTGTCTCGAAGTTAAAGCCAGCACCATTCCATAGAGTAAATTCTCCACTACTGGAAGCTGTGAGTAATCGTCGACCTTCTGGTGTCCATCTTACCACATTAACGGGGTGCTTAATCTTATTAAGTGATGAATGTAAATGTCGGGCTGGTACTGAATCTGCTGCGTTATGAATTCTTGCTAATGGAGGCAACATCTATGAATAGGTTAGGCCAAAAGTACCAAAATTTGACCATGTAATTAACAAAGAATACTTACATCTATTATGTAGCTTGGACTTGGCCTTTCCATTTCACCTTGGTAACCACCTTTGTACCTAGGTTGACGATTACGCATCCAATGAACCATAGTAGAGCCATAATCAGTGACAGGACCTGGACAGAATTAGTATATTAGACTTTCCATAAAAATATCCATAAAATATGAGATACTCTTCCTCCGCCATCCCCCCAAATCACCTCAATCTTTATATTGAAATTTCAACTTACGACGACCTCTTCCTCGCACAAAACTCCCTTCATGACCACCCCCATCTCCCGCGCCCCCATCATCTCTTTCTCTCCTTCCTCTCCCTTCTCTATCCCGACCACCTCCATACTCGCGCGGTTCGTATGCCATTTTTATCAGCGCATCATTCCTCAAAACAATAGATTGATCAAATGACTACTCTTTTATTTATCGAAGACAGCCGTATTTGCCTTATGGTCATGTGTTTGATTGGTCCTTGAATAATAAAGCGAGGTATACCTACTTTGTAAATCAAGAGGTCATGCTTTCAGAAGTTTATTAAATAAATGGTCGCGACTTTAACATTTGATTGATTGACAAGGATGCGTGATGATCAATGACACGGAACGGAAGAATGATTCACCGGAAGATAGATTAGTCATCAACCATCAAGCTTACCTAGTACTTGCTTCGTATTTCATAGAGAACTAACAACAACAACTTGTCCTTGGCTCATCCTTTTCACTCAGCCAATAATTGACCTCGGAACGTGGGATGGGAAGGGTGTAGCCAGTGAGGAATTTAGTTTACATTACGATTGTCTGCGGTAAATATTGAATATCATTTCTACTTTCCTTTAATCCAATCCATTTCATCAATTGGATCTCTTTCTTACTATTACTATTGTGACACTCCTTCATTTATTGGTCTTCTCTTATTGGGCAACTGCTCATATCTATTGAATATTTATATTCATCCTTGTGCTTTCCCCTTCATAGCTCTCCATTCTCTCTCATTCTCTCATTCTCTCTCTCATTCTCTCATTCTCTCATTCTCTCATTCTCTCATTCTCTCATTCTCTCATTCTCTCATTCTCTCTGCTCATCACCTTTCAACCATTACACACTTACTAGCTTTACCATTCATCCATACATGCTCAGACATCAGTGGTTTGGACTCAATTGAGCCTCTATGCAATCTTTGCAATGATGACCTCTGAAAAGGCGACGGTAACTGGCACGGATAGTGTGCCAGCCTTTTCTTCGACCACCAGACGATCGACATTTTCACATGTCAACGGCACAAATGGAAAGAATAGGACCAATATAAGTATCGCGGATTTACCAAAACCTCTCACACAACAACATACGCTCGATTCCTTTCGAAAATATACCCAAAAGAAATATAGGCATGTTGCCGCTGTGCATTCCAAGCCTCGAACATCATGCCTTAGCCATGAAAGTGATGCAGCACCGAGTTTTCTTGGGTTTAGGAACTTAATGGTTCTTGTATTGTTGATCTCGAATTTGCGATTGATGTTAGAGAATATTCGAAAGGTTCGCTTTTTTTTCTGGCCATTAATTTTATCGATTGAAACAAGCATTGGATCTTTGAAGTGTGGTGAGAGGCTTTCGAAGTGTTGATGCTTTTTTTTATCTGGATATTCTAGCAACACCTGTCTACTATGACCTTTAACTGGGACCTTTACTGCATCAAAGTCCTGTATTGGGTCTAGCTAACAGTGTTCTGCAGTATGGAGTTCTGATATGTTTAAGATGTCACGACTATCGAAGACAAGACGTTATACTTGGGGCCGCCCTCTACTTTATAATTCCATGCCATCTTTTTGTCGCCTACGTTGTCGAACTTGCCGCCGCGCAACAAGCAAGAGCATCACTAAAAGGAAGCAATAAGAGAGCAGGTACGGCCACACCAGGTGGTAGCTATATTGCTACGGAAGCTGAACAAGAAAAATTCCATTCGACTTGGAAAATAATAGCTTGGATACATGGACTGAATATAACGCTCTGTTTACTCATCACATCTGTGATCGTCTACTTCTTCATACACCATCCTTTAATTGGAACAATTACCGAGGCACACGCGATTATTGTCTGGCTTAAAACGTACAGCTATGCATTCACTTGCCGTGATCTTCGACATGCGTATCTTCACCCCTCAAGTAAAGAGGAAGATGCATTGCCAGAGATATACAATAAATGTCCTTATCCACAGAATATCACGCTAAACAACCTAACTTACTTTTGGTGGGTTCCAACATTGGTTTACCAACCTGTATATCCTCGGACACCTAAGGTTAGGTGGGTTTTTGTTGGCAAAAGGATGGCAGAGGTATTTGGTTTGAGTATCTTCATGTGGGTTGCTAGTGCACAATATGCTGCTCCCGTACTTCAAAACTCCTTGGATAAAATGGCATCACTGGATCTAGCCTCTATCCTCGAACGATTGATGAAATTATCCACGATCTCTTTAGTCATATGGCTAGCAGGATTCTTCGCTCTATTTCAATCTTTCCTTAATGTACTTGCAGAGGTCACGACTTTTGGGGATAGGAACTTCTATGATGATTGGTGGAACTCACCCAGTGTGGGAACATATTGGAGAACTTGGAATAAGCCGGTATATCAATTCATGAAACGACATGTTTTCTCGCCTCTTGTGGGTAGGGGTTGGAGTTCGTATTCAGCTAGTGTTGCGGTTTTTACGTTCTCTGCTGTTCTACATGAATTGATGGTCGGAATTCCGACACATAACATTATTGGTAAGCTCTCATTTCTTCCTGTTGATGTTGCTGTCTTTACTGACCCTCGTTAGGCGTTGCATTTATCGGCATGTTGGCACAATTACCACTCATTGCTATCACAGCGCCCTTAGAGAAAATGAATGGTATCAATGGCAAGATAATTGGCAATTGTATCTTTTGGATCTCTTTCACTTTAGTTGGACAACCTCTAGCTGCATTACTCTACTTCTTCGCCTGGCAGGCCAAGTATGGAAGTGTTAGCAAGCTCACCACAAAATGAGGTTATTAGTGATGATTCTATAGTATGCTTCAATATTCAGCTTAAAATTAAACGTTCAAACCACAAGCTATATCAAATCTCATATCTCAAAAGAAAGTTGATATCCAAAATGATTAAGCCGGGAAACTTCGAACCAGCGCGACTCCTGCACTTTTTCCTTACCTAGACCTAGTTATAAAGATACCGGAGCAGCAATGCCTAGCTATGGCCATTATCGTACTAAGCTTTTATGTCCCAAACATACCAGCACCAATTCCCAAGACCCAAAGGGTTGTTCTAATTGAAACAAAGAAAGATCATCCAGCATCCTCTCACATATTCAACGAATACCAAGCGCCAATTGACAAAAACATCTCCGAACAATATTGAGAAAAATCCAAGATTCTGGAATCGTTCCGAAGATTCATATACTACCACCCCATATATTTCCAAATACACAATCCCAATTGTTCACATTTAACTCAGTTAACAAAACTTAAGACTTGCATGTATTACACTGAAAATCTAGATAAACGGAATTCCAACCCACGTCCTCTTCCTATACTGAACATATTCATCCCCAAAGAATTTCACTAACAAAGCCTCCTCCCCTTTGATCCTCCTATTGAAAAACATCCACAAAACAAATGCGTATGCCCAGAAACAGTAGAAATTTCCCAATACCATTTGTGTACCCAATCCCCACCAGAAGAATCCAAAATAGGAGGGGTGACGCAACCATGCGTATATACCTGTTGTAACAAGTGTATGAGAGCGTGATCGCGTGAATTGTACTATATGGTTAAAGCTTCTGCCCGCTTGTTTCATGGCGATGGAGCGAATGGTTTGGCCGAAAAGCATGAAAAAGAGGCCGAGGATGAGGATGAAGTTTTGTGTCCCATTGGAGAACAAGGATATAGAGGGGGGGAATCGCAAACTGTAGATGGTAAATGGAGATCCCCTGGGGAAAAAAGTGTTGGTGATGATGAATTCAATGATAGCGGCGCTGTGTGCGATATTGTATGCGGAACCGTTGCCGCTGAAGAGGAAGGAGGATATTGATGCTTCGGGGGTATTGTATCTCGCTGTCGTCCAGAACTCGAGGAAGTGAAAGATGGCGAGGGAAGAGATGAACCAAGGAATGCGCCAGAAGATTGAACTGGTTTTGAAGAAGAGCCCAACGGTAAAGTTGGCTGAGATTGTAAGAACGATGCCAACGAGGAAAGACCTTAATGCAATTCCAGCAAGGGATTTTGGTTGTCCGGAAAAGAATTGCTTCTCGAATTGGGTGATGGCTTCGTCAATGCTAGGTATTTCTGCGTATTGTTCTCTGTTTGGTCCAACTCTTGCTCGAGGGGCGACGCCGCCATTCTGGAGTACATCCCATGGACGCCGAGGATTTGCGCTCGACGCCGTGTTCCTTGTCTGATAAGACGAGGGGATTTGAGTCGACGCCGGCTCTACTCCATGAAGAGCGGCAGTAGTATCATCTGCAGCCATGGTAATGATGAGGATGATATTAATGATAGTCACAAAGACGCTGGGTCGCAGAAGTGCAGTGAATAGGTAGTTGAAGGTGTAAAACTTGATGGTTAATTATAATTCAATACTTTTCAGACTTGGGCCAAATAAATAAGCACGGAGATCCTGTATCGATAACCAAATCAAGCAGAAACGAAATTACATGAATTATAAGAAATGAAGACAATCAAATAAGTTTCTCTTTATTTGTCCATCGCCCTTTTCTTGATTCGAGGCTTCATATTGTTCCCTCGTTGAAGAATGGGAGTTAAATTATTGAGAGGGATTTTTGATTCCCTTTTGTTGAACGGTAAGATTAAGAGGGGTGTTTGTTTATCTTACCGGAACCTCAGAACAAAGACATCCATCACAAGCTACGTTACACCGGGAAGAGTGTTGAGATTATTGATTACAAGGTGCGTACGTAGCAGAATGTGTAGACAAGTGCGTTCAGAGCCACCTGGTATCTGCAGCTGGTACCTGGGTATTATTTCAAGATTTTATGACATGTATGTGTTGCTGTTGAGCAGGTCCTTGGATAGGTAGGTACCAGGTAGGTAGGTATATACTAGGTAGGGTTGGATGTAGTAAAAGTCCGGCTTTATCATATATACTCCGTATGTACTCCATACGTAGACAATCTCAGGCTCTCCCACTCTCCTACTCTCCTACGCTCCTTTTCTTATGCTAATTAGTAGCTACGCCACTTTCAAGCCACCCCCACCATGTTCTTCGTTTCCATGCAATATACGATACTATACTCGACGGGACAGTGGAAAGAGAGGAGGTAAGGTTATTTGTTATTCCGTATCCGGGATAATCTAGTACTTGGCTGCTCCTTCCAACCATATGAGACAAGACAAGAGTCAAAGTGGAGCACTCGCTTCATATACGAGTAGAAGCTCGAGCTCAAATGGTAAAGCGATACTGGGACTATCTACTACCTACCTCGGGCTATCTAGGTAATCTTTACTTTTTGACAGCTTTCAATTCTACTAGGTAGGTACATAGTAGTCATTCAACATATTCCATTCGCTCATTCATTCATTCATTTGCTTAACCCCCTTCAGCTATCTATCTACCTTTTGTCAAATACAAACATCAACGTTTCATAATGGAAGGTGTTGACGAAGTTGAGAATGAAGCTCGAATGCTGAAAGGAGAGCTATATTATGCTTTCGTACCAAAACTCACTGAGAAGCGGAATAGGTGAGAGACAAACGTGATACTATACCAAGGAGATATTCCAGCCCTTCCATTGTCGCTAATAACTATCCTTCTCCAAGATGTCATTATGCTTGCAAAAGATTTAACAGCGCTGGTGATGCCCCAAGGCGAAGACTAGTCGAGCTATGGAAGGAGTAAGCATCCCCTTTTGATTTGATGGCGCTTTGGAGTCTGACGTCTACCAGTATCATCGACGATAAAACCCCTCTTCCTCCAGCAGGATCTACCGAAGAGGAAGAATTCCGTATCTTAGGAGATCAACCATATATTGATGGTCCGATTAATGTAGACTATGGAACAAATCTCAGGTAGATTCCAAAATGCAAATTCACGTTCCGAGAAAGTGCTCATCATCTATAGGATTGGCAAAGGAGTCTATATCAACTTCAATTGCGTATTCCTTGACACCTGCCTGATCACTATAGGGGCTCGTACTCTTATTGGGCCAAGTTGTTCATTCTACGCTGCCACGCATCCATTGGACCCTTTTCTTCGTAACGGTACCAATGGCCCCGAACTTGGAGCTCCCATAACAATTGGCGAAGATTGTGTACGTATTTCTGACAACACTTCACTGGATATTGATACCTTTAGCAAATGGATTTCAGTATCTCTCAGTGTATCCTACTAACAGTTTTGCAGTGGTTTGGAGGTAGTGTCACTGTATGCCCGGGAGTAGCCATCGGCCGAGGTTGTACCATCGGTGCTGGAAGTGTCGTGACGAAAAGTGTTCCTGATTTCCACGTCGTAGCTGGCAATCCAGCGAGAATCATTAGAAAGATAGAGCCAAAAGAGCCAGATCCAAATCTGAAGTCCTGAAGACTTGGAAATTGATATCAGTCGAAATCGCTCTTGCTTTGGGTTCGAATGCTTTATGCATTATGGTAGCATTTGATAGCTCATAGACCTGCCTGAATTGAGAAAGAAGATATAGTCAATACCAATATGTGAATCAATGACCATATAAATGGAACCCATGTTGACATTTGAAAATATCCAGCGTTGTAAACTGCTCCCAGTCTAGAAGAGTGGTGATTAGCAAACAGAAGCCCATATGAAATCAGCGAAATCATAATATTTATACACACATCAAGCCAACAAAGCTCCCTGCCAATAAAGCTTCAATCCCAGCTATCAATCCATATAGAATTGGCATAATTATAATCCAAACGTATTGCCATGCGCTTTTCCCCTTTCCCAATTGCATTATGATAGCGTAAATAACCACTGCCATATGTGTTACTCCGAATACAATGAGTGTCCATAGGAGAGTGAATCGCCATATATCATGAGCGTAGTAAAGGTAATTCGGAACACCAGGCTTCGCATAGAGGGGCCAGTATAGTGATGGGAATGGTGGAGTGGAATAGTCAAGAGGCGCCGGGTTTTCGATTCTAGTACTGCGAGAATGGATTAGTACAGCTGCCAGCTACGAAAATTTGAGATAACTTGCTTGAGAGACGGCATATTTTATCGGAGCACAAAGTTCATAGTAATATTATGAGAGAATGGTATGTACTTAGGAGTCTTTCGTTTAACATCAGGAGTGGTTGTTACAGTGCGACAATGCAGTGTAACTCTAGGCTAGGTGAGCTTTGTGAAGCTTTATTTTGGCGGTAGGCGCATAAGATAAGGCTGAAATGCCTCGGCTGTGAAACTCCTCAGGTACAACATCCAACTCTGTCACCATCACAACTCCATATGATACGGCTGTGTAACACCAAATAACCTTTTATACACCATGATCATATGAATCCTAGTCAAAATTCTTCTAGAAATTTGAATATGGCGGCAGATAGACTTCTTACGACAGTGTTACGTGCATATCACGGCCAGCCCGACCCAGTGGAAACGGATAGGATCCTTGGGACAACTGTCTCGTTACTTACCACTCTCACGAATCCATTGAATATAAGTCTTCTCACATCACATCTACTCACCGCACCTGCTATATGGAATAATACGGATGGTCTACGAATATGTCTTCGAATTATCAGTGTCTTCAATACTGCTGCTATTACAGTGCACAAGAATGAATTAGAAGGTCATAATGAGCAACCACCTTGTGATGCATATCAACCTCGAAAAGGAGGCGGCGTTTGTTCTGATGACTGGGCTCGAGCTGTAATTAAAGGCGCGGATGACAGATCGCCAAGGTGGCAGCATCTACTTGTGATTACAGGTGTGTTGTTGGGTATGGAAAGCGGAGGGAGGCATGGCCTTTCAGGGGGACTTAGAAGTACAATTGAAAGAGCGTTAGTCACGGCAGCAAACTTAGCATTGGAGTACCCGACAAGAGATGGAATTCTTGCAGCAGAATCCATTGTCCTAGCTCTCAATCACGCATTTCCCTTGTTGTCGGACGGAATAAGGGCTGGCCTGAATTATGATAGTTTGGTTATGATAATGGTAAGAACGGTGACTTCAATGGAGGGATATCAGGATGGAATATTCTTAAGATATATTGATGCGGATATCAAACAAGTCCCAGGAGATAAATTCGATTGGTCGTCCAAGTCCAACTCTTTTCTGGAATTACAAAGACAAGCATCAAGCCCTATACTGTCGTCAATGGGTCCACTGTCAAGGTTGATTGCGCATGCAATTGAAAATATGAGTAACTCTTTACTTGCAGTGGAAATCCGAGAGCACCTTCTTTCCTTTACGAGTAGAGTTCTAGAGGGCTGGAAGGGAAACAAGTTATCGGAAATTGATCTGTCAGAAGAAGAGACTTTTTTAACTCCTGAAACCCTTCAAAGAACCGCACCAGTCCTATGGCAGGTACTGAAGAGTGCAATGTTCGCTACTGTAGTAATTCTACAGGGTCTTATGGGAAGGACTTTGGTTGATCCCGTCCTATCGACAAAACGCCTAGCTCCGATAGGTGCATCGGAAACACTCATCATTCTTGGAAACATTCACTTTATCTCATCTCGACTTGGCTCAAACTCTTTCTCTGCATATGTGTTTGTCAATTTGTCTTCTATCGACATACTATCTAATTATCCTCTTGAATCAAGAGAACTTCTTAAAACAATATACCCCACGCAAGCTGGAGAGATTCCAGCCAGCTCATTACAACGCAACCACGATTTGTTCTATCTTAACACTTGCGAGCACTTAACTAATATCCTTAGCCCTCCTGATAATGAAGGCTTGATCATTGGTGTTGCAGCTCCTTATCTCAATCCTACAGCTCATCCTGGCTTCTTGGAAATCTTCGAAGCTGCTCATAGTGCTGTTCTTTCAGTCCTATCAGCTCCTCAAAATACAAAGCTGACGGCCCGATTCATACCAACCTATGTCGATGCTCTATTCAATTCATTCCCCAACAACTTGTCTCCTAGACAGTTTCGTTTCGCTTTTAAATCTTTAATACATATTACCACTCCACCTACACCCCTTTCAACTGCTGAGCCAATGTTAGCAGAAACTCTTCTAGAGATGCTTCATTATCGTGCGATTCATGCACCTACCTCACCATTACCACAATCCGTCTATATGAGAGATACTGCAAGTCAAGAAGATAGCCAAGCATCACTCTCGGAACAGGCTATCCTTATGCTCACTCTATTGGATGCGTTACCTAATCTTCATATCGATGTTCTACAAGCTTGGCTACCAATATCCGCTGAGCTCTTGAATACAATCGAAGATAACTATATGCGGGAACGCTGCAAGGCAAGATTTTGGGAAGTACTAGAGAGCGGGGAGATGGATGTGGAGAGAAGTGCTGTATGTGTGGGATGGTGGAGTACGTGGGGAGGCAGAGATCAAGTACTTTTTGGGAGGGAAACGGTCGATAATGGACCATATATGAGTGGTGGGTTGGGCGAAATTAGAAGTAGATTGTAATAATTGGTATATGAGATGGCAGGATAAATTGATGAGACGGTACGAAATTTATGAGGTGTTAGGAATACTAATTGGACTATAGCATAATTGACAGGGTTAATTGAGAATGACAATTTGGACAAAAAGAAATCTTTGAATGTCATTTTCATCTCATCGTTCACTTTGGCTTCTATCGATGTTGAAAAATGTACCTGAAATAAACCAATTCTGACATCAAGCCAGTGGTGGCCTCAATCATTCCTCTCCATATAGGCTATCCATATTTAAAACTACGTGCAGTATTGAGCGACTAATGACCCAAGTTTTCTCTAACACCGAGTAATCAATGTCAACAACTACGTCCATAATTAAGGCAATGAGATGAAGGGGTTTGACGGAGTACACAAACACATTCCCGATCCATTTAGTATTCTCATGGACATCCTAATAATTTCGAGCTCCTGGATACAATATCCGATACCCACCTCTCTCAAAACACATCTTCCATGTTACCATCACCATCTCACCTTCACCACTTTCCTTACCGGTACAATTAATCCCCGAATGTCACATTGAAAGCCTTATATAAATAATGACGTAGGAGTGATGCAGACGGTAATTGACATGTAGGGTAGATCCACTGGTGATCTTTCTTTTGCATGAACGGACGCTTATGTGCTTATGTGCTTATGTGCGTGCTGATGCGTGGATAACAAGGATGGTGATTCGGTTTTGTTGGGTATGGCGGTATGGCGTCAATATCTATGGATATTGGTGAGGTGCTTTGCTCGATGGTGGAACATAAGTTAAGACTTGGGGGTATGGTCATTCAAGGTTCTTTCAACTTTGTTGTATCAGACGATCTGAGAGCGAACGAGATTGGAATGTTAAATGTAACGGTAACCATTGAATGAAATAGCCATTAAATCATGTCTGCTGAGTCGAACAAAATATCATAAAAATCAAATATCAAATTATCCATCCCGTTGCATTATCCCCCAATCCAATTTCAAGCAATTAATAATTGTCATTCCCAGCAGCAGCACGCTTAGCCTCGCCCTTTTGAACCAAACTATCCTTATGAAGTACATTTCCCGCCTTCTCAAATGCCTTGCCAATTGTAGAATCACCAGACTTGTCAGCATTAGAGCTGGAGGTGTTGTCATAGTCTCTCGAGCCAGTATTTCCAGAGGAGTATTTATCATCTGAGCCGTAGGGGTTTCCGGAGCTAGTCTTGTTGGAATCATAAGAGTCTGTGTTTTCGCCGAGGCCACTGGTTTTGTTGTCTCCGTAACCGGAGCGAGAGGTACTGTCAATGCCGGAAGAGGTCTTGTCACCATATCCAGAGGAGGTCGTGTCCCCGTAACCAGAAGAAGTGTTGTCACCATATCCAGAGCGTGAAGTGCTGTCTAGATCAGTTGACCTGTCTTCTCCATATCCTGAACGGGAAGTAGATTTATTGCCAAGGCCTGAGGAAGTATTGTCGCCGTAGCTAGAGTTTCCACCAAGTCCTGGATCTCCAAGACCAGATGATGTATTATCACCATACCCAGAGCGAGAAGTAGATGTATTGCCAAGACCAGATGAATTGTTATCATCGTAGCCAGAGCGGGAGGTCGAGGAGTTACCAAAGCCCGAAGAAGTGTTATCGCCTAATCCAGAGCCAGTGCTGGCCCCATAGGTTCGATCACTGCTACCAGTTCCGAAGTTGTTGCGATCATCACCGAGGTCTCCTCCGTATTTCGAATTGCTGGAGCCAAACTCATCATCTCTCAATCCTCCCTATTTGTCATCAGCTGTTGTCAAGACAATCATTTACATGGAACTTACAGAGTTTCCAGTATTGAAACCACGGCTTTCTTGAGTGGAAGATCCTCCATATGCCCCAGATTCCTGATCATCGAATGTTGAGCCGGTACCAGCAAGGCCTCTGGCACTGGTAGTGTTGCCGCGACTATCATTTCCGAATCCACCAGTGGTGTTTGCGAAAGAATCATCAGCACTGGATGGAGCTCCCTGGCGGCCAGTAGTGTTATAGGTATCGTCGCTGTTGTAGGTAGACATGTTTAAATATTTATATAGTGATTGGTATTCTGACAAATGTTCTATTGAAGAAATGGTGTGCTGAGATGTTGACCTTTGTTTGTTATATGAATAGATAAATGTGTAGATGCGGGATGGATGAAGGTTACTTATAACAATTCATCGATGAGGTAATAAATCATGATATGATCTAATTGAGGGGTAAGTCTTCAAGAATACCTAGTAGCTGCCAAGAAAGACCCCGCGGGAGCTTGGAATAGTTGGCATACATCCCAATGAGTAAGCAAGCAATAAGTAAATATCTACACCTGTAGACGTCAACTACAATAGTGAAACAAGGATGGACCAAAGAGTTTGCATGCTTCCTTCCGAATACAGTAATGACAAACACCAAGAAAACAAGAAGTTTGAAAGAATTGAGAAACTATTTTCACTCTAGTAGCTGCTAGGCAGGTTCTTACTTTACCTCGAACTTCGCCTTGACGTTAGTTACATCTTTCTACCGTATTGCAAACAAAAAGAACAACAAACAACAACAAAAACAAAGGTTCTTACTTTACCTCGAACTTCGCCTTGACGTTAGTTACATCTTTCTACCGTATTGCAAACAAAAAGAACAACAACAACAACAAAAACAAAAACAAAAGAAATAAGTGAATGACAATCGTCATGATCGCCAGGCGAGGAGATCAAAAACAGGTTACGCGCTGTGGCGGTGCTTATAACAACCACAACAAAATAAACAAGAAATAAGGAGGAAGAACTAATTCTGGCCAATCAAATATACATAATTGCCATATGGGGAAATCCAAAATTTGGAACGCGGAGAAATCCACTTGATCAGCCACAAAGTACCACCGTACCAGTATGTCACCGAAAATCCAATAAACAAGCTTTTTCTCATTTGACAGTACGTACATATCCAATGACTTGGCGAGATTGAATAACTCCTT
The DNA here is from genome assembly GCA_009299455.1 of Monilinia laxa. Taxonomy (NCBI): domain Eukaryota; kingdom Fungi; phylum Ascomycota; class Leotiomycetes; order Helotiales; family Sclerotiniaceae; genus Monilinia; species Monilinia laxa. Next base: position 399,681 of record VIGI01000020.1, read on the forward strand.
GGCTCTCTTTGTCTTATTCTTACTGTATTGCCTTGTCTCAGAAACTGATCGAGATTCATGCATCGATTGTCTTGTTTTTAGACTTGTGATCCTTATGACCGCAAATCTGTGTGGATTTTCAAGAATGTACCCATGCAAAAGTCATCTGTAACCATGACGCCGCCCTCCTAAAGTACATAACCGAGTCTCGTCTAGATAATTAATATTGCCGTTGTATGCTGTTGCATTCCACCGTTGTGATATCAATGCTTCAAGGTGATCGTTTATCTCACGTATTTGCTATGTCAAATTAGCGCGCCATCGTTTGAATTACTTCATTTACCACTGCTATGAAGTTCTGAAATCTTAACATACCTCATGAATTTTTTGTGGAAATCAGAACGTAGTAAGTCCTGGATTCAGTCAGCTATCCGTGTGGTCTGCGTCAGGGTTGTGTAGCATACATTGACGAACTCCTTCTTGCCTTTATCTTCAGTTCCACGGGCTTGGTTTTTGAAAATAACATCATCGTCCCATCTGTAAAGTCATGTTGGTGAAATTTTCTCCACGAAGTTGAAAATTACCCAAGCATACCTTCTTTTTACATTGAAGTCGGATTTCGCATTCAGTAGTGGATTGCCAAGAGCAATGTCATGTTCTCGCTCCGCTTCTTCTGCAGCTAGTCTTTCTCGTTCCTGTTAGACCATCAAAATTAGCGGTGACTCTAACATTCCAAAATCCTTAATCTAACCTCTTGTTCTCTTTTCTCGGCACGCTCACGCTTAATTTTTTCGAGTTCCCGTTGGAGCTCTGCAGTTTCATCTTCATCATTATCACTAACACCGTGTGAGTCTCTTTCCCAGTAATACGTGTAGAAAACCAGCGAACCTGTCATCATCACTGCTATCACTATCCCCGGCACCATCCGAATCGGCATCTATATCTCGAGTTTCTTCTAGAATGCGCCGCCGCTTTGCTTCTGGGTCTTCTTCATCGTCTTCCGCTGAACCATTCTCAAGTTGTCTCTTGGATGGATTTGTAAACGATTGTGTATCTTCGATTGCGGCGCTCGACCCTCCTTTAGTTTTGGCAAAATGCGCTGCTTCGGCTTGTAATAATTCTGCTCGCAGGTCTCTGACTTCGGCAGCTGCATCTCCTCCTTGCCCTGGTTTCCTATAACTCGATTAAGCTGATATTTCCCAAAACGAATGGCGAGTATTTGTACCGAAACTTTAATTGAGTATGAGCTGGGAGTAGTCGTTGGTGATACGCCGGTCCTCGCTGTGCTTCTTTTCCCCTGGCCTATTTTCCCATCAGGATTATTCATAAAGTTAAACGCGATTCTACTTACGGGATCGAAAGTAGGTCTATGTGCTTTGTAACTGTTAGTACAATTAATCCAGATTTTATTTCTCCAGGAGAAAACTTACCGGTCGTCATTTTGTTTGCTATATAAATTGATCTGATGTTGATAAAAGATAAGTGAAGGCCAGGCGCGATAAACCACAATTGAATGTAAATAAGGCTGCGCTAAAGTCCGATTAGATCTCACCGCCTTCCGGGTTGGCAAAAAGAAATCTTGGGAAACAAGAAAGGTGCGCGCGCAACATGCGAATTCAGCGTGCATCTTCACCATTAGCAAGCAATTCGGGATGCCTCGAGAACTAGAGCCTTCTATAAATGAGAAGCAGTTCTTTTCGAAAGCCCTCAAAGAGAACTTGAGGATTGATGGAAGAAGTTTTGATCAATTCCGAGCTCTAGAGTTAGAGTTTGGAGATGAATATGGTGTTGCAGATGTGCGATTAGGAAAGACAAGGTCAGTGATAATTTCAGAATTTGCGCTGATAAGAGGCACGTTGTGATTTGTATTTCTTTATGAAACTGGCCATACTTTTTATTAAGACTAATATTCCTCAGAGTCTTAGTCAATATTACAGCAGAAGTAACGAGTCCATTCCCAGACCGTCTCTTCGATGGGATCTTCACCATCACAACGGAACTCTCACCTATGGCCTCTCCCGCTTTCGAGACCAATAGACCAACTGAACAAGAAGTACTTCTCTCTCGCCTTCTCGAAAAAACTTTACGTCGCTCTGCAGCTCTCGATACTGAATCTCTCTGTTTAATTGCTGGTCAGAAATGCTGGTCCGTTCGCGCTGACGTTCATATCTTATCGCACGACGGGAATCTTATCGATGCATCATGCATTGCTATAATAGCGGCATTACAGCACTTCAGAAAACCAGACACGAGCACAGAGGGTGAGACAGTGACTGTCTACACTTTAGCTGAGAGAGAGCCTGTACCATTGAGCCTTTTACATTTCCCACTTTGCGTGACGTTTTCGTTCTATGGAAAGGGTGAAGAACAGACTAGATTGGTGGATACTACATTGTTGGAAGAGCAACTACGAGAAGGCAGTTGTACCATCAGTATGAATCGGCACGGGGAAGTTTGCCAAATTGCCAAGCTAGGTGGCATAGCAGTCGATGCCTTGGAGTTATTACAGTGTACGAATATCGCGCTGGAGAAAGTCAAGGATATGACTGCATACATCACAAAAAGATTGCAAGAAGACTTGAAGAAAAGAGACAAGGGAGGGCTCATGGCTGAACTTAAAGCAGATAATTCAAGATGATGAAGATAAAATCTATGTCTGATATGTATGGTTGATTCTATTACGGACTCCTTTTGAACAAAAACCTCCCAGCCCGGCATGCAAAATCAAAGTCGAAGGCTAATTCCAAAGCCCAATACCAATGCTCTATAAAGTACACCGGGGTATTGGATATTCAAGCTCCTCCAGAAATAGATCAGAACGCCACCCATTGATGCAAACTCGCATTCTTAACGCCAAGAGACAATAGAATACAGCAATAAGATCAAATATGTTCATCTCGTTCTTCCAGTTCGCGTATGTACTTTACAAAAGTTTTCTTGTGAGTCTATAAAACCGTTAGGTCATTTCTAAACCAAATGCGGTAAGGGATATGAGAATCTTACCAGACCGGCATAGCGGCCGTCTTTCAACACACAGACATATCTCAAGCCAAGCTTCACAAAGCATTCGTAGACTAAGTCCATTGGGGAACGAATATCCAAAGCCACCGGTGCCTATTTATCTTATGTCAGGACTGATTCGGGAATGCAAGTATTCAAATGTAGCTTACAGGGTCAATATAAGGCGTAAAGTCGGTAGGATCAGTATGTTCTTCTTCATCAGAATCATCATAATTGTTGATAGTCGCCATGAGGCACAAAGTGCCTTCCTCGTTATCGAGATTGTCAAGAGCAAATTCTAGATCAGGCGCTGGTATCAAACCAACAAGAACATCATCCCTGATGATTGGCAATCCACCATCAACCTCACCGGCCTGATGGAGAATTTCCAACCTTTGGCGTAGACTGCTAGCAGGAATCATGGGAGAGACTGAGATATCAATTACTCTTTCTCTTCGAACTCGGGGAACAATATCTGCAAGATCAGAGGTGAAAACCGGTTTATGCTTGTTGTTAAGAAATGGGTAGGCGTTAAGATTAGTCAATAAATCCTGGGAAAGTTAGTCTGTCTTCTTTCCACACTCATCACATTTGGTCCTTACGTATATGCTCAGAGGTTCCATGAAATCTGCAGTCCATTTTGAAACCAAGACTGCAAGTGAAAAGGGCAAGACATAATCGAGACTGCCCGTCAGTTCAAAAAGAATGACTGCTAACGTCACAGACAATCTTGTCACACCACACATTGTAGAACCTGCAGCAATGAGGGCGTAGACTCCTGGAGTGATACATGATGTACCACTCTCGTGGGCAGCGCAACTCCCAAATATGGATGCGTCGGGAAATCGTAACACCAGCCACTGTACCAAATGACCGACAATCCGGCCAAGTAGACCGCCTACAACCATCGATGGGACGTATATGCCCGCGGGAACTTTCTGTGCCAAAATATTAGTGGATAATCATACTCTCAAGGATTGATGGTAAGATGCAACGGTTAATTACCATCACTCCCAAGGACAGGATAAACTTACAATGCCAAATGTGATAATGGTCAATAGCCCCTTGATAAAAAACGCAATAGCTAATTGTCCAATAATCGGAAAAATCTCATGGACGTTATTGGGGCAGAGACCCATGTTATCTGACTTATCAGTATCACAAGGGCTAGCTAGGTTGAACAATAATTTTGCAACTGGGATTTTCGTATAGGGGTTCCAATACCCAACAAGACCTGTAAGTAAAGCAACCAATATGACCTCGAATAAAGGCCACTTCTTTACAATTGCAATCTTACGGAAAGACTGGGCCCATGACCGAGATGCCTTGATGAATATTGCCCCGGTCATTCCACCGAGTACACCAACCATAATGAAAGCGGCAAGTTCGAAGAATGCCCAATCTGATAAGTACCGAACCTCGAACATGACGATCTTATTGGTACCATAAGGATTAAGAAATTTCAACGTCAGCGCAGCGGTAATACAACAGAAGAAAGTTCGAAATAATGTTTTAGCCGGAAAAAAGTACGCCACTTCTTCCAAGGAAAAAAGAACACCACCGATAGGGGCCCCAAAAGCTACCGCAACACCGGCGGCCGCAGCCGCAGACAACACCTCCCTACGTTTCCCGTCGTTATCATCGTATTTGGAGAATAGACGGCATGCAATATTACCCACACAAGTTGCAATGTGTACGAAAGGACCCTCCTTTCCCAAACTCAGGCCAGACGCAACACTCAATATGAGGGCGAGCGTTTTGACGAGGAGGGTTTTGAAGCCAAGAAATCCATGCAATACAAAGCCACTGAGTATTACCCGTACTTCGGCCACTCCACTCCCGGCAGCGGAGTAATAGATCATAGGGGCGTTCGCTTCGGGTTCTAGTTTGTTCTTCGGGCTGGCATTACCATCAACTGCCGCACGAGAACTATTTCGGCTAAGAGCGCCAAGGTTCTCATCGAGTGTAGATAGTTGATATGTTGATGGTACAACCGTTTTTGTAGTCAGGGTTAAAAGGCATGCTGCCGTTGCAAAAACGACCACGAGGAAAACGTAAATGAAGAATTCAGTTACCTCCTCACTGAAAAAGGGTATTTCGACATAATTGGACCAAGATTTCCAAGAATCGCATTGATTCCCATCGGGGCAGCATCTCTAGACCTGAGGTCAGTATACTTATTATCAAATTATGTAAATAAAAAAACCATATTGAGCTCTTTGATGAAGCTGGGGCCAACTTGGAAGGTGTGGTGTGCTAATTTGAAAGGCATGCCGAATAATGAACGAAAATGAAGAAAAGTCCGCAAACCTTTTCACTTATAAAGAATCCATCATGACAATAGCCGTCCTTCCAATCAAAAATGGGAGTTTCCGATACATCAACGACATATGCTATCGTAGCTGTAACAAATCCAACTAGAGCACTTAATATCCAACCTTGTGTGCCATCAAAAAATGACTTGACCCGACCTCGAATATCTTTCCTGCTTCGAAGACCCTTCACCCGGTATGCATCTGCAATACTGTCATGAACCCAATCTGTTGAAGTAAACTGATCGTACCAAACTCTGTCATCGGAGACCAACATGCTTTTAGATTCCCGCATCTGGTCCTTGGGTCCATGTCTTTCCGAGGTCAAGGCCGTGACTAAACGCTGGCCCCAGGATCCGGCGCGGCTATGATGTCGACTTCCTCGTAAGCTACCTATCGGTGGTACAAATTAGCCTAGAGCCCAGTGGTATGTGAAAAGGCAGAATCCTGGAAATCTGTGATAAGACAAATGACTTGCCAGAGAAACTGTGATGGCTTGGTAAATATGGACGATTGCTTTCTGCAGCGCCACCAAGGCGTATACGGGAGCGACCAGCACTTGGAAGAAGAGGAGTTCGCTCGTCGGAAAGGTTGCTAATCGATCTCTGGAGAGTTCTCATAGCTGTAGGTGAGGGTGGAGTTGACGACTCCCTCGATTCCGGTGGCATATTCAACGGCATTGTAGAATGAATACCATTATGGTTCTTGCCAGAATACGGCATGTCGGAAATGTCTCGGTGTGTGTCACTTAATACATTGCACAAATATGAGAGATTGTTGTAACGACGACAGGGTGCGCAACAGCAGAAATCGAAAGCAAGCTTGCATGCAGAAGTGGGAGACTGGGGATGCAAAAGGAAGGGGACAGGGAAAGGGAAAGAAGATATGATAAATAAGAATTTTAAAGCAGTAGCCTATTTCAAATCATCAGCCACACGGCTTCGGCAATGACTGGATGTTGAACTGTACAGTAGGGATTGTAGGTATTTGAATTGAATTGAATTGAATAGAATAGGAAGTTGGAGGGGAGAGGGGGAGGAGGAGGAGGGGGAGAAGGGGAGAAGGTGAGAAGGTGAGAAGGTGAGAAGGAGAGAAGGGTAGAAGGATAGAAAGGTAGAAGAGGAGAAGAGGAGGAGGATTGAAGAATAGAAGGACAGAAGGATAGAAGGATAGAAGGATAGAAAGGTAGAAGAGGAGAAGAGGAGAAGGATAGAAGGACAGAAGGACAGAAGGACAGAAGGACAGAAGGACAGAAGAACAGAAGAACAGAAGGATAGAAGTGTAGAAGCGTGTAATAAAAGTGTATAAGTGTATGAGTGTGGTGATAAATACAGTAGAAGTAGAACTGGGAAGAATTGCGGACCTTGATGTATGCATGAACTAATGCTACGGTAGGGATACAGTGCTATTATTACTATTACTGCAGGTAGGCAGGTCGGTCGATAGTTACTCCGTAGGTAGATACAGTAGCAGATGGAGGAGAAACAAGGGTCTTCGAAAGGCTAGCCACTGCTAATCGCTGCTAGTCGGGTATTCAAACAACCTTGGGGATTATCATTGAGTGGTCCTGGCGGTCGGACCTTCTTTAATAGCTTTGGATTTGTAGTTGTCAATGGGTAGGTGGGCAGGCATATATATATATATATATATATATAACATGGGAATGAGTGAATGAATGAATGAATGAATGAATGAACGAATGTATGAATGTATGAATAAATTAATTAATCAATAAGAATAAAAATAAAATAAAGATGAGAATAGATACATGTGTAGAGGAATTCGAAAAGAAGCATCTGACGAAGAATATTGCATCATCTTGATCATCAATCACTCGTGATCACCTACACCTACACCTACCTCTACCTATATTTGAGAGGGAAAAAGACTCGTCGGCAGCAGGAGTGGGGGCTGAGAGGAGATGATATGGTACAGTCAGTTAATACAATACCTCAAGAGAGAAAAAAAAAAAAAAAAAAAAACTGTCCAAGGACAGTATGTTCTTGGGAACCTTGTTAGAAGTCACAAGCCGTTGTGAAACATACGAATGCATTCATTCTTGTGATCTGCCACCTGTGGAGTGGCTAAGCCATGCAGCACGCGTCGTCACAAAATAGGTGTTGTGTAACCAACCGATCTATGTTGATGATACTGACTTGTGTTGATGAAGCTACGGACTAGGTAACCAACCAATTAGAATTGATCATTTGTACTTCACCCTTTGAACTTGAGCAAGTAGCGAAATCGCTCGTGAGCTAATCCGTACTTATTACTATATACTCATTACTACCTAGGTATCTATAGGTACTGAAGGGAACGGATCGTAGCTAGCAGCTGCAGGTGGGCATTAAAGGGGAGATTTAAGCGTAGCGCGTGATATCGGAAAAGCCATCAACATTGTAGCATTACAGGCACAATACAGTTCTCTGCTTATTCAACACTTAGGTAATGACACTATCCGGAAAGTGTCTTCTGATTATACATACTACCTACTACTTATTTCCTGTATGTAGAAAACTGAAAGGTCGATTGTACCAATCACCCCATGGAATTCTTGATATGCCTACTAGGTCTCTTGAGCACTCTGTACTGTACCTAGTAGGTCTTTCGAGTAGATCCTAAGAGAATATGAAATACGATACGATGCGATGCGATGCGATGCGATACGATACGACATGTATGATTCATCTGGGCAACTCAAGATAAGCTGTGGAGAGTCCCAGTTCGGTGCTATCTTGTGTACCCGTGGACCTACCTACCTAGCAGTACTAGGTAGTATATACAACTACTCCCGCCAAAAATTCTAATTAACTAATTAACCCCACTCATCATCACTTCTTCCTCGTCGTCTTCTCCTTCTTGTTTCCAGCTTGGTTAAACTATTCTCCTTTGTACTTAGGCACTCTTCTCAACTACAAATACCATATTCACAGACAATTTAGACATCCTAGCTTACCTGATAAAGCTGACCGCTGTTGACGTTGGATTACATTCAAGATCTTCCTTTGATCTCGACTCTAATTTTGACTTGGTTGTATCAAGCCGAATATTCCTTACCACTTGCCACTCCCCGGCTTCCCGTCATTGCATTGCCGCTGTTGTCTTGAGATTAAAACGGGAAAAGAAGAACGCCTTCTCAACGCCACCATACCCAGTATGCCTTTCAAAAGATATCCCCAATTTATCCTATTGGGTGATTCCATCGTTCAATTCTCGAGTCATTTGCGGGATGGTTTCTCGTTTACTGCAGGTCTTGAAGAGCGTGAGTTGATTGCGTACCATCTGGTCTCTTGTTGACTCTTATTTAGATTGTTCTAGACGGCTTCAGGTCATAAATCATGGTCTAAGCGGGTACAATACCGATAATGCTCTTGAGATCCATCAGCATCTTGTGCCAGATCCTACTTTTGCTAAAGTCTCCTACTTGGTACGTTAACGAGTACCATGTGCAGGATTTGCCCCTCCATAGAAATTCCTTCTTAAAGTCCCTCCAATGTTGGTGTGGAGTGGGTCTCAGGTTCCTTCTGGTCATACTAATAGAATGTGCTGCAAGCTCATCCTTTTTGGCGCAAATGATGCATGCTTTTCGGGTGGTCCCACAGGCCAATATGTTTCATTGGAAAACTACAAGAAAAACACCGAAGCCCTTCTCCATCATTGGAGTTCCATAGCTCAACATCCTACGATCCTGTTGGTTACACCGCCACCAATCAATGAGATTCAACTTGAAGAGCAAGATCTTCAAAGGGGTCACGCTTCTCTCACGCGACAACAGGAGAATACTGCCAAATATGCGGCAGTTGTTAGAGAAATTGCTACGGAGTGGAAAGATCGAAATGTGGTATTGGTTGATCTTTGGAGGGCTTTGATGGATAAAGCAATAGAGTTGGGTTCGGATAAGATGATCGATGTTGAAACAATTGGCACAAAACGTGCTGGAGATGACCAACCTATGAGAACTCTTCTCACCGATGGGCTTCATCTTTCTAGCGAAGGATACAAGGTATTCTTAAACGAAGTAATACCCTTGGTGGGAAAGGAGTGGAAGGATGAGCCCTCTGATAACCCGAGTTGGGTGTTTCCACATGTGAGTATATCATCTCTTGTTCCATTCAGAAAATTCCAGAAATTGTTTTCTAGGTGGTGCTATATCCTTCAAGGTTTGACGTGAATATTGCTAACATTGTCATAGTGGACTGTAGCCCCTAAGTTTAGTAGTCATTAACGGGGGTGCTTTTTACCCAGAGGACGTGCAAATGAACGCCCCACTGTAATTAATAGAAGTGTTCGTTATACCATATCCATGAATAGCTATAGAGGACTGGCAAGACTCTCGAGTTGATCTCGAGTTGAAAGAGAATGAAAGGGGTCAGGCTGACCAAAGGCCCCTTTTTAACACTTGCCTCGTTACTTGCCGTCTAGCTATAACTAACTCACGGAAAGATCTTCCAGATAGCAAAATACAAGCCAGCCAGCTAGCTTGTACTAATCACTAGAAAAGTTAGGCCGAGCGATTATTTCTAATAGCTTGTAATTCGATGAGAAGATGATTAGAAACATAACTACCTAATACCTCCTTATGGCTGCTATCTAACATCCCCCACCGGTACCTAGCGATAAAATCCCACAGCTGATAAAGCACTAAGGTTACCCTTACCATTTTACAGGTAGAATGACTAATTGAAGGAAAAGGATCAACCGAGTTAGATTCTACCGCCAGAAAACAATACAATGACGGATCTTTCTATGTAAGATATCTACCTAGCTAGGCAAATAATACAGATCGGCGTCACAACAATAATCAGCACTTTCATATATGCTCAATTTATACAAATACATAAAGTCTCTCTAAAGACAAAGGTTCCAATCTATTGTGTATTGTGTGTTGTGTGTTGTGTGTTGTGTGTTGTGTGGCACAATCATCGTAATTTCATTAATACTTAGGTACTGACTGACTGGTCTACTTATCCCCCCCACTGCAACCAACTCCATTCCTCTCTCAAAGACAAACAAAAGACGAACGATAAATATCAAATGACAAACAACAAACAACAAACTATCTGCCAAAACGAAAGCAAGCTGAAGTAAATACAGCAAAGAAATTCAATCTGATACAATTCAACCTATACGACCGACACCTTCTGCGTACCCTCATAATACTTCAAGAAAGTTTAAACTCCTCCGCCACGGCGTTCCTCTTCGTCCGATACTCACACAATTCATAAAGAACAATTGGGCACAGCAATTCTCAAAGACTCTTCGTTCACCTTTCAGAGCCAGTTTCGTTTCATAAATTCATAAATCATCAGTCTCGGTATTAGGAATACATCGGCCATACTAGGTGGGAGAGAGTCTTCAAGATTCCAAGTTGTAGGCCGATGCCGTGGGGGAGGCTCACGAAGAGCCGCTGTGTACTTCGCAGGCATTGAGCACAAGACTTGAGGATCTAGCTTTCTGCCCAGAAGCTCAAAGGTTACCTAGGTTCTGAATCTTTCAAAGCATATCTCCTTCCTATCGGGAAACACAACGCAGCGGCCCCTCCCAAACGACAGATCACAACCATCATACGGAACTTTTACGGCAATCTTCATTGGTCGGCATCATTTGATACTACTCCTATGCAATCAGGCATAAGTCTTGAAAGGCAAAATTCCGTAGGGGCTACAAACCAGGGGTTGGAATGGATTCACAGATCCCGGCTTCTCGAGAAGAACTCTATCATGTTCAAATGGACGTGAAGCATGTACAAGCTGTACAAATCAACCATTCCGACCGTATTATGAGATTGGAGAAGCGCCAAGCCGATGATGCTGCCCTTAAGTCTGTCTGGGGTACAAACTCTCCGTTTCCTGGCATTCTGAGTGGCACCCCCCAGCATGGTAAGTGATAGATTCAATTCTCATAAAATTGGTTCGGCTAACAAAATAAATTATAGGTCCCGTTCACAACTCACCCACCAATGTTTTCGACGATTTTGACGACGAAGAAGAGCAAAACCTGCTTGGTAGTCTTCATCTAGACAATGACGAAGAGCCGGTTCGTAGAGGTGCTTCCAGAGCAAATAGCGTACGCTTTGATGTAAGCGCTCTACAAGGGTCACATTGGGCACAAGCTTCAAGGTCATCGGGGGAATATGGTCCCATTCGCCCAACTAGTGGGTTTGGTAGTCATCCTATGACAGAACGCTCTTCGTCACACAAGTCGGATGGAAGACATAGCTCTGCTGGACATTCTGTTCACTCGACCCATTCTGTTCCTTCTGGGCGCACAAGTAGTCTAGGTTTGGATACCAATTTTATGATCGGCAACCCAGACGATGATTCGCCCATGGAGACACCGGACCCTCCTCCAGGTCTATTCATCCTTGGATCAGTACCCTCCATTATCAGATGCTGGCTCACGGTCAATTTCTCCCACAGTGCACTCCTATATGCCGATATTTGTACAGGTTCACAGAAATCTGTTCTTGACTATTCGCTTGTGAAAGAGCTTGGCCTGACAAACCAAATGCAAAAGGATCCTGCCAAGGGACGCTACATGATCAGGCTACCCGTCTATCTCCCGGAGGCAATCATAACGCAACCATCTTCCAGATCAAATAGTCCGGGTCCTCAATTACCCACTCTTACAGCTGATTTTGAGGTAGTTGGAATGAATCCACGATCCGCTTCTGATCTCAAGAAAACTATACGCGTATTTATTGGTAGTGATACCCTCCGTGCGCATAATGCAGATATCCTTTTCTCACAGAATCTCATGACACTCTTCGGCAATGATCGTAATAAACTATCTGTACCATTTGTTCGGCCAGAGAATGAACTTCTCTTCAAGCATTTGTGCATCACCAATATTCCACCTGAGAAGAATGAGCTCAAAGCAACGGCTCTCCCTTTTACTCCTAGTGAACAGAGATCCAAGACCAGCACCACTGGCCCAAGTGATGTAGTTGATAAGTTACGTGGTGATCATGTCAAGCCAGTGAACTCAGATATCCAATCCGAAGGTCTTGCAAAATCACAAATCAACTCTACCACTATCTTATCCTCGTCTGTCCAAGGTAATGCTCCTAAATCTGAACCTGATATTTCAATGAAGGGCAACGATAACTCCTCAGACTCTGAAGGGCTATACAAATCAGATCAAAGGATGACCGATGCAGACAAAGTCGAATCCACGAACACAATCAACAACCCTAAACGCGAAATGCCAGTGGGGACTTGGGGATCATGGAGACAAGGTAGTACCCCCTTGACTTCTGATCACAATAGCGATTCTACTAGTGGATATCAAAGAGCAGTTCGTGGAGGTCGCAGTATGAAAGTCCTGAAACCATCGAGATCTATCTCATCGCCGTCGACTTCAGCTGCAAGCCATTCACCATCTTCGGGGACGAGAACAGGTGCAGCTTATGAACCGGCTCCTTCGCGATCAATGGCTGATCTCAAACGAAAGGATCAGCTCAACGGGACTGACAAACAACAGCTTCGTTGGGAATCAAAGAAAGTAAGTTCGGATGAGCAGAAGAGCACTAAAGTGATTACAACCATTCCAAGATCCTCAAATCCTGTCGGCGGTGCTTCAGCTTTTGCATGGATGAATGCCAGCAAGCCAAAGGCTTCAGCCACATCCACAGATTCCTGATGTATGATTGAAAAGCACGTGATCTGAGTAAATCATGTGGAGTAATATTTATGTAGTCGACTCGACGTTCAAGATAATTTAAATCAAAAATGTAGTATTTCCAACCATATATGTTTGTGCATTCTCTAAATATCTCTTTCACATTTTACTAAGAAGAGTGCTCATAACATCCTTTGTACTCACCGAAGATTCCTTCACGAGAGTAGCAATCGCCTTGAACCTACAAAAGTAAATGTTAACGAAACTAGGAATTACATTATAGGGCAGTAAATGTTTCTTATTACTTACTCAGGAATACTAGAGGAATTAGCTTGACTTGTGTATCATGAAAAGAGAGAAATCTACATACCTAGCGCCACCCATAACCTCATATATAATAGACTCTGAAGTCGTCACAATAGCACCAGCGGCTCTCAACCGATCAAGCGCTATGGGTATTTCCTGCGGATTACAGCTACTCACCCCATCAGCTAACACATATACCTGCGTCATGTGTTAGTATCCCTAGTCTTTGTAAGAAGCGGATCCTACTTTGTGGCCATTGGCGAGCAAATCTAAAGTCGTCTGTGTAACGCAGATATGCGATTCGATGCCCACGATGATTACTTCAGATGGGGTTGCAGAGTTGAAGTGTCGGGATATGGAGGGGATCCACTAGATTAGATTTTTGAGTTAGCTAGAAATGAAATGTGGTGGTACGAAGCTCCAACGTCGTGGTCCGTATATATTGTACATTGATTATAAACTTCACATACCATGCTAAAGGCCAACTTATCCGCATGCTCAACGGCATTAGGAATACTAAGCTCAGCACACGTCTCGCCTAGTCGCGCGCGGTTCTGTGTCGTAGCAAAGATGGGAATGTGGAGGATGTCGCTTGCTTTGATCATTTTTTGTGTCGTAGTGATGCTTGGAAATGACGGTTAGTGATGGAAATAGAGCTTGGAGAGTAATGAACGCACACTTTCTCATATTCCCAGATTCCTTTGCGGAATTTCTCTTGAATGTCGCAAATGCTTTTTGATGCAGAGGTTAGTGATGGGAGAGAAGGGAGGGAGGTGTGGTAGTGGGTGGTCGATAACGAACAAAAGGGCGGGCCTGTCTATGTTGGGTGAGTTTGTGAGAGCTGGCTTTGATGGAGGTATATGTGCTTACGTAGACATTTTCCTACTTGGTCTATCATTTTGATAAGATATGTAGAAATACCTAGTATACTTGGCTTTTTTTACTTGTCGGCGGTGCTACTTGTATGTCCTGGGGTAGTGAGGTATATAAGCCGAGATGATGTGGAGCTAAGCTAGGCTAAGCTAATGGACCGGAGCGTGTTCGCGTGCCGAAGTAGCGTCTCGTTCCGGATGAAGGGGTTCTTGGTGGGTGTGGCTTGGAAAAAGTAAATTGCACGTCAGCAGCTGGAATTTTATGCAGGTACAAAGTATATCCAATGTCATAGGTTTATTGTAGAGTGATTATACTATAGCTTCAACTCTCGCTCTTTCCAGCCATCGCAAATCACCCTGAGAGTTTGCTTTCTGTATAATGTATAGCTCATCAATCAGCGCAGGAACAAATGTACCCGGACCTTTCACATCATCTCTTATAGCTGCTATTTCAGCAGCGATTTCATAGTGAAGTAATGCTGAGAGTACAGCCAGAAGCTTGTCACCGCGATTGACGGCCAACATTGCTGAGATAATGGTGCCTAAAACGCACCCACTCCCTGTAATCCTACCCAGGATTTCATGTCCATTAGAAACTGCTAGAGTACGTACTCCATCACTCAAAATATCAATCACCCCAGTCATTAACACTACATTACGCTCCCTTAATGCTAAATCGCGTACTATGATTGCTTTCTCCATGGGACTTAATGTACTCGCACCACTGTCCACACCTCGCTGTTGAATAAGTGATCCGGATATCGTCTTGATTTCACCCTCGTTTCCTTTGATTGCATCAAAATAACCGCTAGCCAGAAGTGCCTTCACTGCTGATCGTCTTACAGCAGTGGCCCCACATCCTACCGGATCAAGTACAACAGGTCCTCCTTCCTTATTGTATGCCCTCAAGGCCTCTGAGTAATTTTGCATACCTTCTGGGGTAACCGTTCCCATGTTGATGACCAAGCTTCCTCCGAGTCTTGCAAGGTCAGTAGCCTCTTCTCCATAATTTGCCATGATAGGTGAGGCTCCGATTGCCAGAGCAACATTGGCCGCAAGGTTCTGTACTACAAGATTGGTCATATTATGAGACAAAGGTGTTTTGTTAGCGACCTCTGCTATGACACCTGGAACTTGTAACAAAAGTTCTCGGGGGTCTTTCTTTGTTTGATCATTCGGTGAATGTGCCGAAGCAAATGGAGGCGGTGTCCATATGAGTTGGGAAAGCTCGCTGGCCGCCTTTTCGGCATCTTGTGCTGCAATAATGGCACTAACGATAGCCACACCATCAAGCTGCTTCCCCAGTGCTGCAGACTGATACAAGACACGCTGTAAGTTTGATGAATTGATGCCTCCTATTGATACAGTTCGCACTTGACTCCCTGATTTATGCAAGAAATCGAGGATTTCCTTCGTGCCAGCAGTTCCAATAATGTCCTTGGTGTTGGTTTTCCTATTTGATATCCATCAGTGTCCGTTCCATTGTTTTGTGCAATTCAGCTCAAGACTGAAATTTGATTAAAATATTGTTGTCATTAAACAAAGGTTATGTATTGTAATGTTGTCTAGTAAAGAGAGCATCACTTGAACTCAATTTACTTTTCAATATCAAATCCTCAATCTGAGCTATTAATACATGCTTACGTTGGTGTGGCAAACATAGTGCCTATCCCCAGATAATCTGCACCATTTTCAGATGCCGTCAAAGCTTCCTGGATATTGGATACTGTTACTCCGATGATTGCATCTTTACCCAACAATACCCTTGCTGTAGTCAGGTCTAAAGTGGAGTTAGGAGCATGAAGAGGGAGAGAAATGTATCACCTTGGTCATGAGAGAAACCTACCCATATCATCCTGGCCAATATGTACACCTTCACAAGCAACAGCAAGAGCAACATCAATTCGATCATTGATCAAAAGTGGTACTTTGTATTTTTGAGTGACAGTATGTAACTTTTTGGCGGTAGCAATGAGAGCAGATGTATCACTAACTTTGTCTCGATATTGGACTATAGTCACACCTCCACGGATTGCGGCTTCTACCACCTCAACAAGATCTCTACTACCAAGTATAGCAGGAGTAGAATCCGTCACGAGGTAAAGAGAGTAATCAACATTCTTAAAAGCCATGTTGGTAATGATAGATAGGAGGAACGGAAAGGGAAGGGAAGGGAGGGGAAGAGAAGGAAAAGAATAGGAAGTGAGGCAGGTTATGAGTATTCAGGATTTGAGTAGGATTTGAGTAGGATGATTGAAAATGAGGAATGAATATGAGTGAGTAAATTGCAGCACGTGTATTCCTAGAGTAGACAGTAGATTCAGCGAAATACTAGAAATTATTTTATAATTTATAATTCAATATTTAATAAATGATATTAAGTATAATATAGTATCATGTAATAAAATACAATACAAAGATGATTATATTATTAATTAAATTTATAGTATATGTTTCAATTAAAGGGATTTAAGAGAAAATTATAATATAATATTAATACGTACTTTATAAAATAATAATATTTGTTTTAAATAGGAAATATGAAGAATATTATAATTATACCTCTTTAATACTATTACTTACTATTTATGATTTACTTGTCTATATATAGAGAACTACCAAATCAACTAGCGTATAAAGGTAGTATTTTATAGTACTTTTATATTTATAATATATCGGCACTTACCTTTTCTTAGCTCCATTTATCTCACCTTTTTTTTTTCCAAGCCAGGGCTAGTTTTTCACCAATTCATTCATACCCGAAACCTTTTTACCTTCTTTTTTCATTTACACACACACACACAACGATCCATCTTCTCATCTTCTCTCCTCCTTCCTTTACCCATACAAACAAACAAACAAACAAACAAACAAAAAACACATATCAACAATCAACAATCAAAGGGACAGTCAACAACTTCACCAACAATACAAGAATACTGTATTTATTGAAGATCCTTTCTGATCAGCAAATATATTTAAGGACAGGTACGGACCACTCTCTCCTATCCCATCTTCCCCCAAAAAATACATCAAAATTAAACAACAGAGCATATATCTGACAACTTCAAGAATAAGTCAAGCTACCGTCTTGCTTTTCGCCCTTCTACCTGTCAGATACAACTTTAATCCCAAGAACGAAAAGACCTTCAGGAGGGACTCGAGCTTTTTCCTCTTTGCAAACAAGGACATTCTTCCCTCATAATCTTCAACCAAAGCTATCAGCACGTACAGTGATACATTTGCGTTATATGTATCTCACACCCAACGCCAACGACCTCAGACATCAGCCGCCTCTCGAGCTGCAACCATTTCGCATACCGCGGAAACCTTGTAGTTCTTACTTCAGCTCCAACGGCTAAGTATTACCATCCACGATTCGAATGTTCCCGTAACCACTAAACAATATTCACCCAATCTCGACCGCCTTTGCTCCTCTAGGAAGTCAAAACTTTTCTGCATGTTATATCTCAGATCCTCAGATTGTCTAACAAATATCTGCACCCCTTAAATCTCACGAAAATAAATATTTCGACACAAGCTACCTATCAGCAATCATGGCTACCGTTAATATCCGTCGCGATGTCAAGGACAACTTCTACAGATACAAGATGGAGAAGATCCAATCCAAAATTGAGGGAAAAGGCAACGGAATAAAGACCGTCATAGTCAACCTCACCAGCATCGCCAATTCTCTGGCCCGCCCAGGAGCATATGTTATCAAGTATTTCGGCTTCGAGCTCGGAGCTCAAACCAACACCAATCCCGCCGATGATCGTTGGATCATCAACGGTGCCCATGAAGCAAGCAAGTTGCAGGATTATTTGGATGGTTTCATCAATAAGTTTGTACTCTGCAAGGAATGCAAGAACCCTGAAACGGAAGTAATTTTCAAAGATGGCAACATCGTGTTGGATTGCAAGGCATGCGGAAAGCGCTCATTGGTCGACCCCAGACTCAAGTTGAGCGGCTTCATATTGAAGAACCAACCATCTAAGAAAAACAAGAAAGACAAAGCAGAAAAGAAGGCGGCTCGTAAAGCTAAGGCAGACAAAGGTGAAGCCAAAGAGAATGGAAATGGTAGTGGAAGCGAGAATGCATCTGAAAATGGATCCAATGACAACAATGGCAATGGCAATGGCGATGTCGCACTTGATGCGCCAAGTGATGATGAGCTCGTTCGTCAAGCAGAGGAGCTTCAGCAGTCTGCCGAAGTCAAAGATGATGACTGGGCTGTTGACATGTCCCCAGAGGCTATCAAGGCACGTCAGCAACAACTTCCTGATGATCTCAAGCAAAAACTCGTCTTGGGCGGCGGTGGTGGGGAAGAGGACGATGATGAGGAAGGTGGTGGAAATTCCACTTACGATCAACTGGCAAACTGGATCGAAGAACAGACAGCCGAGAAAGGTGACGTCAGTAAGGTAGACGATCTTGAGATCTATCTAAAGGCAAAGGAGTTGGGAATTGAGGCAAAGCACCGCACACTTGTCGTGCTAGCTCTCACACTCTTTGATGAGAACATCGTGAAGCAAATTCCAAAGCGAGCAGGAATGCTTAAAAACGTAAGCACACACATTGGTCTTGGCTATATTGTATCAATACTAATCTTATTGCAGATCGTGACTTCTGAAAAACATGAAAAGGCTCTTCTAGGTGGGATTGAAAAGTTCATTGGTCAACGCGGTCAGAAGAACCCCGAATTCTATGAGAAAACATCAAAGGTGCTCATGGTCCTTTATGATCAAGATCTCCTCACCGAAGAAGTTCTCACTAAATGGGGTACCAAAGCTAGCAAGAAGTATACTAATGACCTTGCCGTAAGCAAGAAAGTTCGTAAGTCAGCAGATGAGTTCTTGAAATGGTTGGCCGAGGCCGAGAGCGATGATGAGGAGTCCGAATGAAGCGTAAAGAAGCCCTTATAGCGGATTTACATGGCGTGTTTTATTTCATTTTTAATTTTCTGTCTTAAATAGTCTCACTGTCAGGCCTTCACGTCAATTAAAGTATTGTGGGCTCGTTTTCAAGCCCGAATACTTTTCAAAGATCTTTTATTGGTTGGCCTCTACTGTCCTTTTTGTTTTTGCTTCTTAGTATAACAAAAAAGTCTCACTTGTGCTCATAATAAACAAATAAATTCCGCTTTTTCATTAACTGACTAAGAAATCCTTTTGAAGAAATTATGTGATCTTGTAACCCTGATTCTAGAGGAGGTGATATTGTTACGCTAACATATTATGAAGGGTTCAGGGGAACGGAACAAGTACTCGTCGAGTGAGGGTATCTTGACTTCATGGCTCACATCAGCCTGCAATACTAACCAAACCGCATCGGCATTCACGGATGACAATGCCTCACGGATATCCCTTCTGTGCAGCATGATACTTGCTAGAAGATCCAAAACATCATCGAATGCTTCATCATCCACTCCCGTACACTCTACTGTAGCGATTAGAAGCTTTACCATACTCTCCCACATCTGCGCTACCTGCGAGTATATTCCACGACCGCTTGATCCAGCCTTTTCGGCTAACATATCGGCTCTGGTTTGTCTGGCCAACTTCATTAAACGGGGCCACTGCACGGCAATTCTCGTGGTAAGAAAGCTACCAGCACATCTGCATATGGTAGCAATTGAGTCTGCAGCTGCAATGGCGACAAATGACTCCTTATCGTAAAGTCGATCTATGACTACAGGCCATATATCGTTAACAAGGGGTAGGAAGCTTTCCTGGTCACTTCGTAACGCAGCGGAGGACGTGTTGATTAAGCCCAGGAGTCGTATGCGTAGTGCTGGGGATGGGTTTGTAAGATAATGCTGGCAGAGTCGAATAATGCTCTGAACCAATGTGTAAGTTTTTGCTGTCGGTGCCTTTTGTACCTCTGTTTCTTCATTGGATCCGACTTCGTTGTTTTCACCACTCTGACTCATCTCGTCCAATAGTATAGACGCACTTTTCCATGGTTCTCGCGGGAAGTCATCAGGTACGATTTCTTTCTCAAATTTAGCCTTTCGACGCTGCTTCTCAATACTTTGAATGATACTAGTGAGTGTGACAACGGGAGTCATAGGTTTCGTGATATCAACAACTGATATATCAGTCAGTTGTAATTGGCAATATTGAGCACCAGTCTCTACAATCTCTCCAAGCACAGCAAATAGGGCTTCTACCAACCCCTGGTAGCCATGAAAATTATCCAAAGCGGCAAAGATAGAAGATACCACATCGTCAAGATAGAAAAGTAACGAAGGTCCCGTTAGTCGAATCATCATTATTAAGACCTGTGGAGCTTGAGGTGATATATCGAATGTATTCAACTGCAATGCAATTGCGTTCACCATATAATCAACATTCTCCACAATGAGTTCTCGAGTGCTTGGGTACCCACAAGCTTTTGCGAGTACGTTAAGACAAACAGTGGCGCGCTCTCTTAGATCGCTGTTAGGCGAACCTAGGAGTTGCGAAATCGGGTATAGTATATCCACAAGTTCTACTCGAAAACCTTCCTTTAGGCGTTGGGCCGAATTAGAGACAACTTCTAGTGCGACAGCTTTTGTTCGCGAATCCATGTTTTCGTCTTCACTGGATAATACTGATACAGAGTATGAATACAAATCTTGACTCACGGTCAAATAGTCATCGGGAGCGAGGAGTGTTGAATCAAGAAATTCATCCATTTCCTCGTTCTTAGAAGCAGCAAACTCTATTAGTTGGGAGGAAATCCAGTAGGCAGCAAGTAAACCTGGGCCAGAAGCTTTTCGGGTATACTCAAGCATCTCATTGGCCA
The DNA here is from genome assembly GCA_009299455.1 of Monilinia laxa. Classification (NCBI taxonomy): domain Eukaryota; kingdom Fungi; phylum Ascomycota; class Leotiomycetes; order Helotiales; family Sclerotiniaceae; genus Monilinia; species Monilinia laxa. Next base: position 420,559 of record VIGI01000020.1, read on the forward strand.
TACTCATCCGTGATTGCAGTGCACTTAATGAACGTAAGAATGTTGACATTGCTAATCTTGTAGACTTTTGACTTTCCTCGGGCATCAGTATAGGTGTAAAATCTTTCAAGGGCATACTTTCGCTCGATAAGGCCATCAGAGATTGACTATTCGTACCCAATGAGGTCTCTTGCATCATCCTAGGTAGTGAAGAGGCCTCTATTGCACTTGAAAGGCTATCTCGTAGCGATTTCGAAAGTGCTTCTTCAAGCATAGAAGAGCTCAAATTCAACGTACTCAGTAGTCCGTACGACGCAGAAAGCTGATGAAGTGCAGATACCTTGACGGTCTCATCGTTCATTTGCATTACTCGTGGTAAGCTATTCACCCAGTGATAGAATGTTCCCTTGATCGACTCTCCAATGTTTGAGTGTATAGCTGCCAGATCAGCAATAGAAGTGCTGCCCACATCGATAGAATCCTCCAAATCAACTAGTGATAGGCAAGTTTCCACAAGAATGGAAGTCGAATCAACCAACGTATCATGGCACTCATCCAGGAGCACAATACAAAATTTATTGAGTGAAATACGAACGTTGTTGGATCTATGTGTACGTAATCTCACTACGTTCGCTAAAGAAAGTCTGATCTGAGAAGTAGTAGCATTGAGCCAGGATTTTGTGAGCACATCCTGTTGACCTTCGCTTCCCTCTTTGACGTCCGCATTTTGACTTGCCCTTATGGTGCGAGTCCTGATATCACTCAAGACTGTAGTAAGGACCAACTGTAGACTTTCTAGTGCTATGACGATGGTTTTCTGTGATCTTCGAGAGGTTGTGGTAGGTGTTAGGCACTTCGTGAGTGTCGAGACCGTTCCTGGAAGGAAACTGGCATGAGCCTTTGCATCTTTGATACAGAACCATACAGCTTTCACAGCATTCAAGCCTTCTATTTGTATTCCTGCCGATGGCCCTTCGTTGATGGCATCAAGTATCGTTGTAATGCAGTGTCCAACTGCTGGTATTGTACTTTGATCTGTGATTGTAGTGGGGGCCTCGGGGGTGCGCGCCAGGTCATAAAATAAAGCTGCAAGGGCACGAAGAGCTTCAGCAACTAATTCTTCTGGGCCTGGTTTTGAATCTTGTCCTGGCACTCCTCCAATCATCAGAGTTAGAAGGATCATGAGTTGTTTGGCAAGATCTATTGCAATATGGTTTCGCCACCCCTGTTCCAATAGCAGCCTAAGACATCTCACAGTGAGTTCTGATAATTTATCTGTATACTTCTGTTTCGAACGTAGAATCTGAGATAACGGGAAGAAGACATCTAGTAGCACACTACTTGTCAGTTGTTATCGGTATATTACAAACAAAACAGCCAAAGATTTCGAGAACGTACAGTCTGCCAGTTTTTCATCGAAAGCTTCATTCTCGCAAGCTCGCTGTAGTGCGGTAAGAAGCTTTTCCGTCAATGGTATCAGGGTATTAGTGTCACCAGCGTTCTTCAATGCCAGTTGACTGAGGCTCACACAGTATGGTTTGAGCTGTTCCCCAAGGTCAATATTGGAATCGGGAGAGAAGAGAAGAGAGGCCAAAAAAAGGGGGGGAAGGAGACATCTTCACCTCCTGAAATATTTCATTTCTAGATTTAAGAACTCCTGAATCCATCTGAAGTGTTTAATTTCACCGCGACACCACATTTTTGGGTGTATTATTGTTTGCAGAGAGACGAGAGCGAGGCTGCTTATCAGCCTTTTGTGCGGGGAGGCGATTGTTTTGGTTAGAACTAGAACTTAACCTTAATTTGTTAGAAGCACCCCTAATAAACCTCATAAGTTTTAGTAAATTCTTCCACATTATGTTAAAATATTCCCAAACTTCATCCCTATTACTTTTATAGGTAGGTTTCATTTTGTGACTTGAAAAAGGCACAGAAATGATCGTTTGACACGAGATTGATTCAAATTCGAATGTAGATCATTTTGGATTGAATCGATTTATTGGTCGAATTCCAGAGTGCCACATTCGGGCTGCAGACTTGACTCCCCTTTTGTGCCGTGTTTAAGGCTGAAGACAAACACAAGGAGTTGTTTGGATGCAACAGATTGGAATCGGCATCCTCAAATGTATGTATAGGCATTTATGTCAAGCCATTGAGAAATCTCTACCTCTGATGTTGGAAGGGATATATCAGTTTCCCTGTTCAGTAGCTCTGAATCCATACATACCCAAGAAACCATTGAAGAGAGCACGTGGAAGTTGAAAGAGTTGCAACTTGTCTATATCTGGTTCTGGGCATACAGCTTAATTAAATTACTTTTATTTTCCGGATGCTCCTTGCATATAAACATATATAGTACTGTCCTGTTTCGTATACAGTCTGATTTGCATTCCTAAAATATATTTTCTGTTCTTTTCATCAAGTTTGTGATCACTATTCTATGTCTACTTCGGCAATCAACTACTAGGTATGAATCAAATTCGGAGTGGGCTGAGAGACGTATCTCGAACCCCAAGAGTACTACTTCCACTTGTTGTTTTGACTTTCATGTATCTTTTTGGTACATGGAGTATTCGTGAAACTCCCAGCGAAGGGTTGGAACGGCAAATAGTCAGGCAATATGGGGGCATTTCCGGGATACTGAGGGGTCCTGCACCAAGTATCAACTTGGTTATTGCCGCTACGTCTAAGGAAGATTTTTCATGGGTGAAGAAACTCAAAATACCTAAGTTGAAGGTCTTGCCATACATTGCAGGTCTGTTTGAATCTACAGAGATTTTACTTGTAAATTAACCAAGAATGCAGATAATTCCAGCGCCGCATATCACACCAAGATAAATAAAGGCCACGAAGCCATGATATATCATCAATATTTCTATGACTTTTACGATGATTTACCCGGTAAGTTTCGTTTTGTGTCGATTATGCCTGGTGAAGCTCATTTTGTTATAGATATCTCCATACTCATCCATGCACATGAGAGATCATGGCATATTGACAGCTTAAATTCTCAGAACATAGTATCAGCCTTGAATAGTTTAGACTTGAGAGAGGCACAACGAAGGAAATTCCTTAACTTGCGTGTCACTTGGGGAGATGGCTGTTCCACAGCCCTCAACACCACCGTAGGCGAAAAAAGTCCAGCTGGAATACCAGAGCAACGAAACATGCAAGATTCATTCCGCGCTAATTTTGATATATACGACATACCTGAGTTCTTGGCGAGTCCATGTTGTAGTCAAATTGTGGTTGTGAGAGAAGTGATACAAGCAGTGCCAAGAGCGCAATATAATCGACACATCGAGTGGTTACTAAAAACTGATTTGAAGGATGATATTTCCGGTCGAGTTTGGGAACATATGTGGCATTACTGTAAGTCTCCTGGAGGGCACTTATTTTAATTAAAAATGTAAGGACACTGACGGACCAAAGTGTTTCTGCATAAAACAATCGACTGCCCCATCGAGCACTTGGCCTACTGTCGACTCTATCACATATGCTTTGGGGGTAAAGAGGCCTATGAGGGATGGATTAGTTTGAATAAGGGAAGGGAGAGTCTTGAGCGCGAATTAAAGAAGCTCGACAAGGCAGATAAGAAGGGAGGTAAGGAGAAAGGTAATAAGAATCCGACAAATGGCAGTGCCAAGTCATTGGAAAGTGATAGTATCAGAAAGATCAGAGAAGAAACAAGAAAATCACTTATAGAGCAATTGGGAGCGCTGAAGGAAATCATCAGGATTAGAAAAGAGTTAGCTGTTGCCAGGGGTCTTATTGAGGCAAATCGTGATGCGGAGGGAGATATTGAAGCCATGGATGCTGATAATATCGTAAACCAGAAGTTGATTGCTTAGAAAAGATGTTTCATACTGTACCAATTATCATATTACAATAACAAACATTGCAATTCTACCTCCGCTTTGTACATTTCTGGCTTCTAGGCCTCACTTGAATTTCTTGGTTGGTATCCAAGCAAGTCAGACTCTATGCTAGTGATAGTAGTAGTAGTAGTAGTCATACAATAATAACAAAAGATTTCTTTCAGAAATACCTACAAAAAAGTTTGCATTATTTCAAGCCACAAAGCAATAAACTATATCACCAAATCCCTCTTTACACTTTATTGTTGCTAATAATAATAACGCTATAAATACCTTAACGTTCTACAATTATAAATAATAATGTATATATATATAAATAATCGCTTATATCTCCTTTACTTTTTCAATATATCGGAATTCTATAAAATACATTATCTATTTTATTAATAATTAATTTTATTAGTATACCAACATTTCAAACTATATTAACCAAACTAAAACAAATGAAATGTAAAATAACATTATAATATATTATATTTAAAAGCTTTATAAAAACTATTAAAGCTTTTATTTATAATTCTTTAAACGAATAAAAGAAATTTGTATAGAAAATTTAAAATAGATTATTAATATATTTAAATTAATACTTTTTTGGAATTATTATTATAAAGTAATTATTTAAAATCTTTTATATAAAAATCTTTAAAATCCTAAATATAGCAATTATAAAAACAAATTATATTATTATTATATATTGTTTTATAAAAACATATTATTTTATTAAAATATAATAGAAAATCCAAAATTATAAATATATAAGCAATTAGATTATCAATGATTAATAATTTAATATTAGCAAATTAAAAAAGGAAAAATAAACTTTTATATTTATATTTAAACTAAATTAAAGTTTTTGTTTATTTGTAATCAATTCTTTTTTATTTAAAAGACTATTACGAAAATAATATTCCAAATTGTAATTAAAAATATTCTTTAATTATAAGCTATCTTTATTGATTAAACAATTAAATCTAATACTAAAACTATATATAATCTTATTTTAAAAAAATCAAATATTAATTTGATCTATAAAACCATCTATTATATTATACTAAAATATATAAAAAAATAGTATATATATCGCTTAATATATATCTTTAATATTCTAATAAACCTTTTAAATAATCAACTTATTATAATGAAGATTGTTTTTAAAAAAGCTAAAATACAAATTAAAGTAAAACTGATTAATTATTATAATATTAGAATTTTAAATTTAATAATAATATAGTTTTTAAACTTTAAGAAGAAAATCCGCTTTTTTATTTTATTTAAATTCTTAAAATATTTTAAACTTTTGGAAAAGAAAAAAAGTATAAAACTATATAATTTTGAATATTAAAAATATTGCAATTCTTTAATCTATTATATATAATCTATAAATGCAATAACTATAATATAGCGATAACGAAACATTAAAAAGTAGTAAATACTATTTATATAACTTTGTTTAAATATACTAATTGTTATAATCTTTTTCCAATAAAATATAAATATTATATAACTATATTAAAAAGGGTTAATAAAAAGATAATCCGGTTTACTATAAACTAATTTGAAAAGATCCATTATTAACAAATAGTTATATATAAAACGTATAAACTAGTAATTAAACGTTAATAAAAATAAAGCCTTAAAAATAAAGTTCAAATAATTATTTCAATTTTAAAAGCATATATTATTATATATAAAACAACAATTCAATAATTACAATATATTAAACATAAAACAACTTCTATTAATTCCTTTAACTTTACAAAACTATTAAAACGAAATACATACATTATATTCAATAATAAATTAAGTTTTATTTTTAATAATAATATAAAATTTAATACAATTCCCTTTTTTATTCCTTTATATTAAAGAACAAAATAAAACAAAATAGTAAAAATTGTATAATTATTTAAGTTAATAAATTGAAAATGGTTTAGATAAATATAGAAAGATTAAGGCTAACATATATAACCCTATTATAATTAATATTTAAAAAAACGACTAATATAGTTTATATATAAAAACCTAATATATACTTTGAAATAAAAATGTAAAACTATTCGATATACAAATACTATATACTAATAAACTTTTAGAAACAGGTATTAATATCAAAATGCAAAGCGGAAAAGCTAAGAATAATATTCTATATATAAAAAATAGTGAATTTAATTATTTAATAGTATTGGAATAGTAATGATTATAATATTATTTGATTAAAAGTAAATAATTATTATATTGTTAATATATACAAAAAATCTAATATTAGATAAATAATCGAATATATAATGAATATATAGATTCCATCAAATTTTTTTATTAAAGAAAACTTTAATACAAAATATAATATATTTTAAATCAGAAATCGAATTTTTTAATTAAAGTATATTCTTAACTATTTAATCCTTTAATAGCAAAATAGATTTTATTAAAGAATTAGAAAAGTCTATATATTACATTAGCTATATTATTAATCTAATCTTTTTAAATATCTTATTCGCAAAAACGATAATTAAACATAATTTAAATTATAACTTAAATTATTTTACTTTAATAATATTATTATTAGAAAAAGGTTAAGAAGTTAATAATAACGCAAATTATTAGATTACAAAAACTAATTTACTAAAGTTTATATATATTATTAATTCTAAAATCTTATATTTATTATAATTAATCAATATACTAGAAATAAATAATTTAAACGATATTGTTAAAGTTCTAATTATTCTTTTCCAGAATATAATTAAAACGATAAAAAAACATTTACAAAGTTAAATTAGATTAACATTATAATAAACGTTAACGTACGCCGGGCTATATATTAGCTATATAAGGGTATATAAACAATCCAAGCTAAATTTAGAAACAAAACGATATAAAATGCTTTTAATAATTTAAAACGTTAAATACAATTATTAACGCTGGATTATTAATAATATAGTAAACGATATCGATTTATATAAGATAATGAACTAGTATAAGCTAGCTTTATCGTTTAAGGCCCTATTATTAATTATAGATAATATAAATATTAAAAGTATTAAAGAAAAAACGAAAGCTTTATTAAAAAAAGTATTACATTAATATAACAATTTGAATAATTTATATTACAATTTTTTTAAAGCGGAAAAAGGACAATCGATACTTTTATAAACAATGTTTATTTTGTTTAAAAAAGTAAAAAAGAATATAATCAATATAATAAGCATTTCTTTAGAAATAGATTATATTACTATTCAATTACTAAAGATCTATTAATAATATATTAAAATGTTTATAAAAAACTTTTTTTAAAAATGCTTAGAATTATTATATTTCCTATTCAAATGAAAGCTAACGAAAATAATAATGCTTTTAAAAGCGAAAAAAAAAGGATAAGTTATTAATATACTTTTAAAGATTAATTGTATTATTATTATATATTAGAAAAGGCCTAAAACAGCTTGTTACTAAAAGATTCTTTTAAATAGTAATATATTACGAAATAATCAGTTTGTAATCAAATATATAAAGCCAGATCATATATAACGATCCTATTAATCCCTTTATACGCCCTACTACCGCTGGCGATAATAACGCTTTAAACGCCCTGATAATCTATAATTGCAGATAATAATGTATATATATATAAGCAAACATCTATATTTCCTTTATTTTTTCAGTATATTAAAATTTTGCAAAGTACGTTATTCATTTCATTAATAATTAACTTTATTGATATACTAATGTTTTAAACTATATTAATTAAATTAAAACAAATGGAATATAAAGCGATATTATAATATATTATATTTAAAAGGTTTGTAAAGATTATTAAAACCTTTATATATAACTTTTTAAACAAATAAAAAAGATTTATATAAAAAATTCAAAATGAATTATTAATGTATTTAAATCAATATTTTTTTAAAATTGTAATTATAAAACAGTTATTCAAAACTTTCTATATAAGAACTTTTAAAATCCTAAATATAATAATTATAGAAATAGTTATATTGTTATAATGTATTATTCTATAAAAATACATTATTCTATTAAAATATAATAAAAACCCCAAAACTTTAAATTTATAAACAATTAGATTATTAATAGCTAATAATATAATATTAATAAACCAAAAAAAAGAATAAACTTTTATATTTATATTTAAATTAAATTAAGAATTTTATTTGTTTACAATTAGCTCTTTTTTATTCAAAAAGTTATTATAAAAGTAATACTCTAAATTGCGATTAAGAATATCCTTTGATTATAGATTATTTTTATAGATTGAATAGTTAAGTTTGGTATTAAAACAGTATATAATCTTATTCTAAAAGGATTAAATATTAAACTAATTTATATAACTATTTATTATATTATATTAAAATCAGTAGAAAAATAGTATATATATTGTTTAGTATATACTTCTAAACATTTTAATAAACTTTTTGAATAATTAATTTATTATTATAAAAACTATTTTTAAAAAAATTAAAATATAAACTAAAATAAAACTGATTAATTATTATAATATTAGGATCTTAAAATTAATAATAATATGATTTATAAACTTTAAAAAGAAAACTCATTTTTTTACCTTTTTTAAATTTTCAAAATATTCCAAATTATTAAAAAAAAAGAAAAATATAGAACTATACAATCCTAATTATCAGAAATATTATAACCCTTTAATTTATTATATAACTTATAAATACAATAATTGTAATATAATAACAATGAAATATCAAAATATATTTAATATTGTTTGTATATTTCTATTTAAATATACTAATTACTATAGTTCTTTTTCAATAGAATATTAATATTATATAATTATATTAAAAAGAATTAATAGAAAAATAAATTAATTTATTATAAATTAATTTAAAAAGATTTATTATTAATAAACCATTATATACAAAGTATATAAACTAATAGCTAAATATTAATAAAAGTAATACTTTAAAAATAAGGTTTAGATAATTATTCCAATTTCAAAAACATATATAACTATATATAAAATAATTATTTAATAATTAAAATAAATTAAATACAAAACGGTTTTTATTAGTTTTTTTAACTTTATGAAACTATTGAAACAAAGTATATATACTAAATCCAATAATGAAATAAACTTCATTTTTAACGATAATATAAAGCTTAATATAATCCCTTTTTTTACTATTTTTTTATATTAAAAAATAAAGCAAAATAAAACAATAGAAATTATACAATCGTTTAAATTAATAAAATTAAAAATAATTTAAACAAATATAAAAAGATTAGAACTAATATATATAATCCTATTATGATTGGTATTTAGAAAAAAGGCTAATATAATCTATATATAAAAATCTAATATATATCTAAGAACAAAATATAAAAACTATTTAATATACAAATATTATACATTAATAAATTTTTAAAAATAAATATTAATGTTTAAATATAAAAGCGAAAAGGCCAAAAACGATATTCTACATACAAAAAATAATAAATCTAATTATTTAATAATACTAAAATAATAATAATTATAATATCGTTTAATTAAAAATAAATGATTATTATATTATTAATATATATAAAAAATTGAATATTAAATAAATAATTAAATATATAATCAATATATAGATTTTATTAAACTTTTTTATTAAAAAGGATTTTAATATAAAGTATAATATATTTAAATTAAAAAATCAAATTTTTAAATTAAAATATATCTTTAACTATTTAATTTTTTAAATAATAAAGCAAATTTTATTAAAAAGTTAAAAAAGTTTATATATATTAGTTTATATATTAATTATATAAAAATATATAAATAATCTAAATTAAATTAAAAAACAAAACAATATAAAATGCTTTTAATAATCCAAAACGTTAAATGTAATTATTAATATTAAATTATTGACAATATAACGAATAACATTAATTTATATAAAATAATAGATTAATATAAATTAGCTTTTTTATTTAAAACTTTATTTTTAATTATAAATAAAGTAAATATTAAAAATATTAAAAAGAAAGCAGAAATTCTATTAAATAAAATATTATATCGATATAATAATTCGAATAATTTAAATTATGATCTTTTTGAAATAGAAAAATAATAATTAACTTTTTGTAAACAATATTTATTTTATTTAAAAAAATAGAAAAGAATGTAATCAATATATTAAATATTTTTTTTAAAAGTGGATTATGTTATTATTCGATTATTAAAAGCTTATTAATAAAGTATTAAAGTATTTATTAAAAAAATTTTAAAATTTTTTTTAGAATTATTATATTTTCTATCCAAATAAAAACTAATAGAAATAATAATGTTTCCAAAAACGAAAAAGAAAAATAAATCATTAATACGCTTTTAAAAAGCTAATTATATTATTATTATATAATATTAAAAAAAGTTTAGAACGATTTATTATCAAAAAGCTTTTTTTAAACAATAATACATTATAAAATAATCAATTTATAATATAATAAAGCCTTTTCTAAACATTTAATTGGAAATTTAATAATCTTTTTTATATATAAATATAAAATTAGCATTTGTTTAAAATAAAAAAATAATATTAATTATATTAAATATATAAAACATATTTAATATATTAATACTTAAAAGATTATTAAAACGAATAAAAAGTTAAAATTAGCTTATAAAACTATTTTAATTAATTGATTTATTTTTAATAAATTATAAAGTTAAAATTTAATTAAAGAATATATATATTATAAAATTAAAAATTTAATATAAGATTTTTTAAAAATCTTTATTATTCCTGATTCTATATATATTATATCTAATTGAATTGTTAAATTAAAATTGTATATCATATTTCGAATACATAAATAATATTCTAATCTATAAAGCTTTAAAATTTGTAGAAAGCAATATAGTTTTATTGAAAAATGATATACACTAAATTATTTATTTATTTATTTAAAGTTTAACATCTTTATATAGAATGGCTAATTCTGACCTTTTAAAGGATATTAATAACGGGCCTGCAACAAAAGCAAAACTTTCCTATATGCCTTTTATATATAATCTATTGTTATACTTAATAGTACTTCTAATACTCTATTCTTCAATTTTTATCTTTTAAATAATATAATTTCCCTTTATTTCTACAATCTCTTTTCCTTTATTTGAAAAGCGCTTTTATTTTCTTTCTTTTTTATTCTATATATTTATAGATTAATATTTTTATAAACAAATTTTTTTTTTAAATATAATAGATTATATATAAAACGCTACATTAAAAAGTATATATATATATATATAAAAACATTTTTATTTTTATTAGTTTTTATATTAAAATAATATTTTTATTTAATATATACATTAATTATATAAAGTATAATCTATTATTATATAATAATTAAAAAATGATAGTTTTCTTTTAATAAACTATAATTTTGATAGAAATTATTCAAATTTGTTAAATTGTACATTTGTAATATATATAAACGTTAAAAATAAAATATTGAATTATTGTAAAAAAGCTTTTAAAAAGCTTTGAATATATTAATATTGTATTAAAATATTTTTGTTCTTTTTTAAAACAGTTAAATAAACGATCCAGTTCAATTAGTTAAATATAGAATTTGTATCATAAAATTTTATAAAATATAAAATGTTTAAAGGTTTTTTTGTATTTGTAAAAACAATTGATTTTAGTGTTTTTATAATTAAATCTTTTATAATATTATATAAAATTATTATATATTGTTTAAATAGTTAAAAATTAATAAAGTAATGTATAAAAAAAGCAAAGCTTTAAAAATTTAATTATAATATATTTAAATTTCTATTTGTAATATAATACTAAAAGTTTTATATAATATTAATTTTATTAATTAAAAGTTGTTATATTAATAAAGGTTTTTAATATTATATTTATTTCATTAATTATAAGTTTTATTAAATAATTATTATTTATTTATCCCTTTTTTTATATTAATATTTATTAGTTTATTAATTGTTTTATTATTCTTAATATTTATATAATTTAAAGATTATATAATATTAACTTTATAATAGGTTATAAATATATAATATTCGAAAAAGGTTTATTAAAAAATATTAAGTATATTTATTTATATATATTAAATTATTAAGATATTATTAATATATATTTATAATTATTCATTTAAAAACTAACAGATTTTGAATATATAATGTAGATTTCTAAAGGCTTTAATTGTTTCTATATCAAAAATATAGAAGATACTATTTATTGTTTTTTTCTCTATTTTAATTAGTAATTAGTTATAATATATAATATATCTATAATCTATTAATTTAATGTTATTTATATATTGTTTAAAGCTATTTGAAAATACTATAATTACATTTCTATTTAATTAATTTTATTATATATTGAATTATTTGGCTATAGCTTTTTTTGTTTTTTCTTTTATAAAATCGGTTTTATAATTAAATAAAAAATGTAATTAAGCTAATATTAGTTTAAAAACATATAGAATTAATGTATTTATATAATATAGATTTGTTATATACTAATAAAATAGAATTAGAGTTTCAAACTAATATATTAATAAATAAACGGAATTAAGTATCTTAAACCGGAATGCAAAATGTATATACAAATATATTCAAAAGTAATATTATTTAATAATAGTTCAGCATTTTGAAAGATATTTATTATAAATATTGTATACTAAACCAAAAGAATCTCTTTTATTGCTAAAATAATAGCTTTATTAACTTTTTCGATTAGCAAGCTAAATTTTATACTAATTATTTAGTTGTAATTGTAGTTGTTTACTAAACTAGATTTTAGTTTGTTATTATATTAGATCTCTAAATTGTATAATATGAAGGATTATATATATATAACCATAGCCTTTTTTAGTAATATAATAAAAAGGCTAAATTTGATATCCATTAATTTTTTAATATAATGTAAGAGTTCTAGAACTTTCTCGTCGCACCCCTAAGCGAGCTTGCCCCATCTCTTCAAATTTCCATTCCCCATTATAAATAATTTATTATTAATCCAATTTATATTATATTTCAATTCAATTCAAATTCTGAAAAAATGATGATATTTAATAATAAAAATGATAATTACAAATTAAATTAAAATTGGGGTATTCCTTAATATATTAAAGTTATTTAAATATATATAATAATAGAAAATTCTAGAATTGGATTAAGAAATATATAGGGGTATCTAAAAGCTTTACACAAAGTATATTTAAATTGCAATCTGTATGGAAAATATATAAAAAAAAAGTTTATAAACTTTTTATAATGTTAGTGATTAAAATATATCGAATTATATATACTTTAATAAAAAATTGGAATAAACAAAGAATAACTTTTGAATAGTTGAAATATATATTAAATATTAAAATTTTAATATATACAATTCAAAAAAAGTTTCGCTAATATAACTATAAAAAATGTATAGTATACTTTAAACCCTTTATTTTTCGAATGTAAATAAAAAAAAGGCTAAATTTCGCTTTATTGTATAAGTAATAAAGGATTAGTAATATTATTATTAATAAAAAGAAGAATAGGAATTCAAAAAAGATTATATAATTCGATAAATTAACTTTTAAACTAAAAAAGAATAAAAGGATTTGAATTACAAAAAAAATAAATAAAAAAAAGTATTTCTATTATATTAAATCAGTATATCGCTTTGAAAAGGTATTAGTTATAATTTGGAATAATATTAATTAAAATTATAAATCTCTACTAATTATTCTAAAAAGAAATAAGGGTAATAAAAGTATTACTTTATAAATATATCTTAATCAAATGCTTATTTCCATCATTTTTCTTTTATTTGATAAACTAAGATTTAAGTATATTTATATAAAGAATAAAGCTAAAATGTATCTAAAACATATTTAAAAAATTCGATTGAAATACTATATACAGAGCTTTAATTAACCCCCTTTTTCCCCTAATCTTAATTCAATTGAAAAAATATAAAAATGAATAAAAAAGAAACTAAAAACGCTTTCATTTATATTTACTTTTATTAAAGAATTAAAAAGAGAATTAAGAATATTATAAAACAAAATAAACCTTTTGGATTATAAGCTGTATACTAAAAGATTAACTATAAAAATTGAAAATATAATTAAAGTACAAAAAATAACTATTATTCATTAATATATATTCGAATTTTTACAAAAATTATAATGTGTTATTGATTTAATATTAATTTTTGAATAAAATGGTGGAAAAACACGTGGGGTGCGATAAGTAAGGCCCAGAACTCTTACAACTTTTAACGTTTTTATTGTATATTTAACTATATATTTTTTAAAGGAAAGTTTGTAGTTTATTTGAATATTAAATTAATATAAAATTAATTATTTATTATTTATTATAATTATTAATTTAATTGTAAACTTTATTAATATATTAATATTAGGGGTATTTATATTTTTGCCTTCATAAAAAAATAAATTATTTTTAGCTTTTTTAATGTAAAAGTAACTTTATTTATTGCTTTTTATTTTATAATTTAATATATATTATTTTTTAGCAAAGTTATATTGTTTTTTATAGATTTCGAAGCCCTATAAATTACAATATTATTTGTATATTCGAAATATAATATGCGATTTTGGTTTAGTAGTTTAATTAGATATAATATATATAAAATTGAAAATAATAAAAACTTTTAAGGAATTCTATATTATATCTTTAATTCCATAATGTATATATTCTTTAATCAGATTTTAATTTTGCAATTCATTAGAAACAAACCAATTAATCAAAATAGTTTTATAAACTAGTTTTATTTCCTTATCCATTTTAGTAGTTTTTTGGGTATTAATATATTAAATATGTTTTGTATATTTAAAATGATTAATATTATTTTTTTATGTTAAATAAATGCTAATTTTGTATTATATATAAAGAAGATTATTAAATCTATAATTAAACGTTTGAAAAGGGTTTTGCTATATTATAAACTAATTATTTTATAGTATATTATTGTTTAAGAAAGCTTTTTAATAATAAACTATTTTAAGCTTTTTTTAATGTATAATAATAATATAATTAGTTTTTAGAAGCGTATTAATGATTTATTCTTTTTTTTTGTTTTTGAAGATATTATTATTTCTATTAATTTCTATTTAAATGAAAAATATAATAATTCCAGATATTTTTGGAAAAAGTTTTTAATAAATACTCTAATATCTTATTAATAGGTTTTTAATAATTAAACGGTAATGTAATCCGTTTTTGGGAAAGTATTTAATATATTAATTATATTCTTTTTCATTTTTTTAAATAAAATAAATATTATTTATAGAAATGTTGATTACCGTTTTTTGTTTTAAAAGAGTTGTAATTCAAATTATTTAAGTTATTATATTGATACAATATTTTATTTAGTAAAACCTTCGTTTTTTTTTTTGATATTTTTGATATTTATTTTATTTAAAATTAAAAGTAAAGTTTTAAGCGAAAAAGCTAATTTGTATTAATTTATCATTTTATATAAATTAATGTTATTTATTACACTATCGATAACTCAGCGCTAATAATTGTATTTAACGTTTTGGATTATTGAAAGTATTTTATATCGTTTTGTTTCTTAATTTAATTTAGATTGTTTATATACTTTTATATAATTGGTATATAGATTAGTGTATATTGATATTTATTATAATATTGATTTAGCTTTGTTTTGTAATTGCTTTTTTATTGTTTTAATTACGTTTTGAAAAATAATAATTAAAAGTTTAGTAATATTATTTAAATTATTTGTTTTTAGTATATTAATTAATTATAGTAAATACAAAATTTTAGAGTTAATAATACTTGCAAACTTTAATAAATTAATTTTTGTAATTTAATAATTTATATTATTATTGGTTTTTTATTCTTTTTTTAATAATAATGTTATTAAAGTATAATGATTTAAGCTATAATTTAAATTATACTTAATTATCGTTTTTGTAAATAAAATGTTTTAAAAAAATAAGATTAATAGTATAATTAATATAATATATAAGCTTCTTTAACTTTTCAATAAAATCTGTTTTATTATTAAAGGATTAGATAATTAGGAATATATTTTAATTAAAAGATTTAATTTTTAAATTAAATATATTATACTTTATATTGAAATCCCTTTTAATAAGGAAATTTTATGGAATCTATACATTTATTATATATTTAATTATTTGTTTAATATTCGATTTTTTATATATATTAATAATATAATAGTTGTTTATTTTTAATTAAACAATATTATAATCATTATTATTTTAACGTTATTAAATGATTAGATCTGTTACTTTTCGTATATAGAATATTATTTTTAATTTTTCTATTTTGCATTTTAATATTAGTATTTGTTTTTAGAAGTTTATTGATATATAATATTTGTATATTAAATAGTTTTATATTTTCGTTTTTTAGTATATATTAGGTTTTTATATATAAATTATATTAACTTTTTTTTTTAAATATTAATTGTAATAAGGCAATATATACTAATCTTAATCTTTCTATATTTGTTTAAACTATTTTTAGTTTATTAGTTTAAGTAATTATATGGTTTTTATTATTTCGTTTTATTTTGTTTTTTAATATAAAAAAATGATAAAAAAGGGGGTTGTATTAAATTTTATATTATTATTAGAAATAGAGTTTATTTTATTATTAGATTTAGTATATATATTTCGTTTTAATAGTTTTGTAAAATTAAAAAAGCTAATAAATGCTATTTTGTATTTGATTTGTTTTGATTATTAAATAATCGCTTTATATATAATTATATATATTTCTAAAATCGGAATAATTATTTGAATTCTGTTTTTAGAGTATTGCTTTTATTGATATTTAATTATTAATTTATACGCTTTGTATATAACTGTTTTATTGGTAACGGATTTTTTTAAGTTGGTTTATAGTAAACTAGTTTATTTTCCTATTAATTTTTTTTGATGTAGCTGTATAATATCTATATTTTATTAGAAAGGAGCTATAATAATTAGTACATTTAAATAGGGATATATAAGTAGTATTAAATGTATTTTAATATTTTATTATTGTTACATTATAATTATTACATTTACAAACTGTATAATAAATTAAAAGGTTATAATATTTTTGGCAATTAAAGTTATATAATTCTATACTTTTTTTTTTTAATAATTTAAAATATTTTAAGAATTTAAAGAGAATAAAAAAGTAAACTTTCTTTTTAAAGTTTATAAACTATATTATTATTAGTTTAGAGATTTTAGTATTATAATAATTAATCGATTTTATTTTATTTTATATTTCAACTATTTTAAAAATAATTTCTATAATAACAAATTAATTATTTAAAAAGTTTATTAAAATATTAAAGGTATATATTAAATAGTATATATATCATTTTTCTATTGGTTTTAGTATATTATAATAAATAGTTTTGTAGATTAATTTAGTATCTAATATTTTTAAAATAGAATTATATATTGTTTTAATATTGGATTTAATTGTTTAATTTATAAAAATAGTTTATAATTAAAAAATGTTTTTAATTGCGATTTGAAGTATTGTTTTTATAATAATCTTTTAAATAAAAAAGAATTAATTATAAATAAATAAAATTTCTAATTTAATTTAGATATAAATATAAAGATTCGTTTTTCCTTTTTGATTTATTAATATTGTATTATTAGTTATTAATAATTTAGCTATTTGTAAATTTAGAGTTTTAGGTTTTTTATTATATTTTAATAAAATAATATATTTTTATAGAATAATATATTATAATAGTATAATCGTTTTTGTAATTATTGTATTTAAAGTTTTAAAGGTTTTTATATAAAAAATTTTAAATGATTATTTTATAATAACAATTCCAAAAAAGTATTAATTTAAATATATTAATAATCTATTTTAGATTTTTTATATAAATCTTTTTTATTTGTTTAAAAAGTTATATATAAACATTTTAATAGTTTTTATAAACTTTTTGAATATAATGTATTATAATATTGTTTTGCATTTCATTTGTTTTAATTTGGTTAATATAGTTTGAAATATTAGTATATACTAATAAAATTAATTATTAATAAAATAAATAATATACTTTATAAAATTTTGATATATTGAAAAAGTAAAGGGAATATAAATATTTGTTTATATATATATATATTATTATTTGTAATTGTAGGTTATTGAAGCGTTTAAGGCGTTATTATTACTGGCGACAATAGAGTATGTAAAAGGATTAATAGGATTGTTATATATGATCTGGCTTTATATATTTGTATGATAATAGTATAATAAGATTAGGGTTGTTTAGAATGTTACCTATTCTATAAGGATCTATTTTTACAAATCATTTTGAATTGGAACATTAACGTAGTAGATACATTACTAAGTTATTAGTAATCCGTAGAATATATAGATAACCTCTCTTTGTATATAAAGAAAGAGAATGAATGGAAATATAGAACTAACTTTACCCTTATATTATAACGTATCACCTACTTTAAGAAGCCAAACTAACATTATAATATTAAAATAGAGTAATCTTATCGTTTTAAAAAAGCAATAATTAAACTAAATTCTTTATAAACGTTAAGATTATTATAGGAATAACTAAAGCTCTTGGAATTTATATAAGAATTAAAAAAAAGCCTTAAAAATCCGCTAATATTATTTATTAGTAATAAAAAGAAGGAATATAATATTCTTAGTTATTAATTCTTTAATTATATTATTATATTAAAATTCATCTATACTTTTGATCTATAAAAAACAATATTATAGAAACCTAAAAAAAAGTTTTAAAATATAATAATTCTATTAGGATATATAAACAAAGAATCAATTAGTTAAAAATCGCATAAAAGACTTTTCATTGCTTTTCTAAAATATACGGATTCTAATTGGATATATATATTATAATCTGTATTTCATTAATTTCTAATCGGTTTTATAGCGATATACTAAAGGAAGATCTTTTAATCTTTAGTATTAAACTGTTAGATCTAATATATTATAATATCAAAACATTTGAATATTAAGGCTTTTAGTAACGATAATATATCTTTTATTTTATTCCTTTCAAATATTAGAATTTGAATATAAACGATTCTGATAAATGCTATTTTTTCGAAAAGATTTATTTTAAATCGCTTTAATATTTATAATTGGAATATAAGGGGGATCGGTAATCTGTATAACGTTGTTATCATTTATTTTATTATATAATTATAATGATTTATAAATATTAAAATAATCAAAAAGATAATCAAAAATTCTTTTAAATAAAGAAGCAAATAGGATTATAGATTCAAACTATAAAAACTGTATAATATTATATATAAGAACTACATTAAAATCCAATATTAAACTTTATTAATAACAAATAGAATCGGAAATATATATTACAATTTAAACCAAACCAGATATTACATATACTATAATAATTCTTTTGTATTTTTTTATTAATTTATAATTCGAATATTTATTTATACTTAAATATATACTTAAATATCTAAAAAACACTATATTTTATTGTATTCAATTGAAACCCATTAATAATACAAATTTATATAGTTTTATTAATAATAACTATACTAAAAACCTATTTAAACATTATTCTATATTAAAGTATTACTTCTTTTTTAAAAATGAATTCATTTTATAGCGCTTTATTCGACAAACTATAATAATGTTATTATTAATTAAATCAAAGTATTATAGTTTTGTTTATACAATAAAAAAAGCTTTTTAACTTAAAAAAATGTTTAAAAAACTTAACTATACATCGTTTAATACATTAGTAATTAAAATCTATAATAATAACCAAAAATCTATTATTTTAACCAAAAATCCAGAGTTTCATTAATATACTAAACATATAAAGATATAATAGCATTCATTATATATAAAAACAAATAGCTAAAAAAAATAATAAAGATTAAATATATACTTACAAAAGATATAATAACCAATAGATTAATAAAACCATTAAAGAGTATTCTATATAGTAGATTTGTAAAACTATTAAAGCTTAAAGAGTTTAAAGTTGATTAATAGAAATTAAATCAGGGATATATTAAGAACATAGATTTAATATATTAGCTTAGTTAATTGAATGATTTATATATAATATATATAAATCATTTCATTTATAGCAGAACTTAGCTCTCTAATCACACTAATAGAATCTACATTACCATTACATTTAATAGATGATATTATTATTTTAAAATCTTTTTATACTACTAATTTATAAAAGCAATATTGTAAAAGTATAAAAAGAAGTTTTAAAATATAATAACTTTTTAAATCTTTAATATATTCAAAATCTTCGAAAAACTTTTTATATATAAAGTATTTAATTTCGAAATTAATATTTTAAAAGAATTTTAAAATCATTTATTTAATTATTAAAATAAAACGTTTAATTTCAAGATAAGTATAGTTAATTATAAAATTTATAGTTAATTCCTAAATGAATTATTCAAAATAAATATCTAATAGATATAGCAAAATTTCGTTATTACTAATAATATATACTTTTAAAATGTTTTATTTTATTTATAATAAACAAAAAGGATTTTAAAGAATATTATTAAATATAAAAATGGTTAATATAATAATAAAATAAAAAGTAAAAGCAAATATAAAAAAGAATAAAATAAATTTAGTAAAAAAAGGAAAATACTAGGATTATAATTCTTTATAAACATTTTAAAATCCTATATAGATAATTATATATTCTATTCTATAATAAAAAAAGTTATTTATAATAGAACTATTATATAGATATTAATAGGAATATTATAATCCTCTAATCTATTATACGATCTATAACTCAAATAATAGGCAGCTTTCTTTTGATTATATACAATAATCTTATTAATCCTTTTATATACTTTGTTACTACTAATAATGATAATATCTTAAATACTTTAATAGTTTATAATTGTAAACAATAATGTATATATGTATAAGCAAATGTTTATATTCTTTTTACTTTTTCAGTATATTGGAATTTTGTAGAATATATTATTCATTTTATTGATAATTAATTTTATTAATATATTAATATTTTAAATTATATTAATTAAATTGAAACAAATGAAATACAAAACAATATTGTAATACATTATATTCGAAAGGTTCACAAAAATTATTAAAATCTTTATATATACAATTTTTTAAATAAACAAAAAAGATTTGTATAAAAGATTTAAAACAAATCGTTAATATATTAAAATTAATACTTTTTTGAAATTGTTATTACAAAATAACTATTCAAAACTTTTTATATAAAAACCTTTAAAACCTTAAATATAAAAATTGTAAAAACGATTATATTATTATAATACATTATTTTGCAAAAATATATTGTTTTATTAAAATATAATAAAAAATCCAAAATTTTAGATTTATAAACAATTAGATTATTAATAATTAATAATATAATATTAATAAATTAAAAAAAAGAATAAATTTTTATATTTATATTTAGATTAAATCAAAAATTTTATTTATTTACAATTAACTTTTCTTTATTCGAAAAGCTATTATAAAAGCAATATTTTAAATTATAATTAAAGATATTTTTTGATTATAAACTATTTCTATAAATTAAACAATTAAATCCAATATTAAAACAATATATAATTTTATTTTAAAAAAATCGAATACTAAATTAATTTATAAAACCATTTATTATATTATATTAAAATTAATAAAAAAATGATATATATACTATTTAGTATATATTTTTAATATTTTAATAAATTTTTTAAATAATCGATTTATTATTATAAAAACCATTTTTAAAAAAGTTGAAATATAAATTAGAACAAAGCTAATTAATTATTATAATATCAAGATTTTAGAATTAATAATAGTATAATTTATAAGTTTTAAAAAGAAAATTTGCTTTTTTATTTTTTTTAGATTTTTAAAATATTTTAAATTATTAAAAAAAAAATAAAACTATATAATCCTAATTATTAAAAATATTATAATTTTTTAAATTATTATATAACTTATAAATATAATAATTATAATATAATAATAACAAAATATTAGAGTGTATTTAATGTTGTTTGTATATCTTCGTTTAAATATATTAGTTATTATAATTTTTTTTTTATAAAATATAAATATTGTATAATTATATTAAAAAGAATTAATAAAAAAATAAACTAATTTATTATAAATCAATTTGAAAAAATTTACTATTAATAAACGGTTATATATAAAGTATACAAATTAGTGGTTAAATATTAATAAAAGCAACATTTTAAGAGTAAAATTTAAATAATTATTTTAATTTTAGGAGTATATATAGCTATATATAAAACGGCTGTTTAACAATTAAAACAAATTAAATACAAAAATAATCTTTATTAGTTTTATTAACTTTACAAAGTTATTAAAGTAGAATGTATATATCAAATTCAATAATAAAATGAACTTTATTTTTAGTAGTAATATAAAATTTGATATAATCTTCTTTTCTATTATTTTTTTATATTAAAAAGTAAAATAAACAAAATAATAAAGATTATATAATTATTTAAATTAATAAATTAAAGGTAATTTAAGCGAATATAAAAAGATTAGGATTAATATATATAACTTCGTTATAATTGATATTCAAAGAAAGGGTTAATATAATTTATATATAAAAACCTAGTATATATTTAAGAATAAAAATATAAAACTATTTAATATATAAATACTATATATTAATAAATTTCTAAAAGTAAATATTAATATTAAAATATAAAACGGAAAGGCTAAGAATAATGTTTTACATATAAAAAACAGCAAATTTAATTATTTAATAATATTAAAATAGTAATAATTATAATATTATTTAATTGAAATTAGATGATTATTATATTATTAATATATATAAAAAAACTGAATATTAAATGAATAATTAAATATATAACAAATATATAGATTTTATTAAACTTTTTTATTGAAAAGGATTTTAATGTAAAGTACAATATGTTTGAATTAGGAATTAAATTTTTTAATTAAGGCATTTCCTTAATTATTTGATTCTTTAATAATAAAGCAGATTTTATTAGGGAATTGGAAAAATTTATATATTATATTAATTACATTATCGATTTAATCTTTTTAAATATTCTATTTGTAAAAATAATAATTAAATATAATTTAAACTACAATTTAAATTATTACATTTTAATAACATTATTATTAAGAAAAAACTAAAAAGCTAATAGTAATGTAAATTATTAGATTATAAAAGTTAATTTATTAAAGTTTATATATATTATTAACTTTAAAATCTTATATTTATTATAATTAATCAATATACTAAAAACAAACGATTTAAATAATATTATTAAATTTCTAATTATTCTTTTTCAAAATATAAATAAAATAATAGAAAAATATTTATAAAGCAAAACTAAGTTAATATTATAATAAATATTAATATATACTAAATTATATATCAATTATATAAAGATATATAAATAATTCAAATCAGATTTAAAAATAAAATGATATAAAATACTTTTAATAATTCGAAACGTTAAATACAATTATTGATATTAAATTATTAATAATATAATAAATAATATCTATTTATACAAAATAATAGATTGATATAAGTTAACCTTATCACTTAAAACCTTATCATTAATTATAAATAATATAAATATTAAAAATATTAAAAAGAAAGTAAAGATTTTTATTAAAAAATATATTATATTAATATAACAATTTAAACGATTTGAATTATAATTTTTTTAAAATAGAAAATGAATAATCGATATTTTTATGAATAATATTTATTTCATTTAAAAAAGTAAAAAAGAATATGATTGATATAATAAATACTCTTTTAAAAAATGGATTATATTATTGTTTAATTATTAGAAATTTACTAATAATATATTAAAATATTTATAAAAAATCTTTTTTAGAAATATTTAAAATTATTATATTTTTCATTTAAATGAAAATTAATAGAAATAATAATATTTTTAAAAACAAAAAAAAAAGAATAAATTATTAATATATTTTTAAAAAGCTAATTATATTATTATTATATATCGGAAAAAGCTTAAAATAGTTTATTATCAAGAAAATTTTTTGAATAATAATATATTATAAAATAATTAATTTATAATATAACAAAGTTTTTTCTAAACGTTTAATAATAAATCTAATAGCCTTTTTTATATATAATATGGAATAAGCTTTTGTTTAAAGTAAAGAAAATAATATTAATTATATTAAATATATAGGGTATATTTAATATATTAATGCCCAAAAAACTATTAGAACGAATAAAAAAATAAAACTGGTTTATAAAACTATTTTAATTAATTAATTTGTTTTTAAATAAAATATAGGGTTAAAGTTCAATTAAAAAATATATATATTTTAAAATCAAAAATGTAATATAGAACTTTATAGAGATTATTATTATTCCTAATTTTATATTTATTATATTTAATTGAATTATTAAACCAAAATTACTTATTATATTTCGAATATATAAATAATATTATAATCTATAAAATTTCAAAATCTATAAAAAGCAATATAATTATACTAAAGTAGAATATATATTAAATTATAAAATAGAATATTAAAAATCAAGTTATTTTTATATTAAAGGAATTGAAAATAATTTATCTTTTACAAAGATGAAATATAAATATCTTTAATATTAATATATTATTAAAATTTACAATCAAATTAATAATTATAAATAATAATGAATAATTAGTTTTGTATTAATTTAATGTTTAAATAAACTATAAGTTTTCTTTTAAAAGATATATAATTAAATGTATAATAAAAATATTAAAAATTATATATTATATTAAAAAATTAATAAATATTAAATTTAAATTATTTATTATATTACTAAAAAAAATTATAATTATATATATATAATTTTTTTTAACATATAATTTAAAGATTTAATAAAATATTAAATTAAAGTTTAATATAATAAATAATTACAATTATAATTGTTTAATTAGTATAAAATTAAATCCACTAATCGAAAAAGTTAATAAAATTATTATTTTAGTAGTAAAAAGGATTCTTTTGATTTAGTATATAACATTTATAGCAAATATCCTTTAGAATATAAAATTATTATTAAATAGTATTACTTTCGAATATACTTATATACATTTTATGTTCTAACTTAAAACGCTTAATTCTATTCATTTATTAATATACTAATTTAAAGCTCCGATTTTTACTTTAATAATATATAACGAATTTGTGCTATATAAATATACTAGTTTTATATACTTCCAAACTAATATTAACTTAATTATATTTCTCATCTAATTATAAAATTAATCTTGTAGAGAGAAAAACAAAAAAAACTATAACCAAATAGTTTAATACATAAAAAAATCAATTAAATAAAAATATAATTATAATATTTTCAAATAATTTTTAAATAATATATGAATAATATTAAATTAATAGATTATAAATACATTATATATTATAATTAATTGCTAATTAAAAAAAAATAATAAATAATATTTTTTACATTTTTAACATAAAAGCGATTAAAGCTTTTAAAAGCTTATATTATACATTAAAAATCTACTAATTTTTAAATAAATAATTGTGAATATATATTAATAATACCTTAATAATTTAATATATATAAACAAATATATTCAACATTTTTTAATAGACCTTTTTTAAATACTATATATTTTTATAAATTATTATAAAATCGGTATTATATAATTTTCAGATTATATAGGTATCGAAAGTAACAAAATAATTAACGAATTAATAGATACTAATATAAAAAAAGGATAAATAAACAATAATCGTTTAACAAAATTTATAATTAATAAAATAAATATAATAACAAAAGCTTTTATCAATATAACAATTTCCGATTAATAAAATTAATACTATATAAAACTTTTTATATTATATTACAAATAAAAATTCGAATATATTATAACCAAATTTCTAAAACCCCTGCTTTTTTTATATATTGTTTTATTAGCTTTTAATTATTTAAACGATATACAATAATTTTATATAATACTATAAAAAGTTTGATTATAGAAATACTAAATTTAATTATTTCTATAAATATAAAAAAACTTTTAAATATTTTATATGCTATAAGAATTTTATAATACAAATTCTATGTTTAGTTAATTAAACCAAATCGTTTATTTAACTGCTTTAAAAGAACGGGAATATCTAAATACAATATTAGTATATTCAAAGCTTTTTGAAAGCTTTTTTATAATAATTTAATATTTCATTTTTAATATTTGTATATTATAAATGTATAATTTGATAAGTTTGGATAATTTTTATTAAAATTATAATTTATTAAAAAAAAGATTATCATTTTTTAATTGTTATATAATAATAAACTATATTTTATATAATTAGTATATATATTAAACAGAAATATTGCTTTAATATAAGAACCAATAGAAATAAAATGCTTTATATATATATATATATATATATATACATACTTTTTAATATAATATTTATATTTGTATATAATTTATTAGATTTAAAAGAATAAGTTTATTTATAAAAGCATTAATTTACAAATATATAGAATAAAAAAAAGAAAAAATGAAAGCGTTTTTTTAAATAAAAGAAAAGGGATTATAAAAATAAAAGGAAATTGTATTATTTAAAGGTAAAAATTAAAGAATAAAGCGTTAAAAATATTATTAAGTATAATAATAGATTATATATAGAAGGCGTATAAAAAGGTTCTATTTCTATTACAGGCTTATTGTTAATACCTTTCGGAAGGTTAGAACTAGCCATTCTACATAAAAACGTTAAACTTTATATAAATAAATAAATATATATATATATATATTAATATCGAAACATTAATATAATAGGAATATTATTAAGTTCTTAATAATTCGTATAGTATATAGATAACCTTTTTCTTTATATAAAAAGAAAGAATAAATAGAAATACAGAACAAAACCTTACCCCTATATTATAATGTACTATTTACTTTATAAAACCAAATCAATACTAATCAATAATTAATTAACTTTAATTATAGAACAATAAGGAAGATCTTTAAAAAAAGATATTTTTTAAAAAAAACGAATAAAATTAAATAAATTTAAGCTTTATACAATTCATATAAGAAATTAATTACTATATATTTTTATACTATTTTTTTAAAATATATATATTAAAAAAAGATTCCTAATTATAAATGTATTTTTTTAAGGTTAAAATGATTTTTATACTTTTTTATATATAAGATAAGTTTGATTTATGTTTATTATATATTTGTATAGAAACTATATAGTATAATTATTATAAAATACAATTTAATATCGTTATTTATTAAATAAACCTTTAATATAATATTATATAACATTATGATAATCATTATATTCCTTATTTGAAGATCATTTTTATATAATGTTAATTACGAATTATAGGGAAAAAAATCTAATATTTTAAAAAGAAATATTATTATCTAAAAAACATTTAAATAATTATATAACTATATGAAGACTTAATGTTTAATTTAGATAATACAATAATAAGGTTTTATAATAAAGTTTTTAAGAATAATACAAAAAATAAAAGAAATTAATTTTTAAATTTGTAGATTAGAAAGTTATAAAGCTTATATAAACCTATTTAGTAATTTATGATATTTAAGTATAATAATCAAAAAGAATTAGATATGTAAAGATAATAGTAAAATAATTAAATAAGGAATTTGCAAATGAAATAATTAAATTTATATAAAATAAATCTATTAAATTTAAAAAAGAATATTTTAATAAATTTAATATTTTTAATATCTTTTATATAAAACTTATTCTAGAAAATATTATAATATTTAATTATTAATTTATTAATAAACTATTTTTATTTTAAATATTTATTAAATATAATCTTTAAATTTAATTTAATTGATTATATAATTGATTACAAATATTATATTTTTTTGTATAATGGAATAATCATTTTAATAATTTATTAAAGATTCAATTAAGTATAATATTGTCGGGATAATCACGTGACGCGCTAGGCTTCGCGCTAACGCCTCGGCATTCAACATAGTCGTCAATCCATAGCTTTTAGATAATAATCCTTAAAAGCAATAATAACGTATTTATAATATACTTATTATTAATCTTTGAATTATATTAAATTAAACCAATATTAATTAAAAAAAGTTATTTACAGATTAGAAACCTTGAAAAATCTAGGTTTAAATAATATTAAGTTAAAAAATTATAAACTTTTATTATTTCAATAATAGGTTTTTATAAAAATAAATATATAAACTATTGTTTTAATAACTTTTATATATTTAAGGAATATAAAAATTATTATTTTAGCAACTTTTTTATTTACAAAAAATAGTATTCAAATATAAATTTATTGATTTTATAATTATTATATTTTAAAAAAATATTGAAAAAATATTGCTTTTGTAATGTTTTTATATTCTAGGAATTTTATTCAATTATTATATTATTCATATATCTGAATTTGAATTTAACAAATATAAAACTAATCCTATTTTACAAAAAAAAATATTCTTTACTTTTGAAACTTTACAAAAAAGAATTTATAAAAAATTTATAAAATATTAAAAAAGTTATTGAAAATTATTAAAAAAATTTGAAAAAATTATTAGAAATTTATAAAAATTGATATTAATAATTAACTTACTTTTTTTATTTATTTTTTATTTCAACCCTTTTCCCTTTCCAATTTATAAAACAATTTTCAACATTTTTTAAAAAGTTGAATTTTAAATTATTTTTAAACTAAAGTATTAATCTAATAGAATTTAGTAGATATAAAAAGGAAATATTATATATTAAATATAATATAATAAAGTTATATTAATATTTTATATAAAAAATAAAGATTATAATAATATCATTTATAAATGCTTAAAAAATACATTAATAAATCCATTATAAAATTAAAATTCAAGTTATTTAATATTACTATAAATATTATTACTGAATATAATATTATACTCTAAATTAAGCTTTATAAAAAAAACATTGAAAAAAGGTATAAAATATTAAAAAAAAAGTGATATATAAATATTAAATTCAAAAATATGATTGAAAATAATGTTTTTGAATATATATTATAAGGTTTAAAAGTATAAACGAAAATATTTATATAATAATAAGATATATAAACAATTTATTAGATTATTTAAGAATTTTCAAAAACACAAATTGAAAATAATTAATGTTAATCATTTTTATAAGCTTCGAATAGTATCTTGTTTATACGAAATATTCGTTATTAAAAATCAAAAAGATATTAATATATAAATATTTAATGTTTTTTAATATATTATAATATTAATTTATTCGAAATGATTAATCAAAGATATTTATAAAGTATTATATAATAAATTTATAATGTTTTGTTCTTTATCAATTATCAAAAAAATTAAAAACAATTTAGAGTTATTGAATTATATTTTATATTTGCAATTATTATTTAAAGTTGATATATTAATAAAAGTATTAATTATTAGAAAAATATTATTATATAAAGAATTAAATACAAAATTGTATGCTAAACTAATAATAATAAAGGTATTTAGTAAAGAATAATTCTTTTAAATAAAAGTATCTTTAAAATCAGTATAAAACCCTTTATATTATAAAAACCTTAATCTTATATTAAAAACATAAATAAAAAATCCATAACTTTAATTATTGATATTTAAAAATCGATCTATTCAAATAGGCCGATTTTCAATAAACTTAATAATTATATTATTTTCATTATTTAATTCATTTAATTTACATTGTTTGTTATCAAAAGGACTATTATAAGAATTATTGCAAGGATTATTTTAACGATATCCTAATGAATTATTTAATGGAGATAATTTATAAGGATTTAAGCTTAATAATTATCAATCTAAGAAAAAGAATAATAATATCAATTAAGATTTATTAAATCTAATATAATTATATATAAATAATAAAAAGTAATTTAATAAAAATAATAATTTTAAATATATATATAAGATATTCATTAGTTATTATTTACAAATCGATATTCAATCTTGATTTTATTTGAAAGCTTTTCCAATTATATTAATAGAAATTATATTAAAATTCTATTATACAAACTTAGATCAATTTTTATAAACTATAAATAATATATAATTAATATTTAAGATTATATTTAAAAAAAATATATTATTGAGGTATTATGCAAAAGTAGGAAATAGTAATATTTTTTAATATAGTTAGAAAAAATCCAAATTAGTTTGTTTTAAAATATTTTTGATTTATAATTATAAAACTTTATAAATTATATAAAGGTTTAATAAAAGATTTTGGAATTTAAAATATTCTTTATTGAAAGATTATAAACTTATACAAAAATGTAAAAATATATTTTAATACATTTTTTAAACCTTTTTCAAAAGTCACAAGCTTAATTAAAAATATTCAACCATTAATTGTAATTTACGAATATATTCATTTAATTACTAGCTTAACTAATTTTACAGATTGGAAATATCGATATTCGGTAAACATTTAGTTTCAGCTTTATCAACAATTTTTATTTTTTCAGAATACTTTAAATTATACTAATAAATAATATTATATATATAAACAAAAAGAATATTAATTAATAAAGTATAATAAAAAAGGATAAAAAAAATCAAAACAAAAATTCAAAAAAAACGAAAATAAAGGATAAAAGATTCAAAAAAAGTTGATACAATTTCTTATTGAATATAAAGAAAATTATAATGATAATACAGATAATATATTAAAAATATATTTTAAATATAATAACTTATTAAAAAATGAATTAATTAATCAAAAAAAGATAATAATAAATTTATTGAATTAATTATTTATATATATAATTCTAAAATCAAAAATTGATAAATTTATAATATTAATATTAATAAAATTATTCTTTAATAAATATAAAAATAAAAAGTTTTAAAAGCATTATTATTGATATAAAAATATTAAAATAATTAATAATAGGATATAGTTAATATTAAATATATAAAAAATATATTAAAAATATTAAAATAAATAAGAAAAAAGTAGATATTACAAAAATTATATTTGAAATAAAAACAACAAAATTAATTGAATTTATTAATATTAATCTATGATTAAAAAAAATGTAATTTTATATTGTAATAACAAATATATCATTTTTATTGTTATTTTATAATATAGATTAATTAAAAATATATTATAATAATATTATGGATTTATTGATTTTATTTACAAAAAAAGCATTTTATTATTTAAAGATTTGAATATTTAATTTTAATATAGGACTTTAATATAAAGCAATTCCTATAGAAATTTATTTAGAATAATAATTATTATTCAATTAATATCAAAATTTAACGTTTACATTATAAATTCGAATATTTATTAGTATACAAGTTTTATTATATTTTTTAATATGTAAAATATAATAATATTGTATAAAAGGATTTCAATAATTTTATAAAGTTTTGTAAGTATTATTAAAGGTATAATAAATCATTCAGCAAATTTAAGTTTAACTTTTAGAAAAATATCAAATTTAATTGTTCTATTATTATTAATATTATATATATTAATAAAAGATTTATTCTTAATATTGTTAATGAAAACATTTGATTTTAAATGGTATAATAATTGAATAATATATCAATAAAGTATATATAGGATAAATTGTATATATATTGGAATAATCTATCGGATTATATTATCTATAATACAGAAAGAATTTTGTAATAAAGAAATTTATTAATAATGTAGATATGATAGATATAATTACGAAATTAGTATTTATTAAAATACATTAATTTATAGAATTAATTGAAAAAGGTTATTATTTCATTTGGAAAGTATATATTATCATTAAGAATAAAATAAAGAATGCAAAAATATTAAAAAAAATGATATTATAAATATTAATAAAAACAATAAACAATTTAATTGAATTGAATAGTATAATATTTATTTTATTAGTTTTTAGTATTTATTTATATATAAAATAAATTTGATTTATTAATATTAAATATAATTGAAAGATTAATAGCATTTAAAAAAGCTATTATTGAAATTAATAAGTTACATCTTAAAAGATAGATTTCGAAAACTTTGGAATAATAAAATGGATTATTTATTATTTTAGTTTATAATTTATTATTAAATTTATTAGTATTAATATAAAGAAAAAGCAATAATAAAAGTATATAATAAAATGAATCATTTATTTGAATTAATATTAAGAATAAAACTTATATTATAAATTTAATGAAAAAATTAATAGAATTTCGATTTATTATAATAAAACTATTTTTTAAGGAATTATAAAAGTTTATAAAAGTTAATAGAAGTTTATAGGAGTTAATAAGAATTAATAGAAGTTCATAAAAGATTTTAGAAGTTAATAAAAGTTTATAGAAGATTCTAGAAGTTATATTTATTATATTTATTTTGTAATTAGAATTATTTCAAATTATTATATTCTTAATATAATAAATATTATACTTTTTTTAATATTGATAATATATAAAAAATAATATTTCATTTAATTTTATTATTTTATTTAAATAAAAATAAATCTGTGACATTTATAATAATTCTAGATATTTTTATAATATATTAGAAATCTTGGAAAACAAAGTTTTAAGAATTAATAAAAAATGAAATATTTGAATTTATAAAAAAGTTAGATATTTTTTTTGAAAACAAAAATATTTAATTGTTGTTTTATTGACTTTATAAATAAAATTATAAAGAAATTAATAAAGTATTTCCTAAAGTTAAAATTAATTATATAAATATAAAAAAATCAAAAGAAAAAGTATTATTTTAATATAATTATTCATTATTCAATGTATTGATTAATATATAATAATAGTTATTATAATGATTTTATAAAACAATATAAATAGTAAGAATATATATAATAATGTAAATATATATTTTTACAATATTATTCAAGTTAATATATAATTAAAATTTGATTTAATCAAAAAGTTTTTATTTAATTATCACTAAAAATTATATATATTGAAAGGATATATTTTTATATATTATTAAGCTTTTATATAATATTCTGAAAACAGAAAATTATTAGTTTAGGATTTATTATAAATATTATATAAATAAGTTTAAAATAATGTAATCAATTTATAATCCTTATTTATTATATTCAAATAAAAAGAATGAAGCATTTAATATTATCAATCTACAAACAGATTTATTTATTTATTTATATAAAGTTTAACTTCTTTATATAGAATGGCTAGTTCTAACCTTTCGAAGGGTATTAACAATAGGTCTGCGATAAAGGCAGAATTTTCCTATATGCCTTCTATATATAGTTTTATTATTATATTTAATAATACTTTTAGCATTTTACTCTTTCAATCTAGTATCTTTAGGTAATATCGTTTTTTTTTTATTCTACAATCTTTCTTTTTTATTTTAAAAAAATGTTTTTATTTTTTTTCCTTTATTTTATACATTTTATAAATTAATACTTTTATAAATAAACTTATTTCTTTAAATATAGCAAATTATATATTAATATAAATATTATATTAGAAAATATATATATATATAAAATATTTTATTTTCATTGATTTTATATTAAAATAATATTTTATTTTTTAATATGTATATTAATTATATAAACGTAACCTATTGTTATATAATAATTAGAGAATAATAGTTTTCTTTTAATAAACTATAACTTTAATAAAGATTATCTAAATTTGTTAAATTATATATTTTACAATATATAAATATTAAAAATAAAATATTGAATTGTTATAAAAAAGCTTTTAAAAAGCTTTAAATATATTAATATTACATTTAAATACTTTTATTCTTTTTTAGGGCGATTAAATAAACAATCTGGTTTAATCGATTAAATATAGAATTTGTATTATAAAATCTTATAGAGTATAAAATATTCAGGAATTTTTTTATATTTGTAAAAATAATTGAATTTAGTATTTCTATAATTAAATCTTTTATAGTATTATATAAAATGTTATATATTGTTTGAATAATTAGAAGCCAATAAAGCAATATTTAAGAAAGGTAAAACTTTAAGGGTTTAGTTATAATATATTCGAATTTCCATTTACAATATAATATTGAAAATTCTATATAGTATTGATTCTATTGATCAAAAGTTATTATATTAATAAAAACTTTTATTATTTTATTTATTTCATTAATAATAGATTTTATTAAATAATCGTTATTTATTCATTTTTTTTATACTAGTATTTATTAGTTTATTAACCATTTTATTATCTTTAATACTTATATAGCCTGGAGACTATATAATACCGATTTTATAACAACTTATAAATATATAATATACGAAAAAGGTTTATTAGAAGGTATTAAATATATTATGTGTATATATTAGATTATCGAAATGTTATCAATATATATCTATAATTATTTATCTAAAACTAATAAATTTCTAATATATAATATAAATTTTTTGAAAACTTTAATCATTTTTGTATTAAAAATATAGAAAATATTATTTATTATTTTTTTTTAATTAATAATTAATTGTAATATATAATATATTTGTAATTTATCAGTTTAATATTATTTATATATTGTTTAAAATTATCTAAAGATATTATAATTATATTTCTGTTTAATCGATTTTATTATATATTAAATTATTTAATTATATTTTTTTTTTTTTTTTATAGGATTGGTTTTATAGTTAAATAAAAAATAAAGTTAAACTAATATTGATCTAAGAATATATAAAACTAATATATTTATATAATATAGATTTATTATATACTATTAAAGTAGAATTAAAACTTCAAACCGGTGTATTAGCGGATAAACAAAATCAAACGTTTTAAACCAGAATGCGAAATATATACGAGTATATTCAAAAATAATATCATTTAATAATAACTTTATATTTAAAGAACATTTACTATAAATATTATATATTAAATCGGAAAAACCCTTTTTATTACTAAAATAATAACCTTATTAATTTTTTTCGGTTAACAAATTTAATTTTATATTAATTAAACGATTACAATTATAATCATTTATCGTATTAAACTTTAATCTGTTATTATACCAAACTTTTAAACTATATAGTAAAAAGGATTATATGTATAAAATTATAACCTTTTTTAACAATGTAATAAATAATTTAAATTTAATATTTATTAATTTTTTAAATATAATATACAACTTTAGTATTTTTGTTATACATTTAATTATATATTTTTTTAAAAAAGACTTATTGTTTATCCAAATGCTAAGCCAATATAAAGCTAATTGTTTATTATTATTTTGCAATTACTAATTTAATTGTGAATTTTAATAATACATTAATATTAAAGACATTTATATTTCCGTTTTTATAAAAAATAAATTATCTTTAATTTCTTTAATATAAAAGTAACTCTTATTTTTAACGTTTTATTTTATAATTTAATGTATATTATACTTTAATATAATTATATTATTTTTTATAGATTTTAAGGTTTTGTAGATTATAATATTATCTATATATTCGAAATGTAGTAAGCGATTTTGGTTTAAAACAATTTAATTAAATATAATAAATATAAAATTAGGAATAATAATAACCCTTATAGAGTTTTATATTATATTTTTTGATTTTTAAAGTATATATACTTTTTAACCAAATTTTAATTCTATATTCCACTAAAAACAAATCGATTAGCTAAAGCAATTTTATAGATTAACTCTGTTTCTTTATTTATTCTAATAACTTTTTAAATATTAGTATATCAAATACATTTTACATATTTAATATAACCAATATCACTTTTTTATTTTAAGCGAAAACCGATTCTGTGTTGTATATAAAGGAGATTATCAAATCTATTATTAAATATTTAAAAAAACTCCGTTTATATTATAAATTGATTACTTTGTGATATACTATTATCTAAAAAAGGTTTTTGGCAATAAATTGTTTTAAACCTTTTTCGATGTATAATAGTAATATAATTAATTTTGAAAAATATATTAATAATTTATTCTTTTTTTTCGTTTTTGAAAACATTATTACTTTTATTAATTTTTATTTAAATAAAAATATAATAATTCTAAATATTTTTGAGAAAAATCTTTTATAAATATTTTAATATATTGTTAATAAATTTTTAATAATTGAATAATAATATGATTTATTTTTAACAAAATGTTTTTTTATATTAATTACATTTTGTTTTATTTTTTTAAATGAAATAGATATTATCTATAAAAATTTTAATTATTTTTTTTTTGTTTTTAAAAAATTGTAATTCAAATTGTTTAAGTTGTTATATTGTTGTAATATTTTTTTTAAATAAAATCTCCACTTTTTTTTGTATTTTTTAATATTTATATTGTTTATAATTAATAGTAGGTTTTTAAATAATAAAATTAATTTATATTAATCCATTATTTTGTATATATCAATATTATTTATTATATTATTAATAATCTAACATTAATAATTATATTTAATATTTCGAATCATTAAAAGCATTTTATACTATTTTGTTTTTTAAATTTGATTTAAATTATTTAATATATTTTTATATAATTAATACATAATTTAATATATATATTAACATTTATTATAATACTAATTTTGACTTTGCTTTATAAATATTTTCTTTATCGCTTTAATTATATTCTAAAAAAGAATAATTAAAAGTTAATAATATTATTTAAATTGTTTGTTTTAATATATTAATTAGCTATAATAAATATAAGATTTTAGAATTAATAATATAATATAAACCTTAATAAATTAGTTTTATAATTTTGATAGTTTACATTACTATTTAACTTTTTAATCCTTTTTTTAATAATAATATTATTAAAATGAAATAATTCGAATTATAATTTAAATTATATTTAATTATTATTTTTGCAAATAGAATATTTAAGAAGATTAAATTGATAGTAATATAGCTAATGTAATATATAAACTTTTTTAGCTCTTTTAATAAAGTTTATTTTATTATTAAAGGATTAAGTAATTAAAAAAACATTTTAATTAAAGAATTTAATTTTTAGTTTAAATATATTATATTTTATATTAAAATCTTTTTTGATAAGGAAGTTCAATGAAATTTGTATATATTTATTATATATTTAATTATTTGTTTAATATTTGGCTTTTTGTATATATTAACGATATAATAATTATTTATTTTTAATTAAACGATATTATGATTGTTATTGTTTTAATATTATTAGATAATCAAATTCATTGCTTTTTGTATATAGAATATTATTCTTAACTTTTTTCGTTTTATGTTTTGATATTAATATATACTTTTAAAAGTTTATTAGTGTATAATATTTGTATATTAAATAATTTTATATTTTTATTTTTGGGTATATACTAGATTTTTATATATAAATTATAATTAACCTTTTTCTCAAATATTAATTATAATAGGATTATATATATTGGTTTTAATCTTTTTATATTTATTTAAATTATTTTTAGTTTATTCAGTTAATAAACAATTATATAATTTCTATTATTTTGTTTTATTTTACTTTTTAATATGAAAAGATAATAGAAAAGAAAATTGTATTAAACTTTATATTATTATTAAAAATAAATTAATTTTATTATTAGATTTAATAATTATATATTTTATTTTGATGATTTTGCAAAATTAAAAAAGTTAATAAAAACTGTTTTATATTTTAATTTGCTTTAATTGTTAAGCAATCATTTTATATATAACTATATATATTCCTAAAATTAGAATAATTCTTTAAACTCTGTTTTTAAAACGTTATTTTTATTAATGTTTAATTATTAATTTATATACTTTATATATAACTATCTGTTAATAATAAATCTTTTTAAATTAGTTTATAATAAACTAGTTTATTTTTTTTAATTCTTTTTAATATAATTGTATTAATATTTTATATTCTATTAGAAAAAAGTTATAACAATTAATATATTTAAACAAAAACGTATAAACAATATTAAATACACTCTAATATTTTATTATTATTATACTATAATTATTATATCTATAAACTATATGATAAATTAAAGAATTATAATATTTTTAATAATTAAGATTATATAGTTTTATATTTTTCTTTTTTTTTAATAATTTAAAATATTTTAAAAATTTAAAAAAAGTAAAAAAACGAATTTTCTTTTTAAAGTTTACAAATTATATTATTATTAATTCTAAAATCCTAATGTTATAACAATTAATTGGTTTTATTTCAATCTGTATCTTAGTTTTTTTAAAAATAGTTTTTATAATAATAAATTAATTATTTAAAAGATTTATTAAAATGTTAAAGGTATATATTAAATAGTATATATATCATTTTTTTATTAGTTTTTAATATAGTATAATAAATAGCTTTATAGATTAGTTTGATATTCAATTCTTTTAGAATAAAATTGTATACTATTTTAATACTAAATTTAACTGTTTAATTTATAAAAATAATTTATAAATGAAGAATATTCTTAATTATAATTTGGAGTATTATTTTTGTAATAGTTTTCTAAATAAAAAAAGGTTGATTATAGATAAATAAAATTTTTGGTTTAGTTTAGATGTAAATACAAAAATTCGTTCTTTTTCTTTGATTTATTAATATTATATTATTAATTTGACTATTTGCAGATTTAAAGTTTTAGATTTCTTATTATATTTTAATAGAATAATATGTTTTTGTAGAGTGATATATTAATAATAGTATAATTATTTTTATAATTACTATATTTAAGATTTTAAAAGTTTTTATATAAAAAGTTTTAAATAGTTGTTTTATAATAATAGTTTTAAAAAAAGTATTAGTTTAAATATATCACTAATCTATTGTAAATCTTTTATATAAATCTTTTTTATTTGTTAAAGAAATTATATATAAAAGTTTTAATAATTTCTATAAATTTTTTAAATATAATGTATTATAGCATTGCTTTGTATTTCATTTATTCTAATTTAATTAATATAGTTTAAAACGTTAATATATCGATAAAATTAATTATTAATAGAATAAATAATGTATTCTATAAAATTTTGATATACTGGAAGGGTAAGGGAAATATAGGCGTTTGTTTTATATATATATATATATTGTTGTTTGCGATTATAAGTTATTGGAATGTTTAAAGTATCATCATCGTTAATAATAGTAGGGTGTGTAAAGGGATTAATAGGATTGTTATATATAATTAAAAGAAAACCGCTAATACAGAATTCGATGTATAATAATCTATATTAAATTATTAATAGTACATCTACAAACAGATAATACCTTAATTATATATAAATAAAGAATTTGTAGAAAAAAAAAAGCAATTAAAAACAATCAAATTTATAACCAAAAACTATAAAATATTAATATTCGATACATTTTTCAAATTTAACAAAAAAGTAATTATTTAACATTCCAATAGCATCGTTTCATTTATTTAAAAGAAATAAATATAAGAATCTGAAATTTGTAAAAATTATATTATTGGATATATTAGAAACCTATAAAAAAATGAAAAAAGCTATAATAATTAAAAATTAGTATATTGTTGAATAAGTTTATAATATATATATAACAATAATAAATCAATTAAAAATATTTTTAATCTTTCTTTTATTATTTAAATTATTAATTTCAAAGAAGAAAATATTAAAATATTTAATAAATAATTTTAATGATAAAATAATAATAAAACAAAAAAATTGAAGTTTATATTATTTAATAAAGATTTATTTCAAATTTTAGTATTTACTAATGTATTATTCGCAAATAATCCAAATCTTTTTTTGTAGATTAATTATATTATAATATTTATAGATAAAAATAATAAAATAAATTGGATTTATTAATTATTAATCAAATATAAAAGAATTATACAAAATATTTTCATATTAAAATTATATATAGAATAATATTCAGCTTTAATATTAATACTATAATTAAAAGTATTGTTAATAATATATTCAAAAACAAAATAACATTCCTTTGAATTATTTACATTAATTTAAAATTATTTTATTAATATTTAACTAAATTTAATATTATTAAAAAAAAGTTTATAATTAATATAATAGTATTTTAACAATTCTATAAACAATAAAAGATTGTAAAGATTAAATGGATTAATGAAAAAGTTTAATTCTGTAAATTCTATAATCAGAATAAAGCTATTTTAAATATTACAGGATTTGATTAATAATAATAAAATCAATATTAAAGTTATGAAATGAATAAAAAGGAACTAAGGATTTTTTATAAAAAAGGTTATACTAATAGATATAGATATATTATTACTAGTAAAATTAAGTATCTCAAATATTAAAAAAGAATAGTTATAATATCACTTTATTGATCTACTAAAACAGATTGATAAAATAATAAATATATAATTTTAATAGAAAAGGATTTATCAAAAAGGTTTAGTTCGATTTTTAAATAATTACCAATATCAGAATAATTATATAACGCATTAGGTTTCACGCTAACACCTTAGTATTCTATATAGTTATTGATCTATAGCTTTTAAATAGTGATCTTTAAGAGTAATAACAACGTATTTATAATATACCTATTATTGATCTTTTAACTATACTGAGTTAAACCAATAAATATATTAGTAGATATTTGTATATATTTTTGTATTTTATATTTTAGAATAATAATACTTATATTTAAAGTGTGTATTTTATTCATAGTAGTATTATTATTTGAATGTATTATTAAATCAATTATTAAAAAATATATTCTTTATATAAAAATTTATTTTTCAATTTTATAAAAGTTTATTAAAAATCTAAATATCAAATATAATGATAAAGAATATAACTTTTTAAACTAGAAATTACTAATCTTTTACAATTTATACTAAAATATGAAAAAAATTAAAAATATATATAATAAAACATTTTTAATTATATTAAAAAACAAAGTATATAATTTTTATATCTATTTAATAACATTTTGTAGTTATATATTTGCGAATATATTAATACTTATATAAATTCATTTCAAAATTGAAAAGAAATATCAAAAATATTTAATAGAATAGTAAGATATAACTCTTTTTATTATTATGTAATGTTTTTTAAAGAATTATTTTCTAAATAATCAAAGAAACTATTTAATAAACTTTATATATTTCAATTTGGATTAAATAATATTTATTAAACTAAATTAGTTTTATAAGATCAAATAATTAATGTATATTAAAACATTTCTAAATATAATCTAATGTTATTTTAAATTAGCATTTTTATATAAAAATTTGTATATTAAATTAAAAAATATAACAAGTTGGATTATATAAATAACAATATCAAGTTCTTTTATTTTCGATTAATTTAATAATAATTTGTTTAATAAGAAAATAGATTAAATTAATTACATATAAAATAATAAAGGTTTTTATTAGATATATAAATCAATCAAAAAACATATAAAAAATAGATTTTTATAATTTTATAAATAATAATTATTTTTTAAATAAAAGCAATATTTACAAAATTCTTTATATATAATAGTTTTGAAATATTATATATATAAACAATTAGGTTATTAATTAATCAATTATTCGGTAATAAAACAAAAAATTAAATTGAATTAATTTATAATAAATCAAAATATAAAAAAAAAAAATGTTTTATTAGTTTTTAATTATATATAAAAAGGATTGAAATTCAAAAGTAATAACGAAAAATAAATGAATAAAAACAAAATATTTGAAAATAATTAAATTAAAAATCAATTAATTAAATATTAAATTCAATTTATGGAAATTGAAAAGTTAATGATTTGTATATAATTGAGTCATATAGTGAATAATCTCTTATATATATATTCCTTTAATAAATTAATTATTTTAATTGTATAAAAAGATTAATAAATTTAATAAAGTTTTTTAATTTAAAGATTGATATTTATTTAATATTTTTTTCAAAAGATTTAAATAAATCAGAAATGGAATTGAATTTAAAAAACTATTAATAGTACTTTTATATCTTTAATATAAAAGTTATTAAAATTTAGAAAAGTCTTTAATATATTATGGAAATGTTTAATAACATTTGTATTTAATACTTTTAGTTTTACATTAATAATACTTTAATAATTTAATATCTAAAAAACATTATCTTAAACTTTTCTTAATAAACCTTTTTGATTTATTAAAACATTATACAAATGTTTTATATTAAAGTTTAATAAACTTTCGAATATACTAAAATCGAAAGAACAAAAAAACTAATAAACTTATACATTATGTAATTATATGATCTTAAGATGTACAATTTGCTTTTAAATCCATTATTAACAGAATAAGTTTTATATTTAAGGTTCTACGTCTTGATATTTAATAAAAATAATAAACTTTTAGAAAAAAAATATTAAAACTTAATTTATAAAATTAAGCTTTTAATCAAAACTTAATTTATTTAAATACTAACTTTATTAAGTTTTAACATTTTAATTTATTCATAGAAATTCTACCTAGTATTATAAAAAATCCAAATATGAAAATCGTTAATTTGAAATGCTTTTATAATTGATTTAGAACATTATCGAAAAGTTTAAGAATTCTTTAATTAATAGTCTAAACAATTTTATACTCCCTTCTTTACTATAATAAAAGATTTTCAATATTTAGCGAGACCAATACTACCTTTTGTTGAATATAGCTAGTTTAATAAATATTATAAACTTTTACCTTAAAATTTGTTTAAAATAATTATATTAATTT
This sequence comes from Monilinia laxa, assembly GCA_009299455.1. NCBI lineage: Eukaryota > Fungi > Ascomycota > Leotiomycetes > Helotiales > Sclerotiniaceae > Monilinia > Monilinia laxa. The sequence goes on from VIGI01000020.1 coordinate 463,208, forward strand.
TTCTTTTTCTTTTTATTTTTTTTTCTTTTTTTATTTTCGAATTCATGAATATGAAATTATATTGAAAATTTCATTTATTTGTTACATTTTATATTATTAGAAATTTTGGATTTACAAATTTTCTTTTTCGCTTATATTTTTCAATCTATAAATGTTATCACATATACCTTTTAGATACTTTAATTATTAATATATAAACCTTTTAATTTATATTCATTTATATTCTTTTAACATTCATTTCAATTAATAAAAAGGGGTTTTCTTAAACAAATTTCCGCTTTTTTTTCCAAATTAATTTTTTAACGTTATACCAAATCGAATTTATATTGGTTTCAATAGATAAGTATTTAAATTAAATATAAATAATTAAATCCTTGATTAAAAATAACGCTATGTTTTTTGAAAGGTTTTCAAAATTAGGCTTTAAGTCTTATTTTTTTATTGTAAAATATTATTATTGTTACTGCTATATATAGAAGATTATATATTTCTCTACGATAATATCAGGTTCATAATCAATTATATTTGGCCGAAAGTTTTGGATTTATTCAAAATATATTTAATATCTTCTATAGTCACTATGAACAGTATTAAGGATAAAAAAGATTATTAAAATACAACTATGATTATGCTATAGAGTAATAACAGTTTTACCTTTACAATATTATTTGAGGTTTATATTAAAATTGCGATGTTATGGAATTGGAAAATGAGATTTATAGTAGATAGTAATAGAAGTAATAGTAGGTAGTTTTTATTTTTATTTATTAGAAAAAGGCTGTAGACCTAAAGTCATAAGCCTAAATTTTAAATTTACTAAAGGTTTAAGAATGTATCATTCATTAAGGAATTATTATGAAATAAGTTTAGAAAACATTTTTGATTTAGAAAGAACTTATTAGTATGTAATTTATCAAAATTATTTTGATTTGTTTAGAGTGGGAATAATAATATTTATAACTTTGAAGTATATAATTATATGGACTTAAGTTTAGAAGATAGAATATAGATTGAAAACTAGATTATAGCTTAGAATACTATTGAATAATATGTGACTATAACATTTTTAAAAAATGATTCACATTAATATTGATTTTTTTCTCCATAAAAAACACATAAATAAATGTCTCTGACATTTTTATTAATTAAAAAAAATCATAGAATAATGTTTGTTATGAATAAGATATTTTAGAGTAATGTAATGTGTTTACATTATTTATTAATGAGTATTATTATATTAAGTACTTTTTATTTATATTGATAATTACAAAAGTTAGCTAATACTGATAATTAATAATATTAATAATAATAATACTAAGATATTATTATAATGTATGTGGAAAAGATTTATTAGGGGCATATATTCATGTAGAAATTAATAAAGTTTAGAAACCTAATAGAATCTTAATTATTGCGATATACAAATAGGTGTATTACGAAATCCACCTCAAAATATATCCTCTCTATTCAACCCTAAACTTTTAAAAATTATACTATAGTAATAATATAATATAACTTGAAGAAAAATTATTTTTATTATATATATCATTTATACTAAATAATAATACTAATTAGTAATATCACAAATTAGTTAGGTATTAATATTAAAGAGTATTCTTTATAGAAAGAAAACAATCAAAAATCAAAATGAAATATTCAATTATATTTCATTAAAAGTATTATTATATAACAAAAAAATGCTAAAAGAATATTATATAAAATAAAACACTCAAATTTATATTGTTATATAACAATACTCTCTTCATACCAATAATTTGTACATACAATATATACCTTATTTACCTTAATCTACTTTTTGAACCGCAACTATTTTTGATTTATTTCTAAACTCTTATTTTATTTATTTTCTTTTGAAATCAAATATAATTATATCTTTATATTCCTTATTCTATCTATTCCAAAAGTTACACTTTTTACAAAATCATTTTCAATGATTTTAACAATTTCGATTTTTGATATAATATTCGATTTAGGGTATTATATAATAATAAAGAATTATATTTTTACAAAAGTAGAAGGATTATATATTTTATAAGCATTAATTAATTTAAACATCTTATAGATAATTATTAATCTATATTTAGTTATAAAATTGATTTTCTATTTATTAAATATTTAATAATTTTTATAGATACTATGTTTACATATTATTTTTTTTAATAGAAAATTGAAATATTTTTTATTTTATTTTTACATTTTTTTTTTATTTTTTTAATTATTTAAAGTATTAACATTTTAATTGCGTTTTATTAATGATATTATGTTTAACAAAAACGTTAAGATTGATAATATTTAGGATTATTATATATACAAAATCTAAAAATATAAATAAATAAAATTATTTAATAAAGATCTTTAAAAAGTATTTAATTATAATTTTGGAAAATTTAAGATATTACATTTTAATTGTTTTAATATTAGCTTCGTATACAATTTTCGAAATATGTTTTATATTTGTAATGTTTATATTATATGGAAAAGCTAATTATATTAAGTACTGTTTATAATTTTATATAATAAGTTTTATGTAAATTAAACAAAAAAGCAAATCGAAGGAACATTTACTAATTATAACTTCGAATTTAAATCCAATAAAATTGTATGTTTTAGATAATATAATAATATTAATAAATCTTTTTAATGATTATTTTATAAGATAATACCTAATATTTCATCTTTACTCGTAATAACATTATATTTATAATTTGATAATATAGATTATTCGTTTATAGCATATTTATATTCTTTTAATCCATCTATATATCTGTTCCTTTTATTGATATACTCCTTTTATTTTTACATTCATTTTTTTATTAATATATTCACCCTTTTTATTATAATCATTTAATATTAAACTATATTAATATATTAATACATTACTAAATACTATAAATCCATTTACTAAGCTAATATTATTTATTAAATTTTATAATAATAAAAGTATAAAATACATAAATGTTTAGAACAATTTAATATATAAATTAAATATCTTTTATAAATTAATTTATTAATTTCCATATCTATTTTAATACATTTTAATAATATTTTTATTGATATTGAATAGTTTTATTTCAAAATTTTGTTATTTTAATATAATTATTATTATATTTTAAATGTATTTTAAAGGATAGAAATATTAGCTTGAAATAATAATAAATAGATTTATATTTATATAAAAGTATTAAATAAAAGAGTTTTAATAGAAGCTTTAATAGATATCTTTTAATTCCATTTTATAAAGATTGAATAAGTATTATACAAATTATTTTTAGAATAATAACTTAATATAATATTTTTAAATAAATTATTTATTATTTATTATATAATCTCTATATACTAACTTATATATTATAAACTAATATTCATTTTTATTAAATTTTAATCTGAATTATATTAAACTATTTTTATATATAAAAAAAACAAAGATACTCATTTTGATTAATTAATTATCGGGATAATCACGTAACGCGCTAGGCTTTACGCTAACACCTCGGCATTCTATATAATCGTTAATCTATAGCTTCTAAATAATGATTCTTTAAAACAATAATAACATATTAAATAAAATATATATTATTAGCTTTTATTTTATATTAAATTAAACCAATATTGATTAGTAAAATTATTTATAAATTATAAACCTTAAAAAATTCAGATTTAAATAATATTAATTTAAAGAATTATAAACGTTTATTATTTTAATAATAAACCTTTATAAAAATAAATATATAAATTATTACTTTAATAACTTTTATATATTTAAAAAATATAAAAACCTTTATTTTAGCAACTTTTTTTTATAAAAAATAACATTTGAATATAAATCTATTACTTTTGCAATTATTATATTTCAAAAAAATATTAAAAATTATTCTTATTATAATCTTTTTATATTTTAAGAGTCTTATTTAATTATTATATTATTTATAAATTTTATCTTAAACCTAACAAAATCCAATCCAAAAAATTAATTTTACTTTACAAAAAAATTTACTTTTTATTCTTTAAAATCTATAAAAGGAACTTATAAAAGTTTATAGAAAATTAAAGAAATTATTAATAATTATCGGAACTTTAAAAGAATTATTAGAAATTTGTAGAAATTAAGATTAATAATTAATTTACTTTTAATTGATATATAAATTTTATTATACTTTTAATGTATTAAATATAATATAGAGACTACTTATTAAAGATTTGTATATTGTCAAGTAATCTATTATATATATAGAAAATTTAGTGGTATTATTACAGCAGTTTATATTTGTTTTTAATATTTATATTTATTATAATATTAAATGAATTATAAGTAGTTTACAAAGTTAACTTTTGAGAAGATTAAGTTTTAGTAGAAATTGAATTTAGTAAATTAAATTTTATTTATGATAATATGAAGAAAGTTTTATTTTAAACTTTAATTATTAAGCTTATTATATAGAGAAACGTAAGTTTTAGGAGATAAGGCTGATTTTGTAAATGATAGATTAGAAGATTAAATTAGGATTCCATTTGAATATATATATATATATATATATATATTAAGGTTTATTAATCTATGCTTAATTTAATTTCCTTTAATTTTAGTATAGTTTGATGACTATTAAATAAAGATATCATGAATCTATATTAAATTTTAGTATATTATATAAGTTTGTTACAAAAAGTTTAAAATATTTCTCTGAAAATATTATATTACAGATATATCATTAATATATATTTAAAGATGTATAATAATCTTTTTCGGATATTTATGATTTTTCTATTGAAAATGTGCAATAATAAATTAATTAAACTGAATCCGAGTTTTATTTGTTTATCATTTTGATAGATAGTATATTTTATATTCAGTATATCTTTATAAACTTCTATATTTTCAAACCTATTAAAAGAACAGTAGTTTCATTTGAAAGGAAATGATTTTATTATATTTCAAAAACACTTATAACTATTTTTTGATTCATGCTATTAATCAAACTTACTCATTAGTTATATATGAAATACAAAACTTACAAAAAATGATTTAAGAACATTGAAACATATATTTTGAAATTATTAAATCTTAGTTTTTGCTATTTACTTTGGAATTATTTTATTTAAATAGATAATAATAGAAGATATCATTTCATATACTAGAAAACATGATATATAAATCATATAAATTGAAAAAGCAAATTGTAGTTTAATCTGTTTCAATATAGTTTTGGCAAATGATATTTTTGTATTTTTATAGAATATAATAGATGAAATAATACTTCAAATTAGTAGGATTTCTTGTTTTGTTATAAATAATATTTTATTTACTATATTCATACTTGACTATACATTTCGAAAGGTAGAAAATGATCTAGAAATTGTTTCAATATTATTTTAAAATGATTTTGGAACACCTTATAGTTTAAAATAGTTTGAAAACAGTTTAAAGATCATTTGAAAACAATTTAAGATTTCTCAATATGTTTCAATCTATTCTTCCGTTTTTGATTGTTTTGAAGATTTTATTGAAATCGTTTTGAATCCAAGGTTATTTTCAGATTGTTTGAAAACTGTTTTGGATTTTGGTTTATTTTAAACTATTCTGAGTTATTTTAAAACTATTTCTAAGATTTTATACCTTTCAAATTATTTTAAAATGCATCCAGCTATTCTAAGATTGGTTTAAAACTGTTTCAAAATTAGTTTAAAAGTGTTTTAAGATTATTGTTAAACCGATTTAAGGTTATTATTATGCTTAAGCTTTTGACTTATGATGATTATTAATATTGATAGTATTAATTGATTTCCTTTTTAATATTGTTCTGCTATAATATAATGACTTATTATATTAGAATTTATTATTGATTAAACTTTCAATTCGATATAATGAGATCTATAATATTATCAATAATAATATTCAAATGATCTACTAACATTGATATATGATTAATGAATATATCGAGTTATCAATAAAATATTAGCCAAGTGTTAATAGATTATTATATTAGGATTATTAGGATTATTAGTATTAGTTTAAAATAGCTTATTAATTAATCAATACTATATTTCAAAATAATATCATTCAATTATTTGTATTATATATACAAGATAAATCATGTATTCATTTTTCATAATAAGTCTCTATAAAAGCGTCAATAACGATAATGATGATAATGATAATAATAATTTTTCTCAAATACTAATTTAATAACAATAATACTAATAATAATAGAAAAAGGTTTTCTATTTTCTATTTTCTTTATTTTAATTGAAGTATAAAAAGAACAATATCTTAGTTATATTATTGAAATTTTTATTCAAATCATTTAATATTTATAACCTTTCTTTTTGAATGATAAAAGATTTCCTAAAAAGAAATTACAAATTATCAAATTTCTTAAGCTTTATTTCTTATAAATCCCCTACCCTACTTCATGGTCACCCCTTTCTTTCCGGCCACTTTCATCACTAAAAATAACCATTTTTTGTAGTTATAACTTTATAACGAATAAAGATATTGAATTGTAATCTTTGATTTGGGTTTACTATATAAATATAATTAAAACATCAAAAAGATTTGTATTTTTGCGATTGTTTTATAGAAAGTTATAAATGAATAAAATCTTCAAATTTTCATTTATATATAAATCCTATACAAAATTGAAACTTTTTTAAAATACTAATAACTTTTCGATTAGAATTACCAAGAATAATCTGTATAATTTTAGAGATTCTAAATACCATATAAAATCCAAATCTACATTCTTTCAATATATCATAATTTCTAATTTAGCTTTTATTACAAATCGCACATTCTTTTATATAAAATATTTATTAGCAAGTTTCATAATTTTAAATAGATCATTAATTACAAATTAGATTATATATACTAAATAACGTATTAAAATAAAAATATATAACTATATTGAGAGAATATATAATTTATATAAAGCTGTTTTTATTAAAAAGTTGTTAATATTTCAAAAAAAGCTTGAATTTTCATAGAGTATTTATATACTGATGAAAAGTAAAAAGTCTAATTGTTATTGAACTTTTATACAAAAATCGCAAAAATTCCAAGTCCTCTTATATCTGTTAATGATTATATATTAAATCTATAATAAAGTTCTTGGATTATAATAATCAATATTGATTAGTTTATAAACATAGAAGATAATCATTTTTATTTGTAAAAGTGGCCGGAAAGTGAGGTACTAGACTTATAATTTATCATATATTAACGATAAGTGTATTAATGTATACTTTAATCAAAAGAAACTCTTAGTTTGTCAATATACTCAAATTAATTTTATAAGAATTAAAACTTCTAAGACTATATCTGGAATACACTAATTTAATCTACAAAAAAATAATTCAAACAATATAGATTTAAAAAACAAATTATTTAATAATAAAACGCTTTTTTATGATTTCAATGAATAATAAAGAGATTATAAGAAATGAATAATTTACATAATATAAAAACAATATTATTATTATTTTATTAATCATTATTCACTATCTTACTTTTGAATGAATTAAAATTCAATTTTGTATAGATAGATTCATTATTATAATAATATCTTGCTTTTGATTTTTATATCGATATAATATCTTATTCTATATATTTCTAGAAACTTAACCATTTGAAAACAGATTAGAGTCTATTAATTAGATCAACTTTCGATTTTTATTATAATTGAAAACTTATATACTGTTATTTCTTAAAAACCTTAAGACTTTACACATATTCAATTACGATTTAATATAGTTAATAATTATTCCTATTCTCTTATTTGTGTTCTTATTATTATTAGTTTCTTTTGTTTTAGGCTTTTTTTCATTATTTATTATTTATGTATATATGTCTTTGTTACGATTTTAATACTAGGATCATTTTTATTATCAAAATTATTTCATTTATCTATTTTATAATTTAATATTGAATTTAGCATTTATTAATCAAATATTCTAATCTCTTTCGATAACAATTTGATAATTAATATTTAGAACTCTCTTTTCCTCTATATTTAGCTAATAATTTGTTTTTCGATATCCTTATATTATAGTTATTATTTTTTCTTAATACTAGTACTTAATTTTATATTTTTAATCTATTTACTCTTATATTATATAATTGTCGGGAAATGGATCATGTGACTTTTGGGCTGCTGTACGAATAATACATCTAACCGTATTAGGCGTACTAGCACCTCGAGGACGTCTATAAAGTCGTCCTCCATTTCATAAATTATATAAAAAATAATAATGATGATTATATTAAAAAAGATTTAAGTATTTACACTTTAATTAACCAAGTTAATATTAACATTAATTAATAATATCGCAAATTAGAAACTTTGGATTTTATAATCAATACTAGATATTAAAGAATAATCTTTAAGATTGATAAAGATTCTGAAAAGGCTAATAAATTAAATATAAAATCTATTAAATAGATTTTTATATATTAATTTAATAATTTTAAAAATATACATTTTTAAAATATAATTTTATTAAATAAGATTCTTTATAAAAGAAAATATATTTAAAAAATTAATTTTATTAAATAAAACGAAGTTATATTTATATTCGTTATATATTCTTTATATTATATATTATATAAAGAATTATTTTATTTTTTATTTTATATTCTACATTTGTATTCTATAACCTTCTATATTCCCATTTATTTTACATTTACATTTACAAAATGATTATTTATTTATTTATTTAATTTTTGATGATTATAACGATATACAATAAATTAGAAAAAGAAGATTAGATTAATTATTATAATAATTGGTATAAAAACTATATTAATGTATAATATAATTATTAGAAAAATCAATAAAAAGGATTTTTAAAGATATATTAAATATAAATGCAAAATATATACAAAAAAGGATATATATAATAATAATTTTATTAAAATCTTTTATAAGGAATTTAAGTTATTTATAAAAAACGAATTTGTAATTGTTTATCAATTCGATATTTAATAACTTTAAAAAACTCTTCAAATTAAAGGATTCAATATTATTATATTAGAGGCAGATATGTATAGTGAATTATATAAGCAAACGCAAAAAAACGAATAATATATTATAGATAATAAAATAAACTAAAAAACTTATAAAAAGCAATGATTTTAATACAATTAAATTTTTATTGGAAAAGATTAAAAAGATGATTAAAAATGGTAATAAACGAAATAATAATAATTTATTTAATAATAACAATTTGAATAATAAGGATAACAAAGAAAAAAATAATAATAAAGGAAATTGAAAAAAAAACAATTAAATGATAAAAAGAACTAAAAAAATTTACTATATATATTTAATATATTATTAAATTTATAAAAGTTTTATTTATTTAACAAAAAATATAAGGGAAATAATAATAATTTTGATTATAAACTTTTAATTTTTTATAAGATAATTTATTATATAAAGCTTTTTATAAAACAGTTTTATTAAATATTTTTTATAATATTGAAAAATAATGCTTTAAAGTTTTATTATTCTAATTAGAATGATTTATTAAATATTTTTAAGAGTTTATATAAATATATAGAATAGGAATTTGAAGAAGTTTAATATAAAAGAAATATATTTGTTCAATAGAATATAATTATTTTTATTATTATAAAAAAAAGTAATAAGAATAAGATCTTTAATAAATTTTTTAATATTATAATAAAAAAGCTAAAAAAATTTTAAATACGATTTTAAAAGAAAATGAAAAATTCAATATATATATATAATAAATTTATATTTATTTGTTAAAGAATATTAATATACAATTTTGTTTATTTTAATTTTGCAAAGGATATATTAGGATTTTTATAATAATTGAAATAAGTTATTGTTATATAAAAGAAATTATATAAAACAAAAAATTCAAACTTTTTTTAAACCAAAGATTTTGTAATAATAATAATAATTATATATTATAAAGCTTTAGTTTGTACTTATTAAATAAAAATACATAATCTTTATATTTTTAGAATAATTTATTAGATATATATATATTATAAAATCAAAATAACAATTTTATTTAAAAAATATTGGATTTATGAAAAGGAAGAATATTGATTAATTACGTATATTTTATAGAAATAAAAGAAATATAAATAAAAATGGAAAAATCGATTCAGTATTGAAAACAATAATAGCTTTAAAAAGCATTATAATCAATAATTAATAAATATTGAAAAAAAGAATAAGGATTTGGATTAAAAACAAAAAATAGCCATTTTTTTTAGTTTTGAATTTTAAGGATTAAAAAAACAAGGATTTATTCTTTATTAATTTTGAATTAATTAATAGTAAAAAAATTGTTGAAAAATGGGTAATTTATATATTGTAATATACTTTTTTATCAAAAAAAGTATATAAAAAAACGAATAAAAGAGTATTTAAAAAAATGTTTAATATATTAAAAAAGTATTTTAATAAAGAATTCTTTGGAATTTATATTAATACAAAAGCGGTTTATAAATTTATTATTAAAAATGAATAATTGAAAGTGTAATAAAAAGTTTTCAATATTATAATTAATATATTATAAACAAAAACTATAAATATTAAATTCGGAAAAAGGGAAAAGAAAAATTCGATTAGATTTGTTGATATTTTAATGTTTTTTTAAAATAGTAACGTTTTATATTCTATAAATAAATATATTGTTTTGATTATTTTTGATTGATATAAATAAGCTTAAAATTGCTTTTAACAATTGTATAAATATTCTTTATATATTAAATAGGGAATTCCTAGTTTATTAACAAAATAATCATTCATTTTTATTGTAAAAAATCAATTTTAATAGTTTTATTCAAAATTTGATTTAGTAGATTAAATATTATTTAACGGATATGAATCTTTATTAATTATATTAATATTTCAATTATTTATTAATTTAAAGATTTTATAAAGTTTCATAATAAGCTGAATATAATAAAAGTTATAATATTATTAAGCATTTTATAAAATATTGTAAAATATTATTAATTTTACAAAAAATCATTTAAATGATTTAAGTTTTCATTTTAGAATAATATAGAATTCAATTATATTATTTTAATTAATATAATGTATATTACAAATTAATTGATTCTTTATATTATTAATAAAGTTATAAAGTATTAAATAGCTAAATAATTAAATAATATAATAATTTAAAATGTATAAGATATATTAAAAATATATTGGATTAATATATATATTAAATCACTAAATTAAATTGTATATAATGTAAACAAGAATTTTCTTTAATAAGGAATTCATTTAAATCGCTATATTAATAACTATTATTATAAAATATATATTGATTAAGACTTATAATTTGATTAGGTTTATAAAACAATATTATAAATTATTAAAATAAATATATTATATTATAAATAAGAAAATATCAGGTTTTAAATTGGCTAAAAATATAATATTATAAATGATTATAAAAGCTATAAATAATATAGTTATACCAAATGATATTATTTTTACTTTTCTAATATATAGAATGTATCTACAAATAACTATAATTAATACAATAATTGCAATTATTATAAAATGAACTAAAATAATCAAAAAATCAATAATTAAAATTTATAGAATTAATATAAAAAAAACAGATATTTAATATACTTTGTATAAAAGATGAATTATTTATATTAATAATCTATAGTTTTATTTATAAATTTGGAAATCTTAATATAAAAAAAGGAAAAAAAACAGAATTAAATAAATAAACTGAATCTTATATTTTATTTTATATAAAAAAGGAGATTTGTACTATCGAATTATTAAATGAATTAACAGATTTGAAATAAATATTTATAAAACCATTTTATATAAAGCTTGAAAATAATAATAATATTATAGAAAAAGAAAAAAAAGTTATATTTCAAAAAATATTCCGTTATTCAATATTATTAGCAGATTAACTTAATTTACAATTATACTACAAATTGAAAAAGCAATTTGAAGAATAAGATTAATATAGTCAAAAATATACTTCAGATTTCAGTTTTTTTTAAAATAATAATATAAAAAAATATTAATATTAATAAATTTAATAAGATATTTATTAATAATAATAATTTAATTTTAATATATATTAAATTAAAATAAAAGAAAATTGATGGATTTATAAAAAATAAAATGTTTAAAATTATATTAGAATTAAAGGTTTTATTAGGTATTAGGATTTTTATTTTGAAATTCGTTAATAAAATAAAGAATAAAAGTATTAAAAAAACATTTTCGAAATTTTGATTTACAGTTCAAATATATAAAAATAATAATAAAATTAATATTTTAATATAATTCCTTATTATTCAATATATTAATTAATATATTATTGTTTCATTTATAGTTATAACATATATATTATTATTAAAAGTTTTAATACATTTAAAAGATATTATTCGAATATATATACAATCTATTACAAATCTCAATAGAATATTTTATATTTAAATATTTAAAAAGTTTAGATTAAAGAAAGGTTTTATTTTTTATATAATAAAGCTATTTTATAATGTTTTGAAAATAAAAAATTATTAGTTTAATATATATTATAATTATTATAAAAAACGATTTAAAATAAAGCAATTTATATGTAATCTATACTTTTTATATACAAATAAAACAGAATTTGATGTTGTAAAATTATAAACAAATAATATTCTTATAATTGTAAATAAAGAATTTGCAAAATTGAAATAAAAGCAATTAAAGAAAATATATCTTATAATTAAGAATTATAAAAAGCTTTAGAAAAATATACTATTTAAGTTTAATAAAGGATTGATTATATTTAAAACTAATTATATTTACTTTAATTAAAAGAAATAATATAATAATATATATGTTATTCAATTAATAAAAATGAATATTTTAAGTATAAAAAAAAAAAGCGAAAGAATATTATATTGAAAAATCAATATATTGTTTAAAAAGTTTAAGGAATATATATTGTAATTATATATTAATTGAAGACATTATATTATTTTTCTGTTATTATCTAGATAGTTAATTTAAAAAAAGATAATATTAAAAGATTGAATAAGATTTTTAAATAGCAAATAAATAATTAATTAAAAGGCTTTAACTTTATTCTTTTTGATATCGATTTGATTAAATTGATTATATTTACGGATATATTATTTGTAAACAACCTTAATTTCTTTTTTCAAAAAGAATGTATTATATATCTTATTAATAAATATAATAATATCAATATTATATATTAAGCATTTATCAAATGTAAAAGAATTATAAGAAATGTACTAGCTTTAGAATTATATATATTAGTATTTAGTTTTAATATAGAAATTGCAATTAAGGGATTTATTAATGTTATTATAAAATTTAAAAAACAGATTCTATTTGTTATTTATATCAATTCGAAATTATTGTATAAATTATCAATCAAATTAGGCATTATAACTAAAAAAATATTTGTAATTAATATTATATTATTTTATTAATTATATAAATGTAAGGAAATTATAGAAATTAAATGGATTAATAATAATTCCAATTTAATAGATATTATAATCAAAGAAAAGCTTTATCAAATATTAAAAGGATTTAATTAATATTAATAAATCAATAATTAAAGAATTTTAATAAGTAAAAAGAGAAAATTGAAAGTTGAATATATAATCTTTTCATTTTTAGATAATTGTTAGTATTGAACAATGGATTATATGATTTTTGGGTTGTTTTACAAATAATATGTTTAACTGTATTAGGTATACTAACATTTTAGGGATGTTTATAAAGTTGTTCTTTCTTTTATAGATTATATAAAGAATAACAATGATGATTATATTAAAGAGATTTAAATACTTACACTTTGATTGACCAAGTTAATACCAACAATAATAATTAATCATTATATTATTATTTTTGATTTTTGAATTATATTATGAATTATTTAAATAAAGGATTATCTCTATTCAACTTAATGTATCATATTTATTATTGATAATATGATCGTTTATTTATATCTTCTTTTTTTTATTGAAACCCAAATTATTATATAACGAATTGGCATTTTTATTTAATTTTATAATATTTATTGTAATTTAAAGTTTAGAATTGATAATAAGAAAAACATTGTTCGATAAAGATTTTATATATTCTGTAATAGTATTATTATAAAGATCTTTTTCAAACTTCGAATATTCATTAATTTATTATATTAATCAATCGAATTAAAAAATCTTCTATATTCAAAACAATAATGAAATCATAATAATAATAAGATAACTTAATAGTTCAATAATTGAGTATATATAAAATAATTAATAATATTTATTCAAAATCTTTATATATCATTATTATTATTTTATAATCATTTATTATTTAGAATTTATTCGTGATTTATTTATCTAAAACTAGTTTAGATAATAGTATAAAACTAATTTATTCTTTTATGTCTCAATAATGGAAAAAAGACGAAGAATTTAATTAAACTTACAATTAGTAAATAGAAATAAAATGAGATTATAACTTTGGATACTAAATTAATCTTATATTAAATCATACACTCTTAAAATAAAAATGTTAGATAATATAAGTATCTAAACTTTTAATAATATAGGATTCTATTATTTAATACATTAAGTATTTTCTATATTCTAAATATTTATATATAAACCAAATATATAATTTTATATTTTTACTTATTTAATTTTGATTTCTTCAATTTATAATTAAAAATTGAACTTTTGATTATTATAAATAATTTCAAACATAGATTTATTTATTATAGTCAAGTTAAAAGGTTTTACTATAAATTGTTTTTACTCAGTTATTACATATTAGATAGCAAATTATAATATATATCTTGAAATTATAAAGAGTTTAAGAAACTAAAATAGAATGAAGATATAAAATCGTTAGAATTAGAGAGCAAATCGCGTATATATTATCCTTTATAGTAAAATCTCTAATAATAAAGTAGAATATGAAGCATTGTTTAAAAGCATAAACCCGCTATATAGAGTATTTTTAATACCAATTTCAATATCCTTTTGATAATTAGGATCTAATTATTTGAAATATCAATAATATTATTAATCTATATATATACAAAAAACTATATTAATTTTTTGTAATAATATTATATTTTTGATAAGATATTTATAGTATTCACATATTCTATAAAGCTCGATATCTTTGTAACTTCTATACTATAATATAATATAAAAATTTTATATTTTCATTTTATCTTCTCAATTAAAGCAATAAAATTTGAAGATTTAAATTAAAAGATTTAACAAATCCTTCTTCGAAAAGTGTTTTAATTCAAAAGTATATTAATATATTATTTTGTGATTTGAATTATTTCAAAAACGGATTTTCGAAAATCTTTGTTTTTAAAATAATATTTTAAGCTTTAATCTTATTATTAATCTTGTATATTATAAATTTGAAGTAAAAAAATTATTTTATAAAAATATTAAATGTTTCTTTAGTTTTAAAAATATATTATAAAAATTTAAGCTTTTCAATATTTATTATATATTTTTGAACATGATCTTATTGAATATTAGTATATTCGAGCTTACTATAAAATTTATTCTTTTATATTTATTTATATTCATTAACATTACTATCATAAAGAATCAAAATGAAAAACTTTGCTTTTAATTGTTCTTTTGAATTGATAATGAATTTAAAAGGAGAATGGGATGCATATAGTAAAAGAAACTGAATATTCAAATTACAGGCTTTTAAAGTTATTTCGAAATTCTATATAAATTACTATATTTTTTTTAAAAAAAGTTTATTTATAATGGAGTCATTTTAATTTTTTAAAGCTTAAGATTCTTATAAAAAAAAAATATTAAATAATTTAAATAATAATTGATTTACTAATATAGTTTTAAAAAGAAAACATGTTAATTCCCTTTATATTACAACTATAATATATATTGAAAACGAAAATAAGAGATAGATTTTTCATTCCAGAATATTTCATCAGTTTATAAAGTTAATAATTAATTTGGTTTATATATGATTTTGAATGAGGCTAAGAAGAACTATAATTAAAGATAACGTTACCATAATAAACATTAATTTCAAAATAGTCATTAGTAAGAGTTTTCTATTAAATGATATTTGGTATATTAAAGAATTCAAATCGAATTAATTTATCTTTATTAAAGTTTCAAGTTGAGAGAAGTATAAAGTTACATTTGAGAATAATTCAGGACATTATTAAAAAAACGGTCAAATCAAATTAATTATGAAACGTTTTAATAGCTTGTAAACTATTTAAAATTCAATTATTTGTTATTATATATAATCAAAGTAAATATTAATTTTAAAAATAACAAACTTAAAATGGTATATTATGAATGAAATTATATAAATAGATTTAAAAAACCTTTGAAAAGTTTGAATTATACAAAAAAAAAGAATGCTAATAGAAAAATATATAAAGCTTATTTTGTAAAAAAAAATGAATAAACATTTGAAGAAATAAATCGTATTTTGTATTTCTAACAAACTATATTGTTTATATATACATCTTTTAGATATTCTAATAGCTTTTAAAAATAATTATTATTATTTTGTATTTATATTATGAACAATATTCATTAAAATGGTTTGAATAAGATCTTTATTAGATCAATAATTAATAATTATTATTTGAATATTAATAGATTGAACTTATTAAATTAAAAACCTGTTCATTTATAAAATAAATATATAAATGAATAATGAAAAAAGATAATTTAAAATAGTCTTTTTAAAAAAAACAAACATTTGAGTTTTTTATTCTCTAAAAGGTACTCTATAAATAAAATAATAATAATAATAATTTTGAATTTTAATACTATTTTTGATGTTATAATTAAATGAATAAAAAATAAATTTAGAAATATACAAATAAATAATAAAGTATAATATATATTTCAAAAATCAATTTTTTATAAAAATATTATTCTTTAAAAAAGCTAAAATATATTTATTAATTATGATATTATATAAAGCATTATATAACAAATTATTGTATCTTACAAAATCAAAAATATTTGGATATAAAATATAAATGAGAAATCTCTAATATTTAAATCAAATCATAAGAAAGTTTAAATGAAAAATATTTAGAGGAAAGTACATTCTAATTAAAATAAATAGGGATTATGTTTATTTCTCTCAAATCTTAATAGTTATTAATAATACAATTAACATTAATTTTAATATTTTTTGAAATTGAATTTATAAGCATAATTCAAATCGAAAAGAAAATCTTTTTTTTTTAATAATTAATACAAAATAAAAAAAAACAATATAAAAGAAAATATGAATATCAAATGTGTATGTGTATAAATAAGATATCATTTAAATTGAAAATTTTAAAAGAATAAAATTTTATTTTCAAATAAAAAATTATTTGTATATAGATTGTATTAATCATAATTTTCAGGATTAACACAGAATATATAAATAATTTTAAAGTTTTTAAGGATTAATGTTTTGATAATCATTTTAATTGAAATCCTTTTAAATTACAATTATAATAAATAATTTTAAAAGTTATTTAATAATTAAATTATATAGTGTTATTGCAGATAGTATTATACAAATACTATATAATAATGCATACTCTTAGAGAATGTCTATTAATTTACTTTATTGTGAAAATTCTTATTATATTTAGAATATATGATATAATATATACATAGTTTTATTATTTATTTTCACTAGGTTATAAATATTATATTTTTTTTGAGTATATCCATTAATTTTATTTTTTTATTTAAATATATTCATTTTAAAATATTCAATATCGCTATATTAAAGTAAAGCAATTTTATTGATTTTAAAAGTAATAATTAAGTTGGATTCTTTATAAACGTTAAATTGATTAGAAGAACAATAAAAGTTTTTAAAATTTGTATTAAACTAAAGAAAAACTTTGAAAATTTATTAATCTTATGTATTGATAATAAAGAAGGAATATTATATTTTTTATTATTAATTTTGAGATAAGATTATTATATTAAAATTGATTTAAGCGATTCATTTATAAAAACAATATTATGAAAAAATATAGATAAAAACTTTAAAATATAATAACTTTTTTATTTCTTAATATATTTGAAATCTTCAAAAACTTTCTATAAATGATTTAATCGATCTTGAAACTAATATTTTGAAAAGAATTTTAAATTGTTTATTTAATTATTAGAGTATAATTTTCAATCTTAAAACAAATATAATTAATTATAAAATTAACAGTTAGTTTTTGAATATATTATTTGAAACGAATATTTAATAAATGTAATAAAATCTTATTATTATTGATGATGTAAACTTTCAAAGTATACTATTTTATTTATAGTAAACAAAAAGAATTTTAAAAACCATCATTATAAGAATCAGTAGATATAAAAACAATTAATATTATAATAAAATAAAAAGTAAAAATTAGTATAAAAAAGAATAGAACAAATACAATATAAAAAATAAGAAATCAGAATTATAAATCTTTATAAACATTTCAAAATTTTATATAAATAATTATATATTTCGTGAAAAGAAAATCATTTATAACAAAGTTGTTTTTTATATTAAAATTTAGAAAGCTTATAAAAAAGAATTATTAAATAATATGAATAATAATGAGCTTATTAATATACTTTTTATAAAAGGATATGTTAGTTTTGTTTATATTAGGTTTAGGATATATCCTAATAGCGAAAATAAAAAATAGATTTTTTATTTTCAAATATCTAACGATTTCATAGGATTATTAATTAATTCAATTAATTTGAAGTTTTCAATAAAACCAAAGAGAGTTATGATTAAGAATAATATTTAAGTCATTAATACTATTTTTAGAATTGTTATTATTACTAATCTCAATTCAAACAATATTTACCATATTGAAAAATTTTGGTTAAATTCATTTATGTTTATTAAAATCTCAATTTTGAATGAATACAAAATTATATTTAATCATAATCCAATATTCTATTAAAAAATAATTAAATGAAAATGTAACTATTAAACATTTTAATGATTTCTACGTAATTTAAAATCCGATTATTTATTATTTGTATATGATTAAAGAAAGTTTCTGTTTCGAAATCAATAATATTAATTCAAAAAATGATAAAATCGAAATTATATATTATCAATTCAACTATTTTAATTATAATTTTATAAATAAATTAAAGAAAGCTTATTCTAAAAAAAAGAAAATTTGTTAATAAAAAAGCATATAAGATTTAGTCTATAAAAAGAAAAAATAAGCATTTTAATCTATAAATTATATTTAATATCTTTACGAAATTATATCATTTATATATAAACCTTGAAAAATTTTAAAAGCTTTAGAAAATAAAAATCAATATTTATAGCTATTATTAATAATGTTATTAAAACAATTTAAATAATATTTATATTAGATAAGCTTATAATTATTATTCTTTCGATATAGATAGATTTAACTAATTAGATTCAAAACGAATTTGATTATAAAATAATGATAATATAAACAAATAACAAAAAAAAAAGATTAGTATAAAATAAATAAATAATTCTAAAAATTCTAAAACCTAGAATTTTGATGATTATTTTAATTTAAAACAGATTATATTAAAATTGCAATAAACAATTTAGAAAATTATTTAATAATTGAACTATATAATATATTAAAATATTATAACTTATCTCTAAGATTTTTACAAACTCCTATATTTACAATTCTAAAATATTATTAAAAAACAATAAATCTTAAAACTACTCTATAAAAGAATATTCTTATATGATTGATTATAATTAAATTTAAATTATAAAATTTTCGAAATTATAAATAAAGCTATATTTATAAATCGAAAACTATCATATAATTACTTTATTTTAAAAAAGAGATTAGAGTATTTAAATGAATCAATTGAATGAAAAATATATAATTAATAATAAAAGGATATCTTTAAAAAATATAGAATTAATTTTATAAAATCATTATTAATATATAATAAAGTATTGTATGTTATATATTTTTATTAGTTAGGATTATGATTCGATGTTTAGGGATTAATAATATGAATATAAATATGATATTTTTAAATAGAAAATTAATAAATATAGATATAAATATTTATATAAAAATATTACAATACATTTTTTGAAATTAAACAATCAAATCGTTTAAAACCTTAAATCAAAAAAATTATTATCCATATTGAAACAAACTTTATAGATATAATAAAAAATTGAAAGAATATTAATACTATATATATAGAGTGTAATAAAAGGTTAATGAGCATATGAAAATTTCGATAAAATAATTATATTTCTAAATTTTTAAGTAAATTAAAGTTAATAGAAAAAATTACTTAAAATTCATTAATTGTTTTATTTCAAAAAACCTTTTAATAAGTTTAATATCGATTTTATTAATATAAAGAAACTACTTTTTCTCTTTAATATAATTATAAAGAAAATCAATGAAAGTAATAAACATTTATACTCACAACTTATTAGTAATACAAATTACTTTTTGAATTGCTTTTATTGAAATATTATATATTCTATAAACTAATCGATTTATATTATATAAACATTGAAAATTTTTATTTAATACTTCCAGAACATTGATTATAATATTTTGTAAATATATATTTAATTAATATAATATATTTTGATTATATAAGTTTACTATCATATATATATTTAGTATATTTGGATTTTATTGAGGAATTTTTATATAATAAAAGATTAGTATAAAAAAAAGGATCTGATTAATATAATAATAAGATTATATAATTATAAATAAAATAAAAATTAATATCTCAAGGTATAATAAAAATAAGAATTATTATAATAAATAAAATTATAAAAGAATTATTGAAATGGAGAAATTAATTATAAGCCTAAGGAAATATCAAAGAAAAAGCTTTTTATTTCAACTTTTTATTATAATAATATTAATAAAATCAAATAAATATTAAAGATCGAATTTTATAATAACACTAAATATATTCATATTAAATAATATTATATTAAAGAAGATATAATAAATATTAAAAAATTTAAACTTTAATAGATTTCTAAAATCATATAAATAATTAATATTTTTATAGAATAATTTGTTTATTTTAAATTTATAATATGTATTAAAAATTTAGGATTTAATATAAAAAATTAATAATAAAATTAAAGTTTCAAAAATTAAGTTTAAACAAAACTCATAAAATTCTTTTACTCAAAATAATTTATCAAAGCAAATAAATATATTAATATGCCTTTTAATTGAAATATTCTTTGAAAAAGTAATCTATTAGGTTTTGCATTTCAAATATTTAGAAATTACTAATTCAATTTATAGACTACATTAACTCTATATAAACATAAAATTTAAATATTATTTTTCATATTTAACTACTAAAATAATATAAAATAAAATAAAGCATTTTTATCCTATATTATATTACAGATTGTACAGGTATTAAACTATATAAGAGATATAAGTATTTTAAATATATTATCAGAATATAGCATCATTATAAATATTAATGAAATCTTTTTTATATATAATATAATACTAATATTAATATTCTCTATAATTAGATTTTAATGATAAGAAAAATGTTAAAAATGGTGTTATATATATACCATATAGCGATATATGCTTCTAGAGGATGTTTATTAATATACCTTATTATTAGAGATTTCGTTATATAGAATATATATATAATATAATATATATGCAATTTGCTGTTCAATCCTGACAATATTATATCAAATATTCAAATAATTATTTCTTAGATATTAAAAAAAAAAGAATTGAAATATAATCTGTAATTTTATCAATAACAGATTGATAACAAATATTTAAAATAGTTATATCGTTAATATCAATTTATAAGAGATTTCTATTATGAATAAAATGATATTATTATATACAAACGCCTATTCCCTTATAAACATAGATCATTATTTTAGGTTTACAAAGATTTTCAAAAATTTTAATAGTTCAAAAATTGATTGAAATATAATAATTAGATTCTAAATAATTTTGGATTTCAATATTAATCATAATTCAGAATTTTAAAATGTAGATAATATTAGTTTTCTAAGAATATAAAATAGCAAAGATTGTTAAATAAATCGAAAGATTTTTATGAATATTAGTTTAATCAATCTGAATATTTCTTATTAAACTTATCTATTATTAAAGATGCTACCGTATGATTTATATTATACTAATATAAAAAGGGATTGTTAAAGGTTGTTAAAGGTTTGTTAAAATTATCTAGTATTAAAGTATTTAAATGGTTTATAGTAGTAATAGTAGTATTATTTAATAACGGACGAATAAGGCTTAAGATCTAATCCTGAGAATCTTTATAAGGGTATAGTGTTATATTTAACTAAGGATTGGATTAGTTAAATCTAGTTTCAATATATATCTATTAAAATCAATATAGATTTAGTTTAGTATAACCTTAAAAAACAGATTTGAAAATAAAGTGAAAAACTTAAAAAAAGGAATCAAAAAGCTTATATATCAATGATCTGAAATAATTGGAATATATACATTAAAAGATTTGTAGGTCGGAAAATATAAACAAAAAAATGAGTTATAAATCCAAAAAACCAAATAACGCAAAATATTATAAATAAAAGAAGGTCTTAATATAATTCAACATTTAAAAATTAAAAAAATTAAAAAGTTAATATAATTATTTTAAATAGATTTTAAAAATGAAGTTCTATAGTATTTATTAGTTTAATCAAACTTGATAAAAACAATGTTAGTTTTATTAAATATTTTGAGCCCTTTATTATAGTAAAAAAGAACATATAAGATTATTTCAACTATTATTCAAAAAATCGTTAGGTTTTTTGATAATGTATCAAATATTCTAAAATTTTAAATCAATTATAAAAACATTTCAGATTAATATTTTTATATTTAAATGTTATATAATACCAAGAAAAATCTTTATAAATAAAACAAAATATCAAAATTTGATAAAATTGATATTTAAATAAATCAAGTTTAATTGAAAGCATAATTTTATAAATTGAGTTTTCGTATTGATATCTTATTAGAAACTTATTAATTTCGATAAACTATTCTTTTCATTAGATATTAAAACAAAAAGTTTTCAATATAAAATTTATTTCATTAATTTTAGATCTAAAACCTAGTTTAGGATTTCAAACTTATTTAACTCTATAGTTCATAACTTTATTGATTATCCTGTTTTCTTTAATGTTAATATATTTAAAGATTTATTCAAGATTTATTAAATCATAATATTAAAAATTTACATAACACTCTAATAGATTTAAAAAGTTTATTAGAAGGAATTTAGAATAGTACCTTTCAAATATTAAATTATCAAAGTATTATTAATATAGAATTGTAAATATTAAATCCAAATATTATTGAGTATCTTTATAATATATCAAAAGCCTTCCCAAAATTTAACAATTTTTATATTAAAGATATAAAAAGTCTTATTAATAATAATCTTTGAGTTGAAGTTTATTTGTTTTTCATTTTAATATATAATATATCTTTAATTTATAAATTTGGTTTTATTTTTAATTTGCTTAAATTTATTTAAAAAAAAAATTTCGTTATGGGATAGAAAAGTTTATTATTTTTTAAAGGTAATGAAAATTGATTCTTTATTGATTCTTTTAATAAAGTCTATTCTATAGTTTAATATCAAATATAGAAAATATAGTATAAAGCTAAATACATTGAAAAAGATTTATGTAGAATACTGTATTTCAGTTTTAATAGTTTATAGGGATCTTATTTTATATTTTCGAATAATAAATAGAAAGATTATTTTGTAGATTAAAAAAATAAACGGAACTGATTATTTGGATTTGTATAATAAAACGAACTTTAGTCTTTTTTAATATAATCTTTTTGAAAAATATACTTAAGCTTTTAAAAAGTGTAATATTAGAGATAGATTTCCATATTAAAAATGCTCTCATAATTGCTAGTGTTAAACTTTTCTTTATTAATAATATATATTAGTTGATTTTAATAGTAATAACATATCTATAATTTATTTAGAATTATTAGAAATAGATAGCAAGTTGTGTATATATATATATATTATTATATTCTATATATAGTGAAAACTTTAATAATAAAGGATATTGATAGGCATTCTTTGAGAGCATGTATCATTATATAATATACATATAACATCATTCCAATATTCCTTTTATAATTAAAATCTGATTATATAGAATATTAATACTATTATTATATTATATATATATAAGAAACCTTATTAATTTCTATATTAGTATTATGTTTTAATAATATATTTAGAATATCTTTATAATCTATATTATAATGTAATATAAAAATGCTTCTTTTTATCTTATTTTACTAGTTAAAAAAAAAAAAAAAAAATAGATATTTAAACTTTTAAATCAAAAAAGGCTTTTCAAATTACCTTTTTAACAAAAATATTTTAATCTGAAAAGTATACTAAAATATTATTTATTTTGTTAAATTATTTCGAAGAAAAAAATTACAATTTTTATTTTAGAATAATATTTTAAGTCTTAATTTTGTTATTAATATTTTATATTAAGCTTTCAATTTGATATATATATTATAAAGCTTGAGTAAATAGATTATTTTATAAGAATATTAACTATTTATTTAATTTTATGAATTTATAAGAATTTAAATTCTTTAATATCTATTATATTTAAAAAAATATAATATTAGTTAATATCAATATATTTCGTTTCATCATAAGATCTATCTTTTTATATTTATTTATCTTTATTAATATTATTATAATAAAAAATTAAAAGGAAAAGTTTTTCTTTGATTTATTCTTTTAGATTCATAATTGATTTCTCTATTTATATCATTTTTTTAATAGCTTCGTCTATTATAATAATCCTTACTTTTATTGTTTTTTCAAAATATTAATTTTTACTTAATTAATGATTCTATAAGATTGCTATTATATTAAATAAATGTTATTTTTTGTATTAATTTTCTATTTAATAAGAATCTTTGAATGAAATCTAAATATACTAAGTATTTGTATAATAATAAATTAATACAATTAAAAACATATTATATTAATAAAATATATATCTATAAGGTATTATAATAAAAAATTTGTAAGTATTAAATAATATTTCTTGAATATTTATATAATATAAACGGGCTAGTTTATAGAATATTTAATATTTTATTAAGAATAATTTAAAAGTAGATTATACTATTAATAATTTATAGATATAAGTTTTATTATCTTTTATGAAAAGGATCATTTTTATTAACATTCTTAATAATTATATTTAATAAAAAAGATAATTCTTTTATATTAATAAAATTTATAAAGAAGTTCTTTTTATATAGGATAACTAATAAAGTTTAAATAATTATCTCCATTAATCTTGGTTTATTTGAATAATTAGAAATATAGATAATTTATAAAAACTCTTATATTTCTATTAATATTTTATTACAATTTTTATAATATTCATATCTTTTCAATTCTTTATTATTAGTAAGTTATTTATATATAAAAAACGTATATTTCTTTCTTCAAGAAAGGATTAATATGTATTATTAATTCTTTTTAATTAATAATTTTGAACAAGTTTTCAATTGCTTTTTATTATACTTATAAAGTTTACTTTAGTTTATATAATAATTTTTTTAATCTTAAAATATACACGATTTAATTGTTTAATTTTGGAGAATCTATTTTCAAAATATTTTAATATTCTTCAAAAAATATTTATATTTGTTAATTTTTTATTTTAAAGATACTATATTAATATTCATATTATTTAATAATTTTAACTTACAAATATGATTTTATTTATAATTTCAAAAATATTATTATCTTTCAAAATTTATAATTTTTATGTAATTACAACTAATTATATAAAAACGTTTTTTTATATGATATCTTTAAGATTTATCATTTTTAATAATACCTTAACATTACTAGTTTAAAAGTTTTTATAGGTTTTAAAGATAATATATAATACTTTAATATATAATATAATTAAATTTTTGAATTTTAATCTTTAAAATCTTTATAAATATTTGTATGTTTTATATTAGTCTTTTAATTTCTGATTGATATAATAAATCTATAAATAATTTATTTATTGAAAAAGAAATTTATGTTCTTTTGGATTTTTAATTTTAAATAATATTTTATTTATTGATATATATACTTATTACTTATACTTTTTTACATTTCTCTCTCTATAATATATATATTATATAAAACAAAAACATTTTTTTATATTAATTTAAATTGTTCTAATCTTTTTGTTTCAAAAAGAATTTTTGTATTTATTAAAATTAACATTTATTATTTTGATAATAATTTTAACATTGAAGATTAAAAAGTAATAAATATAGTTTTTATTTATTTTGATTAGAATATATATTTTATTGAATATTTTTAATTTAAATTTTCCTAGAAATTAACTTAATTATTCAAGATTTTTGATTTATATTTAAATATTTTTAATTTTTTGAAATCAAATAATTTGTCATACAAAGCTTTATATAGTATTATAATTAATAAAAGCATTTTAGTTTTTATTAAAAAATATATTTCTTAAATATATAATATATCTAATTATTGATTTTCATACTTATAGTTTTATTTCTTATTTATTCAATAATAATCTTAAAATAATATTAAAATTCTATATCCTTTTTTTAATTATTTTATTTACAAAATATTTTTTAAAAGATAAAGATTTAAATTTTAGTTTTCTTTTTTAATTCTTTCTAAATAATTAATTCTTTAAAAAAACACTAAATCGCTTTTAAATATAACTTTATAATTATTTAAGATTAATGTTTTAATAAATATTAACTAATTTAACTTGCGTTTTTTAAATATATTAAATGTTATTTAGTTTGAAATTATTTATAATAATTATTTTAAAAGCAATATTAATCATAATAACATTATTTGTAATTATTAACTTTTTTCAAATTCAATCTAAAATTTTCAATCAGTTAAATTAATTAATAATTCTATAAAATAATTAAAAAACATGAAAATTAAAAGTTTATTTTATATATTTATTTTGAATATATATATTATATTTTTAATACAAATAAAATTAATATATTCTTTTATTAAGACTATATTGATAAATTTTTTTACTCAATTATTTGATAATCTCTTTTTCTAAACTATAAAAGCTTTAATATATATACAATAATTCCATTATAAATAATTTTTTTTTACTAAATATACCTTTATTTATAAAGGATTTTAAAATGTTTATAAAAGATTTCAATCCGAATGTTTTGTTTTTTTTTCTTATATTCATTTTATCTTCTTTCATATTTAATTTTCCTTTTTATTCTATTATTATATTAATTATTTCTACATTTAATAATATTTATAATTGTATTATTAATAGTAATTTCTGGAATTTCTTTTATTTATTATAAATAAAATAAATATTTTAAAGTTTTTTATTATCAATAATGATAAAATTTTACTATATTTACTAAATGTTCATTTTAAAGAATTTATTTAGAAATGAATTATTAATTTTATAATTAGTTATACCTGTTTATAAATTGAAAATTTTGTCTTAATAATTAACTAAATTATTTAAAAATTCCTATAAAATATTAATTTTAAAATCAAATATTAAATATAAAAAGTTTTTAAAATTTTTGGATATATTAAAGATTTAAAAAATTATTACATTTTTCTATATTTTTACGATATCGCTTTTATAGATTAATAGTATAAAAAGATTTTAATATAATAATATAATTAAAGCATTAATAACGAAAAGTATAATATTCCTTTTTTTCTATTAACAAAATATATTAATAGATTTTATAAGTTTCTTTTTAAATCTAATATAAATTTTAAAGGCCTTAATTATTTCCGTAACTACTTTCAAACTTATAAAAGGATTCAATTTAATTAATACTTTTAAGAATAATAAAATTATTTTATTTTAATATAATAATATTAGATATATTAAAAACGAATATGTTGGTATTAACTTGGTCAGTTAAAGTGTAAGTACTTAAATCTCTTTTTGTATAATCATCGTTGTTATTCTCTATGTAATCTATGGAATGAAGGACGACTTTATAGACGTCCTCGAGGTGCTAGTACGCCTAATACGGTTAGACGTATTATTCGTACAGCAGCCCAAAAGTCACATGATCCATTTCCCGACACTGGCAACTATCTAAAAGTGAAAAGATCATGTGCTCAACCCTCAATCTCCACCAACCACTGATCATAACGCTTTTTAAAGCTGTTATTGCTTCCGGTACTAAATCGATTTCTCCATTTCTGTTTATGCTCTTCTTGTTCCTGTGGAGTATGCTTGGTTGATCGACATCCTTCCTTCTTGCAGATCCAGCATTTTCTGACAAAATTGTTATTTCGGCCTTGTAGTGCATATGTATCTGGCGAGTTATTCCGGGAATATGAGGATTGTGTATTTCTATTCAGTAAATACAAACTA
The DNA here is from genome assembly GCA_009299455.1 of Monilinia laxa. Classification (NCBI taxonomy): domain Eukaryota; kingdom Fungi; phylum Ascomycota; class Leotiomycetes; order Helotiales; family Sclerotiniaceae; genus Monilinia; species Monilinia laxa. The sequence goes on from VIGI01000020.1 coordinate 491,734, forward strand.
AAGCTTTGTGATATATAATTGCTATTATTGTTACGAAATCTTCAGTTTATAAAAAAGATTAAATCTTCCGTTTTATATGATTTCTCCTATGTAGCAATAGCCTATTTCAACTATTGTATAAATCCTAGCATATCCTTTGCAGGATTAAAGTAAGCAAAATCGCATACTGATACCCTCTAACAAACAAGCATAAGTTTGTTGTACATATATATCGGATTTCTCATCTCCTTCTAAAATCGCATCTGAAAACTTTGTAGCTTTTTCGCCATAATATTGAAAGATTCGCCAAAGGTCTTATCCTTATTACTCTTTTTTACAATAATAAAAGTGATTGTATTCCATTAAACGAGTATATTTCTCTTATATTAAACTCCTTCAAACTTTTGCTTTATATATTCATATAAGCTCTTAAAAATGTTTAACAGATCATCCCAACTGAAATGATAAAAACTTAAAGCATTATCTTTCAACATTATAAAGAACGTTTGATAAAACTGTTCTGTAAAAAGCTCTACTTAACAAACTATTTCGTAAAAAATCGAAAGTTTATAATCAAAATTATTGTTGTTTTTTTTGTATTTCTTATTAAATGAATAAAACTTCTGTAAATTCAACAATACATTAGACATATATAATGAATTCTTTCAATCCTTCCCATTATTCGATTATTCTTTTCGATTTTCTTTATTATTTTATCCTTCTTTACTATCCTTATCGTCCAGATTATTGTTATTATCGTTGGGTGGATTATCATTATCTCGTTTATTGCTATTCTTAATCATCTTCTTAATCTTCTTTAATAAGAATTCAATTGTATTAAAATCATCGTTCTTTATAATTTCTTTGGTTTGCTCCATTGTTCATAGTATATTATTCGTTCTTTGCGTTTGTTTATATAATTTATTCTATATATTTGCCCTTAACATAATAATATTGAATCTTTTAATTCAAAGAGTTTTTTGAAATTGTTGAATATTAAATTGATAAACAATTACAAATTCGTTTTTTGTAAATAGTTTAAAATCCTTATAGAAGATTTTAATAAGGTTATCATTGTATATATCCTCCTCCGCATATACTTTGTGCTTGTATTTAATGTATCTCGAAAAATTCTTTTTATTAATCTCCCTAATAATTATATTATATATCAATACAGTCTCATACCAATCGTCGCAATAATCGACCTAATCTCCTTCCTCCAACTTATTGTATACCACCATAACCATCGAAAATTGAATGAATAAGTAAATAGTTATTTCGTAAATGTAAATGTAAAATGAATGGGAATATAGAAAATTGTAGAATATAAATATAGAATATAGAATACAAAATAAAGAATAAAGTGATTTTTTTTATACAATATATAATACAAAGGATATATAATGAATATAAATATAACTTTGTTTTATTTGATAAAATCAATCTTTCAAATATATTTTCTTTCACAGAGAATCCTATCTAATAAGATTATATTCTAGAAATATATTCCTTAGCATTATTAAATTAATATAAAAATTTATCTAATAGATCTTATATCTGATTTATTAGCCTCTTCAGAATTCCTATTAATCTCAAAAACTATTTCTTAATACCTAATATTGATTATAAAATCCAAAATTTCTAATTTGTAATATTACTAATTAGTATTAATATTAACTTGATTAGTTAAAATGTAAATACTTAAATCTCTTTTTATATAATCATCGTTGTTATTCTCTATGTAATCTATAGAATGAAGAACGACTTTATAAACGTCCTCGAAGTGCTAGTACGTTTAATACGGTTAGATGTATTATTCGTACAGCAGCCCAAAAGTCACATGATCCATTTCCCGACAGAATATAATCAAAAGATAAATATATTTAAACAAATACAATATCTATAAACTATTAGAAAAAGATAATAAATTATATATATTATATATATCTATCTTATATATATTGAAACTTTAATAATAAAACATATTAATAGGCATTCTCTAAGGGCATGTATAGCTTTATAGCACGTTCATAATATCATTTTCAATAATAATTACCTAAAGGGTTTTTTTTAATATATTAGATTTTTATTCTATAAATCAGAAAAGGTATTATACAAACTATTATTATTTTTTAAAAAAGGAAGTTATAGGGTTATCAATAGTTTTAATTAAACTTTCAATATAATAAACTATAATTCAGGTTTTAATAATTTTTTTATGATATAATATTTACAATTTAGTTTTTAATTAAATTAGATTTTTAATTATTCAAATGTATATTATTATTTTTCTATTTCAATAATAATAACAAATATAATAAAAAGTTTCTTATTAATAATATATATTAGAGTATAGCCTTTTTTCTTCTAATCAAATAGATTATTTTTAATTTTAGTAAATAAAAATTTAATATTATATTATAAAAATAAGGATATATAATAAAAGTATAGATTATTAATATAGTTAAAGTATAAGATAACATTTTAAATTATAAGCTTTATTAGGTATAGTATATATAGCATAAAGGATAATAATAATTTTCATAAAGTTCTATAAGCTATTCTATAATTAAAGGTTATTAAATTTTTTAAATATACTTGTATTTGTTTTTTAATAAAAAAAAAGAGTTTATAAATCTAAAAAGCGTTAAAAAACTAATGTTTATAGATTATTCTGTTTAATAAATATCTTTCAAATAATATATTGAATGCTTTTTTAATATTTATTATAATTATTATGATTTTAAGATTTTATAAAAAAGTAACATTAATATTACATATAAAATTAGCTATTAGATTTATAATTAATTGTTTAGAAAATGCTTTACTCTATAAAAGGCTAAGTATATTATTAGTAAGAACTATTTAGGTTAGTTTATAGGCTATTATTCTTTATAGGCTTTTTAAGATATAAAAAATTAAGAATTTATTCTTTTTCCTAATTTCGGAGATTATAATAATTTCAATTAGCTCTGAAATCTATAAAAAAGATTTTAGGGTTAAATAAATAAATTCATATACTTTTTAAAATATATTTAATAGAATTTTAATAGATTTTAAATAATTTAATCATAATTTAATTTATATTTAAAGGAAATATTCTCAATTCTTATAATATTGTATTCTATTTTTCCTACAAATATATAAAGGTTTAGAATTAAAATATCAAAACTTTACTATTATTTTAAAAGATTTTAAACGAAATTATTTGTAGTGTTACACTTATTCAAAATGTTCGAATACATTGCTTTTGTTTTTTTTGTAATGTTTTTAATAAGAATACTATTAATTTTTAGGGGTAAGAATTTGAGGTTAAGGTTTAGCTTATATTAATTAATAATTTAAAAAATATTTATAAAAAAAAAAAAGTTTTCTTTATCTTCGAATAGTTTAAAATTTTTAGATAATTGATTACTTCTTATGATAATTTATATACTATACTTTAATTAATATTATTCTTATAAGAAGCAACAAATTGATTTAAATTAATTATAAATATAAAAAGGATTTACTTCTTCTTATTTTTATCGCATTTTATAATTTGGATAATTTAATTAATAATAATAATGTTATTTATTATTTTACTATTATTTGTATTAATGTAAGGAGAAAGATCGATTTTGTTATTTATTTAATATATTTTAATAGATTAATTAATATTGAAAAAGGAGTTAAGATTATTATTAGAGTATATAAATATATAAAGTTTTATATTTAGAATAGTTTTGTAAAAATAATAATTTTTTTGACTTTAATTATTATTATTTTTATAAAAATAATTGTATTAAAAGAAAAATTAGATCGAATTATATCAGAAATTATTCTATTGATTTAGGCTAGAAATATTGAAAGAAATATTGAAAGATATTTCTGAATCGAAATGTCAAGTAGGTGTGTGTAAATGGTTTATAAAACTTATAATAAAAGTCTTATTTTTAAAAAAATTCTCAAAAGTAATATAAGCTCTTCAAATCTTTAAATTAATATTAATACTCTTAAACTTATTCAAAAAGCTTTTAACGTTTCTGTATATTATAATAGCTTTTCTATATTTATATTTAATAAAAAGATTATTTATATTTTAATATGGGTTTTAGGATCATATAGTTTCAATTGAATAAATCTAATAAAAGTATAAACAACATTATATTAATTATCATTATACTTGCAAATAATACTCAATTTATTATAAATAAATTCAATTATTTTTAATTTTTTGGTAGATTAAGATTACGAAATATCTTTAATCATTAAATTCAAGAAAAGTATAATAATTGATATATTTGAAATTCTAAGTAAAATTAATATTTAAGAATCTATTATACTGATTAATTTTGATATTATAATATATATATAATAGAGGGTATTAATACATTTAATAAAGTTATAATAATTCTAAAAAATGAAGTTATAATAACCTAATATAGACTTTTTCTTAACAAATTTGGTTATGTTACAAATTGAAAAAAAAGTATAACTTGAATATTCTTTTTAATAAAGGAATTAATACTATAATGAAATATTTTATAATTTATAGATTTGAAAGTAACTTAAAAATGATTTACTTTTAATTATTTTTAAAAGGTAAAAGTTATGATATTATTACAGTCTTATAAGCCAATCAAGATATTTAAAATATTATAATCAAATTAGATTTCGAATTTGAGAAAACTATTAACCTTTAAAATATATAGAATTATTTTGATATTGATTTATATTAATAATTTACACTTGCTCTTCATATTAATGAAAATGATAATGTAATTGATAATAATAATAAAAAAAAAGATTAACATAATTTTTTAAGTTTAGCAAATAAAATTTTGTTAAAAAGCAAAGGTATTTGTATATTATAATAATATATAAAGTTTAAATCTTGCGAAAAACTTAATTTTTAATAATATTTTCATTTTGTTAATATTTAAATAAATTATTATATAATTTCTAGAAGATTTCATTAATTTAAATAGTATTATATTCTTTGTTTTTTTGAAAAAAAAAGAACTTCAAATTAGATTTTAAATTCAATTTTAAATTTGTTTTTTCACCAATATTTGTTAGGAGAAAAATAGATTTGAAATTTATAGATTAACTAAAAACATAATTATATGAATAATGTAGATATATAAAGATAGCTTTATTTATTTTTAAATAATGAAATATTATGAAAAAATTAATAATCTTTTATAATAATCTATATATAATATTTTACTTTAAATCCTTTTTATAAAAAGCAACAAATATATTGAAATTGATTGTAAATATAAAAGAAATATTCTTTTCTTCTGTTTTCATTATACTTCATAATTTCAATAATTCAACTAATAAGAATAATAATAGTATTATTTATCATTTATTATTATTTATGTTGATTCAAAAGTAAATAACTCATTTCTCTTATTTGTTTAATATCTTTTAGTAAATTCTTATTTTAATATTCAAAAGGAAGTCAAAATCATCATTAAAATATATGAATTTAGGGTTCTATATTTAGAGCATTTTTATAAAAGTATTAATCTATTTATTTCTAAAGATTATTATTATTACAAAAGCAATTAAGCTAATAAATAGATTAGATCAAAAGGTTATATTCAAGATTATTCTAATTGATCCAAATCAGATATATTAAAAGATACTTCTAAATCAAAATGTTGAGTAGAAGTGCAAATCAGCTAAGTATTAGTATTGAAAAGCATTTTTTATAAAAGCAAAATAGTAGGAAATAAAGTGGAATGTTTTATTATATTTTATTAAAAACAGTATGATATATAATAAAAGGGAATGTTATAAAAAGCAAAACAATCAAATTGTTTTATATTATTATACGATGATACTTTTTCGATATTAATTATTCGTTTATTCATTATGTATTCAATTTATCTTTATCTACTTTTTGAATCGTAACTATTTTTAATTTTATCTTTAAACTTCTATTCTATTCACTTTTTTCAAAATTCAAATATAATCATTCTTTTATACTTTTTATTCTTTTTATTCAGAAATCTTTTTTATATGAAATCTATGAAATCACTTCTAATGATTTCGATTTTTAGTATATTATTCGATTTATAGTATTATATAATAATAAGAGATTATGTTACTAAGGAAACTATAAGGATTATATTTTTTATAAGCATTAAGTTATATCTAGTCCTAAGTAAAATCTTTACTTTAATATATAAAATGATTTATTTTATATTCGAAAAAGTTTTATCTTATATTGAAAAAATCTTTTAATTCCCTTAATCATTCAAAATAGTAATATCTAAAATGCTAATATTCTAATTACATTTCATTAATGATATTACTCTTAATAAGAATGTTAGAATCAATAACATTTAAATCTATCATATATACAAATTCCAAAAGTACAAGTAAATAAAATTATTTGGTCAAGATTTTTGATAAAAAAATTAAATTATAATTTCGAAAAGTTTAAAACATTATATTTTGATTGTTTTAATATGGGCCAAATATATAATTTCCGAGTCATATTATATAATTGTAAAACTCATAATATATGAAAAGACCAGCTATATTAAATATTACTTATAATCTAATATAATAAAGCTTATATAAATCGAAAAAAAAAGCCAACTAAAAAAACGTTTATGAATTATAATTTTGAATTAAAACTTAGCAAAATCTTTAAACTATAACAGCATTAATAAATTATTTTGATAATTATTCTACAAGATTATAATAATGATTAACCTTTTATTTTTATCAATTAAAACTTTGCATTTGTAATCTAATAATATAGATCATGCCTTTGTAATATACTTATTATTTATAATGTATTCATATTTGTTTTTACACTTATCTATATATTTACTTTCTTCTTAAAGTATATTTTTTTATTTATTTAAATATTTACACACCCTTCTTATTATAACCATTTAATATTGAAATATATTAATATACTAATATCTTTATAAAATATTCAGAGTCAATTTATTAAACTAATAACATTTATTAAGTTCTATAATGATAAAAATATAAAATATATAGATATTTAGGATAATCTAACATATAAATTAAATATCTTTTATAAATCAGCCTTTTAATTCCAATTTCTATCTAGATGTATTTTAATAGTATTTTTATTAATATTGAGTAATTATATATTAAAATTTTATTGTATGAATGTTAACAATTCATATTCTTTTAATACATTTATTATTATATTTAGAGTACATCTTAAGAATAGAAATATTAGTTTAAAATAATAAATGAATAGATTACTATTTTTATAAAAAGTACCAAATAAAAGAATTTTACTGAAAAGTTCAATAAACACTTTTGACCCCTATTATATAAAATATAACAAATATTATATAAGTTTTTCTCAAAATAAATAATTAATATAATACTCGAAAAAAAATTATTTATTATTTACTATTGAATTCCTGTGTGCAAAAATCATTCAAAATAGTTACAAAACGATTTTAAAATAATTCTAAAATGGTTTCGAAATAGTTGTAATATAACAAATAGATTTTGAAACCGATTTATTCGCATATAATAGTAGTAGTAGTATTATTTTATAATAAAAGAATAAAATTCAAGGTTTAGTTTTGAAGATTTTCTAAAAGATACAATTTTATATTTAATCAAAGATTTGATTAACTAAATCTAATTTAGATATGTATTTGTTAAAAGTAATATAAATCTGATTTAAAACAGTTTCAAAAAACAAATGTGAAAAGTACAAAGCAAAAAGTTTATATATTGAAAATAAGAGTAATTTAAGGAATATATATAATAAAATTTATAAATCCAAAAATATAATTAGAAAAGAATATTTGTAATTCGGAAATTTTCAATAATATAAAACACTATAAATAAAATTATTTATTAATGTAATTCAATATTTACGAACTTGAAAAGAAAAAAAATTAGTATAATTATCTTAAACAAATCACAAAGTAGAATTTTGTAATATCTATTAAACTAGCCAGGTCTAGCGTAAACAACATTAGCTCTGCCAGATACTTAAGGGTTTTGATCAAATATAAAAGCATTATAAAATGTACTGTTAATATTCATTGTAATATTTCGATTAGAAAAAGAAAATCCACTAGGTTTTATTGAATTAGTATACCATATTTTAATGCTATGAATTAAGAAGAGGTAATGTAGATAATAACTATTTTCTATAAAGCTAATACTAAAGAATCGTTTATTCTTTTAATCAAACCCTTAATATAAAAGACAATATATATGCCTTTTTTAGCTATTTCTTTAGCATATCTTTTGAAGATAAATCGTCGATCAAACGATACACTCAGCCATCGGAGAACCGGTTCATCTGCTAAAGAAAACCCTATTTTTGATAATCAGTAAAAGGTTTTGCCTTATAGTTTAACTTTCAAATTGGTCAGATATAAATAAATGAGTTATAAGAAACAGAATCTATTTAATCAATCATAATTCAGAAGGTTACACGTAAGTAAGGGTTTGATTTGAATATATAGCCTAAAATTAAATGATTTATTTATAATCTTGTTTTTTTTTTTCAATTTTAGTATAACCTGACAATTGATAGAGATATATATTACTTTATATCTATTTTGATAAAATTTGAGATAATTTCAAAATAGATAGTATTAAGATGATACTAAAATAATCTTAGTTTATTCAAAGCTATTTCAAAGTTATTTTAGGTTGATTTTAAGTAGTTGTAGTAATAGTAATATTCTATGATGGATGAATAAGGTTTAAAACCTAATTCTGAAAACTTTTTGAGAAATATAATATTATATTTGACTAAAAATTTAATTAAATAAATTCAATTTAAATATATATTTGTCAAAGTTATTGTAAATTGAATTCAATATGATCTTCAAACATAAATCTCAAAAAGAATTGAAAGTTTACTTTATTAAATATCTAAAGCTTTTCCTTATAGTGATAAAGGGAAAATAAAATGATTCAAATCATTCATCAAAAAAAATATTCAATTTTTCAATAATGTATTAAATATTCAAATATTCAAAATCGACATATTTATATTTTAGTTTTCTGTAATATTAAATAAAACAAAATATTAAAACTTAGTAACATTAATATTTAAGTAAATTAAATTCAATTTAAAATCTAATTTTGTAAGTTAGATTTTAATACTTATATTTTATAAACAATGTTATATTTTTCTTAAACGTTAAAATAAAGAGCTTTAAGTACAAAGCTTATTCTATTAATACTAGATTTAAGAACAAATCATGGATCTCACATTCGTTTAACATTACAATTCATAATTTTATGAATTATTCTATTCCTTTTAATTTTTACATATTTCAAAGTTTATCAAATTCTAATACTAAGTAAGTGTATAATGTTTTAATAACTTAAGAAAATTTATCGAAAAAGCTTAAAGCAATATTTTTTAAATATTAAATTATCAAAATATTATTAATACAAAATTAAAAATATTGAGCTCAAATATCATTAAACACTTTTATAATGTATAAAAAACGTTTTTCAAATTTCAATAAGTTTATATTAAAGATATAGAAAATATTATTATAATCTTTACATCTAAATTTAATTGTTTTTTATTCTAATAGATAATGTATTTACAATCTATCAATTTGATTCTATCTTTAATTCATTTGTTTGCATAAAAGAGAATAATGATTTCTTTGAAAACAAAATCTATTATTTTTGAATAGCAATTATAATAATCTTTTTATTAAATCTTTTTATGAAATTTATTTTATGATTTAATAAAAAATATAAAGGGTATGAAATAAGCTTAAGGATATCAAAAGAAGTTTGTATTAAATATTAAATTTGAAATTAAATGATTTATAAGAGCTCTATTCTATATTCTCTAATGATAAGTAAAAGTATTATTTAACAAATTAAATGTGAAACAAAATCAACTATTTAAATTTAAATTATAAATCAAGATTTTGTTTCTTTTAATATGATTTTATTGAAAAGTAAGTTTAAATCTTTTAAAAGTATAATATTCAATATAAGTTTTTTCATTAAAAGTGTTTTTTTAATTGCTAATATTAGGATCTCTTTTTGAAATAAATTATTCAATCTTAGCGTAAATAATAAACTTTTATCTTATTTATAATTTCTCAAAGATTTTCTCCTTTAATATATTATAACTCTAATTTACAGATCAAAAAGAATATCATAAAAATTATTACAAACTTTTTGAAAAACAAAAACCAAAAAGCTATTCCTGATTTCAATTAACTTTTCAATATAATAAAATACAATCTGGATTTTAGTAATACCTTTTATAATATAGTATCTAAAAGTTAGTTTATAATTAAAATAAACTTTTGATTGTTTGGATATAAGTTATTATTGTTTCTTTTAGTAGTAATAATAGGAATAATACTCAATCCTTTACTAATAATATATATTAAAATATAATCGTTTTTTTTTCAATTGAGTAATCTATTTCTAGTTTTTTAAATATGAAAATTATTTTGTTTTTCAAGAGTTCAATAAAAGAATATTCTTGATTTCAATAAATAAAGATTTAATATAATAATTTGGGAAAGGGAATATTTTATATGTGATTGTGTATGTATTCTTTAATGTTGTTTTTAATATTTGGGATTAAAAGATTGGAAGTTTGATTATACTTTTATTAATCAAATTAAAAATTTTTTAATTCAGTTTTTGGTATTTTAAAATAATACTATTCTAGCATGGTTTTATTTTTATTAGGAACAAAGACTTTTTACACTCCATAATCTCAATTTCAACATACATCTTTATAGATACTGATATATATCAGCAAAATACTTTCAAAAAAATAAGATTTAGGATATATTTAGTTTTATAAATAAATTTATTAGAAGATTTAATAAATTCTAATTTATTATCAATAAATGAGTATATTAGATCAATATCTTTTTAGATCAATTATATTTCAGGTTTCAATAAATTATATCAAATATTAAAATCCTTATTTATTGGATAATAAAGCAGAAAGAATAAAACAAAAACATAATTTATGACTTTAGTAATAATAAGTTAATAATAAACGTTCAAATAATTATATCATTAATATTATCTAATATAAAGGTTTGCATTTCTATAATTGTGAATTATTGTTTTAGATATAAAAAACTTTTAAGATTTTCAATATTCTAAAAATTCTTTAAAAAGTAATAATTGTATTCGAAATGATTCTGAATTCAAATAGTAATTATAATTTAGGGTTCCTAAATATAAATAATAATAGTCTTTTGCAAATGTAAAGTTGAAAAAATTGTTAAATAGATAAGGAATCTTTTATTAATATTAATTTAATTAATTTGAATATTCTTTAATCAAATCTATTTATCACAATTAATACTTCATTTTCATCATGAGTTTGAAAATGTAATATGAGCTTTTTGAATCCTAAATAAAACATTGATTCATTAATTCTAACATATTTGAATTTATTCAAAGTACTTTCGACATTCTAACATATTGTAATAATCTTTTTATGTTTACATTTGATAAAAATAATATTAGTATTTTGATTGAAATCCCAGAATTATAAAGCATTATTCATAATTAATCATTTTTAAAATTATAATATATACAACAAAAATATTTAAGACATTTAGTAGAATTATAATAATTTGAATAACCAAAATGATAATAATTTAATAAAAACCTCTTTCTAAGATATTTCATTATATTATTATAATAAAATATTTCAAAAAAAGTAATAAATTTTAAAAAAGAGATAATTTAAATGCTTTTTTTAATCAAAGAATTGATATCAAAATAAAATAACTTATCATTTATAAACTTTAAAATAATTTAAATCATAATTATTTACATTAATAAGAAAAAAAAGATTATTTATTTTATTTTTTAATATTCTAAGCAAACTGTGTTTAAAATTTAAAAAAAAAGCTAAAATTGTTATCGAAACATATAAATCCAAAACTTCTTAATTATTGCAACCTTATAAAAATAATAATCTACTTAACTCCAATTATCATTATTATTAGGAAAGAATTCAAATTAATAAATGAGTTAGATCAAAAGATTATATTCATGATCATTCTAATTGATTTAAGCCAGAAATATCAAAAGATATCTTTAAATTGAAATATTGAATAGAATTGAGCAACTGGACTGTAAAACTACGAATAGCTTATTAAATCAGTTATATTTTATTTGCTGGTTTCTTATTATATGGATAACAGTAGTAATTCTAGAGCTAATACATGTAGGTTGATGTTAAGATTATCTTAAATACACTTAAGATATATTGAGATAATTTAGATCTGAAGATTTTAAATGTTGGGTTCGATCCATTTATTCAATTACCGAATAATAATTTTGAAATTATTCTTCCTTTTTAATTTATATCATGTGAAATTATTATATATTTTGAGAACAGTCTCCAATGAATCTTAACATTATTTTAAGCTTACTGTGAAATATTAAATTTAATTCATTTTAGGATACTCTTAAATATCTTTGATTGCGCGCCTAAATATGAATCCTCATTGAATTCTATTATACTACAAAAATAGAATAAAATGAACACAAAATGTTGTTTTTGGATATATTATATTACAGATAAATTAATGATACCTATATATTCAGAAATATTAAAGAAAAACATCAATCAATACTAGTAATTTAATAATAATACATTATGATTCTTCTTAATTATCAATAGTTTTTATATTGAAAAATATATAACATTAGGTCAATTAAATTACATTCGAATTTTCTCTATACTTTATCTTTATACCTTGATAAAAAAAAGTATCTGTAGGTAATAAATTTTATTTGTTATTGATCCATTTGGATTCATCTAAAGAAAATAGTAATATTGTTCAAAGGAGGAGTATTAGATTATATTTTAAAGGCATTTATGATTATCTTTTGTTCTGGACTACTAATAGGGTCTACCCAGCAACCGTATATATAATACTGAATTTCTATAAAAAATAGTAATAATAGTAATAGTTTTGAGACATTTTTAAAACTATAGAAATGTTTTAAACTATAGTAATAATGGTAGTAATATCTTATAATGATCGAATAAAGTTTAAGACCTAATTCTGAAAACTTTTTAAAAATAGAACATTATATCTAACTAAGAATTTGATTATCTAAATATATAATAATTATTAAAACTAATATAAATCTAAATTAATATAATTTCAAAAAACAAATCTAAAAGAGAAATAGAAACTAATTACAAAAAAAACCTTTTTGGTTAATTAAAATAAAGATATTGAAAATGCAAATTAAAAGACTTATATATTAGTAATTAAGATAATTAAAGAATATATATAATAGAATTTTTAGATTAAAAAATATACGAAAAAAAAATCTTTAAATTCAATCTTTATAAATTTCAACGTAAAAAAAAGGAAGAGAAAAATTGATATAACTATTCTGAATAGATTTTAGAATAGATCTTTGTAATATTTATTAAATTGATTAGATTTAATAAAAGCGGTATTAATTCTATTAAATATTTAAGGTTTTTCATTATAATAAAAAATACATAGAATTGTTTAAATTACTAATCAAACAACTATTAAGCCTTTTAATAATTTATTAAATATTTTGATATTTTTAGTTAATTATAGAAAATTTTTATATTAACATTTTCATATTAAAATTTTATATAATATTGAATAAAGTTTTTATAAATAAAACGAAGTATTCAAACTTAGTAAAATTAATATCTAAAAAAATTCAATTTAATTAAAAAGTAAATTTTGTAAGCTAAATTTTAATATTTATCTTTTTCTAAACGTTTATTGTTTTGTTCAATTATTATTCTTATTAAATAACAAAATAAAAGGTTTCAAATATAAGTATATCTCATTAATAATAAATATAAAAGCAAGTTTTATATTTCAGATTGATTTAGCTTTTTAATCTGTAAATTAATTTGAAATTTCATTTTATTTCATTTTAATATATTTAAAAACCTATTTAAATTTAATATAAAACATTTATAGAATATTTCAACAAATTAAAAATATTTATAAAAAAAAGCTTAGTTTTAACAATATTTTCAAATAATCAATTATTAAAATGTTATTAATATAAAATTAAAGGCATTAAATCTCAATACTATTAAATGTTTCTATATTTCATAATTTAATAGGAAAAATCAAAGGTATAATATAAGCTTAAGAACGTTAAAAACTTTTCTATTAGATATTAAGTTTTGATTTTTATAATTTATAAGAATTCCATACTGCATTTTTTAATAGTAAATAAGAATATTATTTAATAAACTATAAATTGAATGGAATTGATTATTTGAATTTATATTACAAACCAGAGTTTTGTTTTTTTAATATAGCTCTATTAAAAGATAAATTTAAATCTTTAAAAAGTATAATATTAAATATATTTCTTTATATTAAAAGTATTTTTTTCATTATTAAGATTTAGGTTCTTCTAACTATTCATATATATCAATTAATTCTAATAATAATATTATACATTTGGTTTTTTTAAAATTGTTCGAAAAGTTTGATTTCACTAATATATTATATTTTTATCTTATAATCAAAAAAAGTATTAAATAAATTATTATAACCTTTTTCAAATAAAAGTTAAGGTATTATTATTAATTTTAGCTAATTCTCTAATATACTAAATTATAAGCTGAACTTTAACGATTCTTTTTATAATATAACATTCAAATTTCTAATTAAATTAAACTTTCAATCATTCAAATATGAATTATATTCTATCTTCTTTAATTTTAATTATAAAATTTTTGTTAATGATATATACTAGAACGTGATTATTTCTTCTTTTAATAAAGTAAATTCTTTTTTCTTAAAAACAAATACTTTTTTATTTATAAAATTTTAATAAAGAATATTCTTAATTGTAATAAATAAGAACTTAATATTACAATTTCAAAGAAAATACTATATATATATATAAATTTATAATGTAATTAAATTATAGAGTAATATTCTGAATTACAAATTTAATTAGATGTAATATATAAAATACATAGAATAGTGAAAACCTTTAAAAGGTTTTGTGAATTATTTTATAATTAGAAGTTATTAAGTTTTTTAAATAGATTTATATTTGATTTTAAGTGAAAATAAAGTTTATAAACTCAGAAAATGCTACTAATCAATTTTATTAGATTATTCTATTTAATAAATATTTGTTGAATGATTTACTAAATACTTTTTAAATGTTTATTATAATTCTTGTGATTTTAAGATTTTAAATGAAAGTTGTTTTAATATTATATATAAAACTAATAAGTAAACTTCTAATCAATTGTTTAAAAAGTGCTTTATCATGTTAAAGATTAAATATATCATTAACAAAAGCTTTTTAGGTTAGGTTACAAATTATTATTCTTTTTGAATTATTGAAAATATAACAGATTAGTATAATAAATTTTTAAAAACCAAATGAAATTTTTATTTATTTATTTTAAATATCATAATGATTTTTGCTAATTTCTAAATTCATAAATAAAAGTTAAAGGCTAAATAATAAATATACATATTTTTTAAAACATATCTAATAAAGTTTTAATAAACTAGAAAAAACTAGAAAAAACTTAATTATAGTCTAATTAGTATAGAAAGAGATATTGGAAACATTTATAGTATTTCATTTTATTTTCTTCGACAAAAATATAAAGGTTTTAAGCTAAAATATTAAAGCTTTATTATCATTTCAAAAAATTGTAAACTGAATTATTTATAATATTTAATCTATTTAGAATTTTTATATATAATGTTTTGCTTTTTTATAGTTTTTTTAATAGAAGTATTATGGTTTTTGAAAATGAAGATTTATAAATGAAACTTAGTCTATATTAACTACTAATTTTATAGAACTCTTTATTACTTTCAATATTACTAATAATATTTTTTTAATAATTTTTTTAAATAATTCGAATAATTTTTTGAATACTTTAATTTTGTTAAAGATCTTTCAAATTTCATTTTAAACTTTATAAATCCAAGAATACTTTTTATAAATTTATTAGTATATTGAAATCTATTAAAAAGCAAAATAGCTTTCGTTCTTACTAAGTTTATCAATAATTTATAATATTTAATCAATTATAATAATCAGATTATATATACATTTTTTAATATTATTTTTTTGTAATTAAAATCAAAGGATTTTATAATTGGATTATATTTATATCAATGAAATCGAAGAATTTGCTTAATTTGATTTTTAATATTTTAAAATAATATTATCTTAATATAATTTTATTTTTATTAGAAGTAAAAATTGTTTATAGCTATAATCTTATTCTAAAAATATATCTTTATTAATATTAATATACAGAAATAAAATATTAAAAGAAACTACGTTTAGAATATATTTACTTTCATAAATAGATTTATTGAAAGATATAAGTTAAATTAATATGTTTATAAACAAATTTCATTCTGAATTTGAATAGATTATACTAAATATTACAATGTTTATTAATTAGATATTAAAGTACAAAGAATAAAATTAAAATATAGTTTATAGTTCTATTAATAATAAACTAATGATAAATGTTCCAAATAGCTATATTATTGATATCGATTAATATAAGATTTCTATCATTAATATTCTAATTAAGACTTTAAAATTATATAGTTTTAGACTTTATAAGCTTTAAAAGGATGTAAATAATTTTATATAAACTATTATATTATCTATAGATAATATTGAATTTTTCATAAGTAAAGCTATTATTTTTATTATTTTTTAAAATCAAAATTAAAAAGCATCTTTAATAATTAAATATGAAAAAGGTATGATAATTAAGATATTTAAAACTCTAAATATAATTAATATCAAAAAATCCGTTATATTAATTAATTCTAAAGTTATAACATATATAGCGAAAGGGTTTAATACATTTAATAGAATCATAATAACGTTAATAGTTAAGATTATAATAATTTAATATAAACCCTTTTTCAATAAATTTAATTATATTATTCTAGTAAAACAGTTTATAGAAGGTTACAAATTTTAAGAAGAGGATAATTTGAATACTTCTTTTTATAAAGGAATTAATATAATAATAAAATATTTTATAATTAATAAACTTCAAAATGATCTAAATCAAAGTCTTCTTTTCCATTAATTCTTTAAAAATAAAAAATAATAATATTAATCCAATTCTAGAAATCAATTAAAATATTTAAAATAGTATAACTGAATAAAAGTTTATATTTCATAAAATTAATAGTTTGAAAAATATATAAATCTATTTTAACATTAGTTTATATAAATAATGTATCACTGTCTTTAACATTAATAAAAATAATAGTTTAATTAATAACAATAATTAAATAATAAAAATGAAAATTAATATAATTCTATTAATTAAGCAAACAAAACTTTATTAAGAAAAAGATTTATATATTATAATAATATATAAAATTTAAATCACATAAAGAACTTAATATTAAATTAAACTATAATATAACGTTTAAAAAATTCTAAAAATTTAAATAATGCTATATTTTTTATTTTTCCAAAAACTAAATAATTTTGAATTGAATTTCGAATTAGATTTCAAATTTGATTTTTTAATAATATTAATCAAAAAAATAATAGATTTTAAATTTATAAATTTAGTGGAAAGGTAGTTATAATAATAAAATAAAATAAAAGCAATTTTATGAGTTTTTTTAATAATTAAAAACCTTGAGAAAACTAAACACTTTTTTATAATAATATATATATAATATTTTAATTTGTATTATTTTTGGAAAGTTAATTCATTTAATTGATTACTAATATAAAAAGGATTCCCTTTATTATTTTATTATACTTTATAATTCTAATAATTTATTTAATCATTTTTAATAAATTTATTAGTATTAAACAAAAAATCAAAAATCATTATTAAAACATATAAATTTAAAGTTCTGTATTTAAAATAATTTTATAAAAATAGCAATTTGTTACATCTTAATTACTATCATTATTATAAAAACAATTATACTAAAAAATAAACTAAATCAAATTATATTAGAACTTATTCTACTAATTTAAGTTAGGAATATTTAAAGATATTTTTCAATTGACATGTTAAGTAGAAGCAATGTTTTTTGTATTATACATTTTCAAATATAAAGTTTCACTAAAAAATAAAAAAATTATAGAAGTAAAAAAGAAACTTTATTTTTTTTATAAACCTAAATTCCTGATCTCTCAATATTGTAATTCTAACATAAATTGAAAAATATCTAAAGAATACAAAGATTATTATTATTTTTTCTATATAATCAGAATTTATTTATATATTCTTTTTCTTTTTGTTTAAGATGAATATACAAAATATTTAATATATTCAATAATTCAAAGTTTTTTTAATTGAATATAATTGATAATGAAATTAATATTTGAAAGTTCTTTTTCAATTATATTTCTTTAATTTTAATCTTTTGAAAACATCTTTAAATGTAATATCATTTTTTTTCATATTATTATTTAATACTTTCTTTTTTTCTTTTTTATAAAATTGAGTTTCGAAGATTATAATAACAGAATTAATAAAAAAGTTTATATATAATTAAATGATTGTTAAAAAAGCTTTTATGAGCTCTATAGATTCTATATGTTATAGATTTATAGACTGGCATTATATATAGATAAGAGATCGATTTCTACTACCCCCTTTCTTATGACAAAATATAGTATATTAGTTATTCACACCTATACACAATTATAAACAAATGATATTATTTTAATTTTTGCTTAAAATGAATAAAGACTGGGTATTATTAATCTATATTAACTCTATTATAATAAATTACCATTTTTAGACTAACAACTTCTCACATCAAATTTAACATTTTTATAAACCTTCTTATAATTTTTAATATCGTTATTATAAGCTTTTAAGAACTAAAATCATTATAGAATCTAATTTAGTTAATTATTTAGAAGTATTATTAAGAACCAAAATAAATGATTAATCCTTTTCTCGTTTCAATTTAACTAGTGAATAACTCAATATTAACTCTATAATATATATTAAACATTTTTTCAAATGATTTTTTTAAATCTTTATATTTATTCAATTTTATACTAATCCTTTTATTAATAATCCGATTTCGAATTCAAAAATCAAAATTTTCATACATTTAATAAAGTTTATTATAAGCTTTAACGATATTCAAATTGTGAAAAGTTGTAAAGTTATGGGAAAAGCTAATAAGATTTTCAAACGTTTTTTAATCATTATTCACTCTACATTCTATATTAACCTTTTATTTTTATATCAATAATATTTTTTATCTTTATTATAATAAAATAAACAATCGATTTTTTCGATCTTATAATATACTATAATATTCTTTTTATATACAAATATATAATAATTATTAACGGAATTTTAAATATAAATATTTTAAAGATTTTAATCATTTAATAGAATTATACAATTACAAATATTTTTATAAATTTTTGTAATTTCATCAAAAGTACATTTTTTTTAGAAAAAAACATTAATTCAAACTCGTTAATATTTGAATAAATTGTAAATCTTTTAAATATTAAATTATCTTTCAAACTAATGAAATTCTCAAAATCGTTTTCCTTTTCAGATCTAGAAAACTATTCAAGCTCTTTAATACTAATAATGTAACTAAAATTATAAATAATAAATATTAATTATTTTAAAATCGTTCTTTTAAAATTTTGTAAATGATTTAATAAATCCTTTATATATCTTTTTATTATATAAATCCTGTGATTTATACTTTTAAACCTTATAATATATATATTCAAAGATATTATTTTTAATTATATTCTCTAATTTAATATTTATACACTATTTTGTTTTCAATATCTTATATTTCTTTTCAATATCTTTTTTTATAAAATCTAATTTAGAATGTAACATTATATTTAATAATAATATTTATAGTTATATTGAATAACCTAAATCTTATTTTTATAATAGATTTATTAATATACTCTTCTGAGAATCTATAGATAATATTATTGTAGTTTTTATTCCTTATATATAATACTAATATAACTTTGTTATATTATATTCAATATACAATATTTTCTTTTTATATTCATCAAGTTTTATTGGATCAATATTTTAATTTAAAAATACTTTAAGATTCAATTTTTAAAAAAATATCGAAAATCGTTTTGTAAATTAAAAAGAAAGAAATTAGAATAAAGAAATAAATGGAGAAAATGAATTAATTATTAATATTAATTTCTGTAAATTTCTAATAACTTTTAATAACTTTTATGATATTTCGTAAACTTTCACAAATTCCTTTTTATAAAATTTAAAAAATAAAGAATAGATTTTTTTATAAAATAGTATTAACTTTGGATTTGTTAAGTTTAAACTAAAATGTATAAATAATATAATGGTTAAATAAGATTCTTAGAATATAAAAGAGTTGTAAAAACGGTAATCTTCAATATTCCTTTAAAATATAATAATCGTAAAAGTAATGAATTTGTATTTAAATATTATTTTTTATAAATAAAAGAATTATTAAAACAATAATTTTTATATTTTTTAAATATATAAAAATTATTAAAATGATAGTTTATATATTTATTTTTATAAAAGTTTATTATTAAAATAATGAAAGTTTATAACTCTTCAAATTAATATTATTTAAACCTGGATTTTTTAAAGCTTCTAATTTGTAAATAATTTTATTAAATAGTATTGGTTTAGTTTAATACAATTGAAAGTTAATAATGAATATATTATAAATATGTTATTATTATTGCTCTAAAAGATTACTATTTAAAAGCTATGGATCGACGATTATGTAAAATGCCGAGGCGTTAGCGCGTAGCCTAGTGCGTCACGTGATTATCCCGACAATAATTCTTATATAAAGAATATCAAAAATATTAAACTTATTAGAATATTCTTTTTTAAATTTAATAGATTTATTTTATATAGATTTAATTATTTTTAATATAAATCTCTTATTTCATTATTTTATTATTATTTTTATATATTTAACATTTTATCATTATTATGTTTAAATATTATAAAGGATTAAATAGATTTATATAAGCTTTATAGCTTTTTAATTTATGAATTTGAAAATTGATTTATTTTAACCTTTATACTACTTTTAAAAAGTTTATTATAAATCTTTATTATTATATCATTTAAATTATATATTGGATATTTATATAATTATATAATTATTTAAATAATCTCTAAATAGTAATATTTCTTTTATAATATTAGATCTTTTACTTTATAAATTTTAATTAATATCATATAAAAGTGATTTTGAAATAAGGAATATAATAAATATAATAATATTATATAAAGATTTATTTAATAAATAATAATATCGAATTGTATTATATATTTTTATATATAAATATAAAAAAAAATATAAATAAAACTTATTTTATATACAAAAATGTATAAAAATTATTTCAACCTTAAAGAAATATATTTATAATTAAAAATCTCTTCTTAATATACATTTTAAAGAATAATATAAAAGATATATAATAACTAGGTTTTTATATAAATTATATAAAGTTTAAATTTTTTAAATTATATTTATTTTTTAAAGGGGTTTTTATTATTTTATAATCAAACTTAATTAATTATTAATTAATATTTAAATTGGCTTTATAAAATAAATAATATATTATAATATAGAAATAAAATTAATTTTATATTTTTATCGGTTTTTTCTTTTTGTATAAAGAAAAATATTATCTATATACTCTACGAATTACTAAGAATTTAGTAATGTATCTACTACTTTAATATTCTAATAAGATTATAAACTGCTAATATTTAATATACCTTTTAAGTTTAATAAAACAATAATTATTAAGTGTTCTAATAATATTATTTTATTTATTTAAAAGAAATAATATAAAAATTTAAGATTTATAAAAATTGTATTATTAAGTATATTAGAAACCCATAAGAAAATAAGAAAAGCTATAATAATTAAGGATTAATATATTATCTAGTAAATTTATAATGTATATATAATAATAATAAGTATTGGTTTAACCTAGTATAAGGTAAAAGTTAAGAATAGTATCTTCTCAAATATATTATTATTGCTTTAAGCATTACTATTTGAATGCTATAGAACAACGACTATATAGAATGCCGAGGCGTAAGCGCAAAGCCTAGCGCGTCACGGGATTATACCGATAATAAGTTAATTAGAAATATCTTTTAATCTTTTTTTTATTATTCAAATTATTAATTTTAGAAAGAAAATATTAAAGTATATAATAAAAACAATTTTTAATAATAAATAAATAATCAAATAAAATAATTAAAATCTATATTATATAATAAAGATTTTTTTAAATTATAGTATTTATTAATATATTATTTATAAATAATCTAAAACTTTTCTTATAGATTAGTTACATTATAATATTTATAAATAAAGATAATAAAGTAAATCTAAATCATGAATTATTTATTAAATATAAGAAAATCATATAAAGTATTTTTATATTAAAATTTTATAAAATAAACTTTATTTTTAATATTAAGATTATAATTAAATTTTTTATTAATAATATATTTAAAAATAAAAATATTTCTTTAATCGATTTTATTAATTTAAACCTAATTTATTAATATTGAATTAAACTTATTTATTTATTTATTTATTTATAATTTAATATCTCTATGTAGGATAGCTAGTTCTAACCTTCCGAAGGGTATTAGCGATGGACCCGTAACAAAAGCAAAACCTTCTCATACGCTCTCTGTATACAGTCTATTACTATATTTAATAATACTTTTAATACCCTCTCCTGTAATTCCTATATCCAAATAGTACAGTTTCTTTTCATTTCTGTAATTTTTTTTCCATTTAAAAAAGCATTTCTATTTTCTTTTTTATTTATATTATATATTTATAAACTAATACTCTTATAGACAAATTTATTTTTTTAAATATAACAGATTATATACAAATAGAAATATTATATTAATATATATATATATATATATATATAAAACATTTTATCTCTACCAATTTTTACATTAGAATAATATCTTTATATAATGTATATATTAATTATATAGGATACAATTTATTATTATATAGTAATTAGGGGGTGATAGTTTTATCTCAATAAACTATAACTTTAATAAGAATCACTTAAATTTATTAAATAATACGTTTATAGTATATAAACATTAAAAATAAAATATTAGGTTATTATAAAAAAGTTTTCAAATAATTCTA
The DNA here is from genome assembly GCA_009299455.1 of Monilinia laxa. Lineage (NCBI taxonomy): Eukaryota > Fungi > Ascomycota > Leotiomycetes > Helotiales > Sclerotiniaceae > Monilinia > Monilinia laxa. The sequence continues at coordinate 514,926 of VIGI01000020.1, forward strand.
GGTATATTAATATAACATTTAAATATTTTCATTTTTTTAGAACATCTAAATAAACAATTTGATTTAATTAATTAAATATAAAAATCTATATTATAAGATTTTATAAAATATAAAATAATTAAAAGTTTTTTTTGTATTTATAAAGATAAATAAATTTAATATTATTATAACTAAATCTTCTATAATATTATATAAAATCTTTATATATTATTCTAGATAGCTAAAAGTTATTAAAGCAATATATAAGGGAAGTGGAACTTTGGGGGTTTGGTTATAGAATATCCAAATTCCTATTTGTAATATAATATTAAAAATCCTATATAACATCAACTTTACTAATCAAAAATTATTATAATAATAAAAACTTTTACTATTATATTTATTCTATTAATTATAAAATTCCGCTATATAATCATTATCTATTTATTCCTTCTTTATACTAGTATTTCTTAGTTTATTAATTATTTTATTATTTTCAATATTTATTTATTTATTTATTTATTTATATAAAGTTTAACATCTTTATATAGAATAGCTAGTTCTAACCTTCCGAAAAATATTAACGATAGGCCCGCAATAAAAGCAAAACCCTTCTGCATATCTTTTATATATAGCTTATTACTATATTTTAATAGTATTTTTTAGTATTTTACTTTTTAGTCTTTACTTTTGAATAATACAATTTCCTTTTATTTCTGCAATCTTTCTTTTTTATTTAAAAAAGTATTTTCCACTTTTTATTTTTTTTATTTTATATATTTATAAATTAATACTTTTATAAACAAACTTATTTTTTTAACAGAGCGAAATATATATAAATATAAACATTATATTAAAATATATATATATATATATATAAAGCATTTTATTTCTATTAATTTTATATTAAAATAATATTTTTATTCAATATATATATTAATTATATAAAATATAACTTATTGTTATATAATAATTAAAGAATAATAGTTTTCTTTTAATAAATCATAATTTTGATAAAAACCATTCAAATTTATTAAATTATATATTTATAATATATAAATATTAAAAATGAAATTATTGAGTCATTATAAAAAAGCTTTCGAAAAGCTTTGGATATGTTAATATTATATTTAAAATATCTTTATTTTTTTTTAAAGCGATTAAATAAACAATTTAATTTAATTAATTAAATATAGAATTTATATTATAAAATCTTATAAAATACAAAATGTTTAGAAGTTTTTTTATATTTATAAATCTAATTAAATTCAACATTTTTATAACTAAATTTCTTATAATATTATATAAAGTTATTATATACTATTTAGATAATTTAAAAACTAATAAAATAATATATAAAAAAGGCGGAACTTTTAGAAATTTGGCTATAATATATTCCAAATTCCTATTTATAATATAATATTAAAAGTTTTATATAATATTAACTTTATTAATCAGAAATTGTTATATTAATAAAAATTCTTATTATTATATCTATTCCATTAATTATAAATTTTATTAAACGATTATCGTTTATTTGTTCCTTTTTTGCATTAATATCCATTAATTTATTAATTATTTTATTGCTTTTAATACTTATATAATTTAAAGATTATATAATATTAATTTTATAATAATTTATTTAATATATAGTGTTCGAAAAAGGTTTATTAAAAGATATTAAATATATTTGTTTATATATATTAGATAGATTATTAAAGTATTATTAATATATATCCATAATTATTTATTCAAAAACTAATGGATTTTTAGTATATAATATAGGTTTTTAAAAGTTTTAATTATTTTTTATATTAAAAATATAAAAAATATTATTTATTATTCTTTTTTTCGTTTTGATTGATAATTGGTTATAATATATAATATACTTATAATTTATTAACTTACTATTATTAATATATTGCTTAAAACTATTTAAAAGTATTATAATTATATTTTTATTTAATTAATTATATTATATATTGAATTATTTAATTATAGTTTTTTTCGTTTTTTTTTATAGAATTAATTTTTTAGTTAGATAAGGAATGTAATTGAATTAATATTAACCTAAAAGTATATAGAATTAATGTATTTATATAATATAGATTTATTATATACTGTCAAAGTAGAATTGGAGCTTTAAACTAATATATTGATAAATAAATAAAAATTGAATATTTTAAATTAGAATACGAAATATATATAAATATGTTCAAAAGTAATATTATTTAATAATAACTTTATATTCCAAAGAATATTTATTATAAACGTTATATATTAAATTAAAAAAATTCTTTTTATTACTAAAATAATAACTTTATTAGTTTTTTTAATTAATAAATTTAATTTTGTATTAATTAAATAATTGCAATTATAATCGTTTTGTTATATTAAATTTTAATTTATGATTATATTAAACCTTTAAATTATATAAAAAGAGGATTGTGTATATATAATTATAGCCTTTTTTAATAATATAACAAATAATTCAAATTTAATACCCATTAATTTTTTAATATAATATACAATTTTTAATATTTTTATTATACATTTGGTTATATATCTTTTAAAAAAAAGCTTATAGTTTATTTAAATATCAAATTAGTATAAAATTGATTATTTGTTATTATTTACAATTATTAATTTAATTATAAATTTTAATAATATATTAATATTAAAAATATTTATATTCCATCTTTATAAAAGATAAACTATATTTTTAGTTTTTTTAGTATAAAAACAATTTTATTTTTAATGTTTTATTTTATAATTTAATATATATTATACTTTAATATAATTATATTACTTTTTATAAACTTTAAAGTCTTATAGATTATAGTATTATTTATATATTTAAAATATAATAAACGATTTTAATTTAATAGTTTAATTGAATATAATATATATAAAATTAGGAATAATAGTAATCTTTATAAAATTCTGTATTACATTTTTAATTTTGAAAATATATATATTCTTTAATTAAACTTTAATCTTATATTCCATTAGAAAAAAACTAATTAATTAAAATAGCTTTTATAAGCTAATTCTATTTCCTTATTTATTCTAATAGTTTTTTAAATACTAATATATTAAATGCATTTTGTATATCTAATATAATCAATATTACTTCCTTATTTTAAACAAAAAGCTGATTTTGTATTATATATAAAAAAACTATTAAATCCATTACTAAACATTTAAAAAAAACTTCATTATATTATAGGTTAATTACTTTATAATATATCGTTATTTAAAAAAACTTTTTAATAATAAATTATTTTAAACCTTTTCTAATGTATAATAATAAAATAATCAATTTTCAAAAGTATATAAATAACTTATCCTTTTTTTTTGTTTTCAAAAATATTATTATTTCTATTAGCTTTTATTTTGAATAAAAAATATAATGATTTCTAGATATTTTTGAAAAAAGTCTTTTATAAATACTTTTAATATATTGCTTAATAAGCTTTTAATAATTGAATAATAATACAATCTGTTCTTAAAAAAATGCTTATTATATTGATTATATTCTTTTTTATTTCTTTAAATGAAATAAACGTTATTTACAAAAATATTAATTATTCTTTTTTCATTTTAAAAAAATTATAGTTCAGATCATCCAAATTGTTATACTAATATAATACCTTTTATAATAAAAACTTCCGTTTTCTTTTTAATACTTTTAATATTTATATTGTTTATAATCAATAATAAGGCTTTAAACGATAAAGCTAGTTTATATTAATTTATTATCTTATATAGATTAATATTGTTTATTACATTATTGATACTTCAGTACTAATAATTATATTTAGCATTTCGAATTATTAAAAACATTTTACACTATTTTATTTCTAAATTTAGCTTATACCGTTTATATATCTTTATATAATTAGTGTATAATCTGATATATACTAATATTTAGTATAATATTAATCTAATTTTACTTTAAAAATATTTCACTACTATTTTAATTATATTTTAGAAAAAAAAAATTAAAAATTTAATAATATCGTTTAAATTACTTATTTCCAATATATTAATTAATTACAATAAATTTAAGATTTCGGAATTAATAATATACACAAATTTTAGTAAATTAACCTTTATAATTTAATAATCTGTATTATTATTGGTTTTTTAACCTTTTTCCAATAATAATATCATTAAAATAAAATAATTCAAATTACAATCTAAGTTATATTTAACTATTATTTCTATAAATAGAATATTTAAAAAAATTAAATTAATAATATAATTAATATAATATATAAGCTTTTCCAACTTTTTAAAAAAATCCGTTTTATTATCAAAGAATTAAATAGTTAAAGATATACTTTAATTAGAAAATTTAATTTCTAATTTGAATATATTATAACTTTATATTAAAATTTTCTTTAATAAAAAAATTTAATAAAATCTGTATATTTATTATATATTTCAATTATTTGTTTAATATTAGGTTTTTTATATATATTAATAATATAATAATTATTTGTTTTTAATTAAATAATATTATAATTATTACTATTTTAATATTATTAAATAATTAAATTCATTGCTGCTTTTTATATATAAAATATTATTTTTAACCTTTTCACTTTGTACTTTAATATTAGTATTTATTTCCAAAAGTTTATTAATCTATAATATAATATATTAAATAGTTTTATATCTTTATTCTAGAATATACATTAAATTTTTGCATATAAATTATATTAACTCTTTTTTTAAATATTAATTATAATAGGGTTATATATATTAGTTTTAATCTTTTTGTATTTATTCAAATCATTTTTAATCTGTTAATTTAAATAGTTGTATAATCTTTATTACTTTATTTTATTTTGTTTTTTAATATAAATAGGAAATGAAAAAGGGAATTATATCAAATCTTATATTATTATTAAAAGTGGAGTTTGATTTATTATTGGATATAACGTATATATTTCGCTTTAATAACTTTGTAAGGTTGAAGGAATTAATAGAAAGCTATTTTGCATTTAATATATTATAGTTATTGGATTATTGTTCTATATATAATAATATATGCTTTTGAGATTAAAATAATTATTTAGATTTTGTTTTTAAAGCTTTATTTTTATTAGCGTTTAATTATTAGTTTATATACTTTGTAATATAATTATTTATTAATAATAAATTCTTTTAAACTGGTTTATAATAAATTGAGTTATTTTTTCATTGATTTTTTTTAATACAATTACGCAATACTTATATTTTGTTAGGAAAAAGTTATAATAAAATTAATATATTTAAATGAAGTTATATAAACGGTATTTACTATTCTCTAATATTTCGTTATCGCTATATTGCAATTATTGTATCTATAAGTTATACAATAAATTAAAAAATTGTAATATTTCTAATATTTAGAGTTGTATAATTTTTTTTTTTTTTTTTTCCAAAAGTTTAGAATATCCCAAAAATTTAAACAAAATAAAAAAGTAGATTTTCTTTTTAAAGCTTAAAAACTATATTATTATTAGATTTAAGATTTCAATATTATAATAATTAATCAGTTTTACCCCAGTTTGTATTTCAGTTTTTTTTTTAAAGATAATCTCCATTATGATAAATTAGTTATTTAAAAGATCTATTAGAATATTCGAAATATATATTAGATAATTATATATACTATTTTTTTATATATCTTAATATAATATAATAAATGGTTTTATGTATTAAATTAGTATTTAGTTCCTTTAAAATAAGAATTATATATAGTTTTAATATTAAGCTTAATTATTTAGCTAATAAAAATAACCTATAATTAAAGAAGATCCTTAATTATAATTTAAAGTATTATCTTATATATAGCCTTTTGAATAAAAAAGGGCTAATTATAAATAAATAAAGATTTTAGTTTAGTTTAAGTATAAATATAAAGGTTTATTTTTTCTTTTTGGTTTATTAATATTGAATTGCAAATTATTAATAACCTAACTATCTACATATCTATAATTTTAGGTTCTTTACTATATTTTAGTAGAATAATATATTTTTGTAAAGCAATATATAATAGTAATATAACCACTTTTATAATTATTATATTTAGGATTTTAAAGGTTTTTATATAACAGATTTTGAATAATTGTTTTATAGCGATAATTTCAAAAAAGTATTAATTTAAATATATTAATAATTTATTCTAAATCTTTTTATATAAGTTTTTTCATTCGTTTAGAAAGTTATAAATAAAAGCTTTAATAGCTTTTATAAAGCTTTTAAGTATAATACATTATAATATTATTTTATATTCCATTTGTTTTAGTTTTTGATTAATATAATTTAAAAACGCTAATATATTAATAGGATTAATTAATTAATTAATTATTTATTTATATAAAGTTTTAACGTCTTTATGTAAAATGTCTAGTTCTAACCTTTCGAAGATCATTAATAACAGATTTACAATAAAGACAGAACCTTTTCGTATATCTACTATATATAATCTATTATTATACTTAATAATACTTTTGGCATTTTATTTTTCAGTTTTTACTTTTAGATAATGTAGTTTTTTTTTTATTTCCACAATCTTTTTTTCTTTATTTAAAAAAGCGTTTTCATTTTATTTTTTTTATTTTATACATTTGTAAATCGATACTTTTATAAATAAATTTATTTTTTTAAATGTAGTGGATTATATATAAATATAAACGTTATATTAAAAAATATATATATATATATAAAATAGTTTATTTTTGCTAATTTTTATATTAAAGTAATACTTTTATTTAATATATACATTAATTGTATAAAGTATAATTTATTATTATATAGCAATTAAAAAAAACGGTTTTCTTTTAATAAATTATAATTTTTAATATAAACTATCTAAATTTATCAATATTATATACTCTTCATAACTATATAAATATTAAAAATAATAATAACGAATTAATAAACTAATAAATGCTGATATCAAAAAAGAGATTAAATATATTAATATTGTATTTAAATACTTTCATCCTTTTTTAAAATAATTAGATAAACAATTCGGTTTAATTAGTTAAATATAGAACTTATATTATAAAATCTTATAGAATATAAATGCTTAAGAGTTTTTTATATTTGTAAAAACAATTAAATTCTCCGTTTTTATAATCAAACTTTTTATAATATTATACAAAATCGCTATATACTATTCAAATGGCTAGAAACCGATAAAGCGATGTATAGAAAAGATAGAGTTTTAAAAGTTTAGTTATAATATATTCAAGTTTTTATTTATAATATAATATTAAAAATTCTATATAATATCAATTTTATTAATTAAAAATTGTTATATTAATAAAAGCCTTTATTATTATACTTATTTTGCTAATTATAGGCTTTATTAAGCAATTATTGTTCATTTGTTTCTTTTTTGTATTAATATTCATTAGTTTATTAATCGTTTCATTGCTTTTAATATTTTATATAATCTAAAAATTATAAAAATACTGATTTTATAATAGTTTATAAATATACAATATTTAAAAAAGGCTTATTAGAAAATATTAAGTATTATTTATTTATATATATTAGATTATTCGAAAATGCTATTAATATATATTTATAACTATTCATTTAAAGATTAATGCAGATTTCATTATATAATGTAAACCTTTAAAAGCTTTAATCGCTTTTGTATTAAAAATATGGAAAATATTATTTATTACTTTTTTTTCCGTTTTAATCAATAATTAATTGTAATATATAATATACTTATAGTTTATTAATTTAATACTATTTATATATTATTTAAAACCGTTTAAAAATATTATAATTATATTTCTATTTAATTAATTCTACAATATATTAAACTATTCAAACTATAATTTTCTTCATTCTTTCTTTTATAAAATCAATTCTATAATTAAATAAAAAATACGATTGAATTAATATTAACCTAAAAATATATAGAGTTAATACATTTATATAATGCAAATTCATTATATATTGTTAAAATAGAATTAAAGTTTTAAGCTGGTGTATTAATAAGTGAATAGAATTGAACGTTTTAAATTAGAATATGAAACGTATGTGAGTATATTTAAGTGTAATATTATCTAACGATAATTCTGTATTCCAAAGGATATTTATCATAAATGTTGTATATTAAATTAAAAGAACTTTTTTTTGTTTATTAAAATAATAATCTTATTAACTTTTTCGATTAATAAATCTAATTTATATTAATTAAACGGTTACAATTATAATTGTTTATTATATTAAACTTTAATTTATTATTATATTAAATTTCCAAACTATATAATGAAAAAAACCATATATATATAATTATAGTTTTTCTTAATAATATAATGAATAATCTAAATTTAATATTTATTAATTTTTTAATGTAATATACGATTTTAATATTTTCATTATATATTTAACTATATATTTTTTAAAAGAAAGCCTATAATTTATTCAAATATTAAACTAATATAAAACCGATTATTTCTTGTTATTTGCAATTACTAATTTAATTATAAGTTCTAATAATATATTAATATTAAAAACATTTATGTTTTATTTTGCAAAAAATGAATTATCTTTAGCTTTTTTAATACAAAGATAATTTTATTTTTGATGCTTTATTTTTATAATTCAATATATATTGTATTTTAGTATAATTATATTGTTTTTTATAAATTTTAAAGCTCTATAAATTGTAATATTATTTGTATATTCAAAGCATAATAAACAATTTGAGATTTAATAGTTTAATCAAATATAATATATACAGAATTGAAAATAATAATAACTTTTGTAGAGTTCTATATTATATTTTTGATTTCAAAATATATATACCCTTCAATTAGATTTTAATTTTACATTCTATTAAAAACAAATTAATTAGTTAAAATAGTTTTATAGATTAATTCTATTTCTTTATTTGTTTTAGTAACCTTTTAGATATTAATATATTAAATACATTCTACATATTCAATATAATCAATATCATTTTTTTACTTTAAGCAAAAACCGATTCTATATTATATATAAAAAAAGTTATTAAATCTATTATTGAATATTTAAAAAAACTTTATTTATATTATAGGTTAATTATTCTATAATATATCGCTATTTAAAAAAGCTTTTTAATAATAAACCATTTTAAAGCTTTTTCTAATGTATAATAATAATGCATTTAGTTTTTAAAAGTATATTAACAACTTATACTTTTTTTTTGTTTTCAGAAATATTATTACTTTCATTAATTGCTATTTGAATAACAAGTATAATAGTTTTAAATATTTTTAAAATAAGTTTTTTATAATACTTAAATATATTATTAATAGATTTTAATAATTAAATAATAATATAATTTATTTTCAAAAAATGTTTATTATATTAATTATATATTTTTTTTTTATTTTTAAATGAAATAAATATTATTTATAAAAATATTAATTATTCTTTTTTTGTTTTAAAAAGGTTATAATTTAAATTATCCAAAATTGTTATATTAATATAATACTTTTTTTAATAAAGTTTCTATTTTCTTTTTTAGTATTTTCAATATTTATATTATTATAATTAATAATAAAGTTTTAAATAATAAAACTAATTTATACTAATTTATTATTTTATATAAATCGATATTATTTATTACATTATCAATAATTTAGCATTAATAGTTGTATTTAATATTTCGGATTATTAAAAGCATTTTATACTATTTTATTTCTAAATTTAGTTTAAATCGTTTATATACTTTTGTATAATTAATATATAGCCCAATATACATTAATATCTATTATAATATTAATCTAGTTTTACTTTACAAATGCTTTTCTATTATTTTAATTGTATTCTAAAAGAGAATAATGAAAAGTTTAAATAATATCATTAAATCGTTTGTTTCCAATATATCAATTAATTATAATAAATACGAAATTTCAAAATTAATAATATATGCAAATTTTAATAAATTAGCTTTTATAATCTAATAGTTTTCCTTCATTCAACTTAAACAATAGGCGGTTTTCTTTTGATTACATATAACGATTCTATTAATCCCTTTATACACTCTATTGCCGCTAGTAATAATAACGCTTTAAACGTTTTAATGGTTTACAAATACGAATAATAATATATATATATATCAACAAAATGCTTATATTCCCTTTACTTTTCTAAATATATTGGAATTATCTAGAGTACATTATTCATTCTATTAATAGTTAATTTTATTAGTACATTAATATTTTAAACTATATTAATCAAATTAAAATAAATAAAATGTAAAACAATGCTATAATGTATTATATTTAAAAAGTTTATAAAAACTATTAAAATCTTTATATATAACTTTTTAAATAAACAAAAAAGATTTATATAGAAAATTTAAAACAGATTGTTAATGTATTCAAACTAATATCTTTTTAGAATTGTTATTACAAAGCAATTATTTAAATTTTTTTATATAAAAGCTTTCAAAACCCCAAATAGTAATTATAAAAAACGATTGTATTATTATAATATATTATTTTTACAAAAATATATTATTTTATTAAAATATAATAAAGAATTTAAAATTTTTAGATTTATAAATAGTTAAATTATTAAAAAATGATAATACATATTAATAAATTAAAAAAGAAAAAACAAACCTTTATATTTATATTTAAATTAAATTAAAAATTTGATTTATTTGCAATTAGCTTTTTTTTATTTAAGAAACTATTATAAAAATAATGCTCCAAATTATAATTAAAGATATTCTTCGATTATAAACTATCTTTATAAGTTGGGCAATTAAACCCAATATTAGAATAATAATAATTTTATTTTTAAATGAATTAAAATATTAAATTAATCTATAAAGCCATTTGTTATATTATATTGAAATTAATAAAAAAAATGGTATATATATTATTTTAATATATACCTTTAATATTTTTAATAAGCTTTTGAATAATTAGTTTATTATTATAGAAACTATCTTTAAAAAAACTGAAATATAAATCAAAATAAAATTGGTTAATTGTATATAATGTTAAAACCTTAAAATTAATAATAATAATAATTTATAAACTTTAAAAAGAAAATCCGCTTTTTTATTTTTTTTGGATCTTTAGGATATTTCAAATTATTAAAAAAAAAGAAAAATATAAAACTATATAATTTTGATTACCAAAAATATTATAACCCTTTAACTTATTGTATAGCTTATAAATGTAATAATTGTAGTGTAATGATAATAAAATATTAAGAATATTTAGTATTGTTTATATATCCCTATTTAAATATACTAATTATTATAGCCCTCTTTTAGTAGGATATAAATATTATATAATTACATTGATAAAAATTAATAGGAAAATAAACTGGTTTATTATAAACTAGTTTGAAGAAATTTATCATTAATAAATAACTATATATAAAATGTGTGAATTAGCGGTTAAATATTAGTAAAAGCAACGTTTTAAAAATAAGATTTTCAATAATTATTCCAATTTAAAAAATGTGTATGATTATATATAAAGTGATTGTTTAATAATCAAAACGAATTAAATTTAAAAATGGCCTTTATTTAGCTTTTTTTAATTTTATAAAACTATTGAAGTGAAATGTATACACTAAATCCAATAATAAAGTAAACTCTATTTTTAGCGACAGTATAAAACTTGATATAATCCCTTTTTTATTATTTTTTTATATTAAAAAAGCGAAATAGAATAAAGCAATAAAAACTATACAATTATTTAAATTAATAAATTAAAAATGATTTGAATAAATATAAAAAGATTAAAACTAATATATATAACCTTATTATAATTAATATTTAAAAAAAGAGTTAATATAATTTATATGCAAAATTTAATGTATATTTTAGAATAAAGATATAAAACTATTTAATATATTATATTATATATTAATAAACTTTTGGAAATAAATACTAATATTAAAGTACAAAGTGAAAAGGTTAAAAAATAATATTTTATATATAAAAAGCAACGGATTTAATTATTTAATAATATTGGAATAGTAATAATTATAATATTATTTGATTAAAAATAAATAGTTATTATATTATTAATATATATAAAAAACCAAATATTAAATAAATAATTAAATATATAATAAAATATATAGATTTATTAAACTTTTTTATTGAAAAGAATTTTAATATAAAGCATAATATATTTGAATTAGGGATTAAATTTTTAATTAGGGTACTTCCCTAATTATCTGATCCTTTAATAGTGAAATAGATTTTATTAAAGAGTTAGAAAAGCTTATACATTGCACTAATTACATTATTAATTTAATTTTTTTAAATATTCTGTTTGCAAAAACGATGATTAAATATAATTTGAATTGCGGTTTGAATTATTTTATTTTAATAATATTCAATTACTCAAAAAAAGGCTAAAAAGCTTAATAATAATATAAACTATTGGATTATAAAAGCTAATTTATTAAGATTTGTATACATTATTAACTTTGAAATTTGGTATTTATTATAGTTAACTAATATACTAAAAATAAACAATTTAAATAATATTACTAAATTTCTAATTATTCTTTTTTAGAATACAATTAAAGCGATAAAAAAGTATTTATAAAATAAAGCCAAATCAATATTATAATAAACGTTAATATATATTAGATTATATATTAACCATATAAAAAAATATAAATAATCTAAACCAAATTTAAAAACAAAACAATGTAAAATTTTTTCAATAATTCGAAATACTAAATACAATTATTAGTATTAGATTATTAATAGTATAGCGGATAATATTAATCTATATAAAATAATAGATTAGTATAAACTAATCTTATTATTTAAAACTTTGCTATTGATTATAAATAATATAAATATTAAAAATACTAAAAAAAAAAGCGGAGGCTTTATTAAAAAAGATATTATACTAATATAATGATTTAAATAATTTAAATTATAATTTTTTAAAACAGAAAAAGAATAATTAATATTTTTAAACAATATTTATTTTATTTAAAAAATAGAAAGAAATATAATTAATATAATAAATACTTTTCCAAAATAGATTACATTATTATCTAATTGTTAAAAATTTATTAATAATATATTTAAAGTATTTATAAAAAATTTCTTGTAAAAATATTTAGAAATTATTATATTTCTATTTAAATAAAAGTTAACAAAAATAATAATACTTTTAAAAACGGAAAAAAAAGATAAATTATCGATACATTTTTAAAGACTAATTATATTATTATTATACATTAAAAAAAGCTTAAAACAATTTATTCATTTAAAAAGCTCTTTTAAATAACAATATATTATAAAATAATTAGTTTATAATATAATGAAGCCTTTTCCAAATATTTAATAATAGATTTGATAATTTCCTTTGTATATAATATAGAATTAATTTTCATTTAGAATAAAGAAATAATATTAATTATATTAAATGTATAGAATATATTTAATATATATTAATATTTAAAAAAACTATTAAAATGAATAAGGAAATAAAATTGGTTTATAAAATTTTTTTAATTAATTAATTTATTTTTAATAAAATATAAAATTAAAGTTTAATTAAAAAGTATATACATTTTAAAATCAAAAATGTAATATAAAAACTTTTATAAAAATCATTATTATCCCTAATTCTATATTTATTATATCTAATTAAACTATTAAACCAAAATCGCTTTATTTATATTTTTGAATACATAAATAAATATTGCAATCTATAAGATCTTACAATTTATAGAAAATAATATAATTATACTAAAGTGCAATATATATTAAATTATAAAATAAAGTATTGAAAAATAAAATTATTTTTACATTGGAAAGAAGTTGAAAAATAATCCACTTTTTATAAAAATGAGAATATAAATATTTTTAATATTTATATATTATTAAAATTTATAATTAAATCAATAATTATAAATAATATTAAATAATCAATTTCATATTAATTTAATATTTGAATAAACTACAAATTTTCTTTTAAAAAATATATAATTAAATATATAATAAAAATATTAAAAGTTGTATGTTATATTAAAAAATTAGTAAATATTAAATTCAGATTATTTATTACATTATTAAAAAAAACCATGATTATATATATATAGTTTTCTTTATTATATAGTTTGGAAATTTAGTATAGTAAATAATTATAATTATCATTATTTAATAATATAAGATTAAATTTATTAATTAAAAAGATTAATAAAATTATTATTTTAGCAATAAAAAGGGTTTTTTTAGTTTAGTATATAATATTTATAATAAATGTTTTTTTGGAATATGAAACTATTATTAAATAATATTATTTTTAAATATATTTGTATACATTTTATATTCTAATTTAAAACGCTTAATTTTATTTATTTATTAATACACTAATTTAAAACTCCGATTTTACTTTAATAATATATAATAAATCTACATTATATAGATATACTAATTCTATACACTTTCAGGTTAATATTAATTTAACTACATTTTTCATTTAACTATAAAACCAATTTTGTAAAGGAAAAAAACGAAGGAAATTATAATTAAATAATTCAATATATAATAAAATCAATTAAACAGAAATATAATTATAATGTTTTTAAATAACTTTAAATAATATATAAAATAATGTTAAATTAATAGGTTATAAATATATTATATATTTATAATTAATTGTTGATTAAAACAAAAAAAAACAATAAATAATATTTTCTATATTTTTAATATAAAAATAATTAAAGTCTTTAAAAAACTTGTATTATATACTAAAAATTCATTAACTTTTAAACAAACAAATTATAGATATGTATTAATAGTATTTTAATAATTTAATATATACAAACAAATATATTTAACATTTTTTAATAAGCTTTTTTTAAATATTATATATTTATAAATTGTTATGAAATTAATATTATATAATTTTTAGGTTATATAAATATTAAAAATAACAAAATAATCAATAAATTAGTAAACGTTAACGCAAAAAAGGGATAAATAAACAATAATCGTTTAATAAAACCTATAATTAACAAAATAAATATAATAATAAAAGCTTTTATTAATATAACAATTTTCGATTAATGAAACTAATATTATACAGAACTTTTAATATTATATTGTAAATAAAAACTGGGATATATTATAACCAAATCTCCAAAACTCCGTTTTTTCTATATATCGTTTCATTAGCTTTTAATTGTTTAAACGATATATAACAACTTTGTATTTATTTATTTATTTATTTATATAAAGTTTAACATCTTTATATAGAATGGCTAGTTCTGACCTTCCGAAAAATATTTAATAATAAGCCTGTAATAAAGACAGAACCTTTTTACACGTTTCCTATATATAGCCTATTACTATACTTAATAGTACTTTTAATGCTCTACTACCTTTTAATCCTTATCTTTAAACAATACCATTTCTCTTTATTTCTATAATCCCTTTTTCTTCATTTGGAAAAACGCTTTTATTTTCTTTTTTCTTTTTGTTATACATTTATAGATTAATACTTTTATAAACAAATTTATTCTTTTAAATATATAACAGAATATATATAAATATAAACGCTATATTAAAAAATGTATATATATATAAAAAGTATTTTATTTCTATTAGTTTTTATATTAAAGTAATACTTTTGTTTAATGTATATATTGATTATATAAAGCATAACTTATTATTATATAATAATTAAAGAATAATAATTTTCTTTTAATAAACTATAATTTTAATAAAAGCTATCTAAATTTGTTAAATTATATATTTACAGTATATAAAGATTAAAAATGAAATATTGAATTATTATAAAAAAGCTTTCAAAAAGTTTCGAATACGTTAGTATTACATTTAGATATTTTTATTCTTTTTTTAAAGCGATTGAGTAAATAATCCGATTTGATTAATTAAATATAAAACTTATATTATAAGATTTTATAAAATATAAAATGGTTAGGAGTTTTTTTATATTCGCAAAAGCAATTAAATTTAAAATTCCTATAGCTAAACATTTTTTAATATTATATACAAAATCGCTGTATACCATTCAGATAATTAGGAATTAGTAAAACAATATATAAGAAAAGCAAAGCTTTAAAGATTCAGTTATAATATAATATCAAAAATTCTATATAATATTAATTTTATTAATTAGAAATCGCTATATTAATAAAAGCCTTTGTTATTATACTTATTCCATTAATTATAAGCTTTATTAAATGGTTATTATTTATTCATCCCTTTTTTACACCAATATCCATCAGTTTATTAGCTATTTCATTACCTTCAATATTTATATAACCCAAAAATTATATAATACTAATTTTGTAATAGTTTATAAATATATAATATTTAAAGAAAATTTATTAGAAGGTATTAAATGTATTTGTTTGTATATATTAAATTATCAAAATGTTATTAATATATATTTACAACTATTTATTTAAAAACTAGCAGATTTCCAATGTACAGTATAGGCTTTTAAAAGCTTTAATTGTTTTTATAGTAAAAATGTAGAAGATACTATTTATTGCTTTTTTTTTTAATTAAGGATTGGCTATAATATATAATGTACCTATAATCTATTAATTTAATATCATTTATATATTATTTAAAATTATCCAAAAATACTGTAACTATATTTTCGTTTATTTAATTTTATTATATATTGAATTACAAACCAACACATACATCGATTTATACAAGTACATTCATTATTGCAAATAACAATCCTATTAACCTATCTACACACTTTGCTATCATTAGTAATGATAGCGCTAAAAACGCCCTAACGGTTTATAATCGCGAATAATAATATATACATATATAATCAAATGTCTACATTCCTTCTATTTTTTGGTATATCGGAATTTTGTAAAGCATACTATTTATTCTATTAATAATTGATTCTATTAATATATCAACGTTTTAAACTGTATTAACCAAATTAGAACAAATGGAATATAAAGCAATATTATAAATATATTATATTTAAAAGGTTTATAAAAACTATTAAAACCTTTATATACAATTTTTTAAATAAACAAAAAAGATTTATATAAAAGATTTAGAACGGATTGCTAATATATTTAAACCAATATTTTTTTAAAATTGTTATTATAAAACAATTATCCAAAACTTTCTATATAAAAATCTTTAAAACTTTAAATATAATAATTGCAAAAACAATTGTATTATTATATTATATTATTCTACAAAAACGTATTATTTTATCAAAATACAATAAGAAACCCAAAACTTTGAATCTATATACAGTTAAACCGTTAATAATCGGTAATATAATGCTAACAAACTAAAAAAAAAAAAACGAATTTTCAAATCTATATTCAGATTGAATTAGAAACTTTATTTATTCGCAATTAGCCTTTCCTTATTTAGAAAATTATTACAAAAATAATACTTCAAATTATAACCAAAAACATTCTTTAACTATAAACCATTTTTATAGATTGGATAATTAAATTCGGTATTAAAACAATATACAATTTTATTTTAAAAGAATCAAATATTAAATTGATTTATAAAGCCATTCATTATATTATATTAAAAATTAATAAAAAAGTGATATATATATTATTTAGTATATATCTTTAACATTTTAATAAATCTTTTAGATAATTGATTTATTATTATAAAGATTATTTTTAAAAAAAAGCTAAGATATAAACTAAAATAAAATCAACTAATTATTATAGTATTAGAACTTTAGAATTAATAATAATATAATTTATAAACTTTAAAAAGGAAGTTTATCCTTTTATTCTTTCTGGACTTTCAGAATATTCCAAATTATCAAAGAAAAAGAAGAATATAGAATTATATAATCCTAATTATCAGAATTATTATAATCTTATAATTTATTATATAGCTTATAGATATAATAACTATAATGTAATAATAATAAAACATTAAAATGTATTTAGTATTATTTGTATACTCTTATTTAAATGTATTAATTATTATAATTTTTTTAAATAAAACATAAATATTATAGAACTATATTAAAAAAAATTAATAAAGAAATAAATTGGCTTATTATAAATCAGTTTGAAAAGATTTATTATCAATAAACAATTATATATAAAATATATAAGCTAATAATTAAATACTAATAAAAGTAATGTTTTAAAAATAAGGTTCAAATAGTTATTCCGGTTTTAGAAATGTATATAGCTGTATACAAAATGATTACCCAATAATTGAAGCGAATCAAATATAAGATAGTTTTTATTGATTTTCTTAATCTTATAAAGCTATTAAAGCGAAATGTATATACTAAATCCGATAATAAAATAAGCTTTATTTTTAATAGTAATATAAAATTTGATATAATCCTTTCTTTTATTATCTTTTTATATTAAAAAGCGAAATAGAATAAAGTGATAAAAATTATATAATCATTTAAATTAATAAACTGAAAATGGTTGAAGTAAATATAAAAAGATTAAGGCTAATATATATAATTCTGCTATAATTAGCATTTAAGAAAAGGACTAATATAGTTTATATATAAAAATCTAATATATATTTAGGAATAAAAATATAAAATCATTTAATATATAAATGCTATATACTAATAAACTTTTAGAAATATATATTAATAATAAAATGCAAAGCGAAAAGGTTAAGAATAATATTTTATATACGGAAAACAACAAATCTAATTATTTAATAATATTAAAATAGTAATAATTACAATATTATTTAGTTAAAAATAAACAGTTACTATATTATTAATATATACAGAAAATCGAATATTAAAAGAATAATTAAATATATAACAAATATATAAATTCTATCAAACTTTTTTATTAAAAAGGATTTTAATATAAAGTATAATATATTTAAATTAAAAATCGAATTTTTTAATTAAAATGTTTCTTTAATTATTTAATCCTTTAATAACGAAGTAAATTTTATTAAAGAGCCAAAAAAGTTTATACATTATACTAATTATATTATTAATTCAAATTTTTTAAATATTCTATTTACAAAAACAATAATTAAATATAATTTGGATTATAATTTAAATTATTTCATTTCAATAATATTATAATTAAAAAAAGGTTAGGGAATTAATAATAATATAAATTATTAGATTATAAAAACTAATTTATTAAAGTTTATATATATTATTAATATTAGCATTTTATATTTATTATAGCTAATCAATATATTGAAAATGAATAATCTAAATAATATTATTAAATTTCTAATTATTCTTTTCCAAAATATAATTAAAATGATAGGGAAGCATTTGTAAAATAAAGTTAAATTAATATTATAATAAACGTTAGTATATATTAAACTATATATCAATTATATAAAAGCGTATAAACAATTTAAACTAAACTTAAAAACAAAATGATATAAAATACTTTTAATAATTCGAAATATCAATAATATATATAAAATAATGGATTAATATAAATTAAGCTTATCGTTTAAAGTTCTACTATTGATTATAAATAATTTAAATATTAAAAATACTAAAAAGAAAATAGAAGCTTTATTAAAAAAGGTATTATATTAATATAAATAATTTGAATAATCTGAATTATAATTTTTTTAAAGCAAAAAGAAAGCGATTGATATTTCTATAAATAATATTTATTGTTTAAAAAAAATAGAAAAGAATATAATTAATATATTAAGCATTTTTCCAAAAACAAACCGCATTATTATCCAATTGCTAAAAATCTATTAATAATATATTAAAATATTTATAAAAGATTTTTTTAAAAATGCCTAAAATTATTATATTTTTCATTTAAATAAAAATTAATAGAAATAGTAGTACTTCCAAAAGCAGAAAAAAAGAATAAATTATTATTATATTTTTAAAAACCGATTATACTATTATTATATATTAGAAAAGGTTTAAAGTAGTTTATTGTTAAAAAGCTTTTTTAAATAATAATATATTATAAAATAATATATTATAAAATAATTAGTTTATAATATAATAAAGCCCTTTTTAAACATTTAATAATAAATCTAATAGCTTTCTTTATATATAATACAAAGTTGGCTTTTGTTTAAAGCAAGGAAATAACGTTAATTATACTAAATGTATAAAATATATTTAATATATTAATATTTAAAAAGTTATTAGAACAAATAAGGAAATAGAATTAATTTATAAAGCTGTTTTAACTGATTAACTTGTTTTTGATGAAATGTAGAGTTAAAATTTGGTTAAAATGTATATATATTTCAAAATTAAAGATATAATATAAAACTTTATAAAAATCGCTATTATCCCCAATTCTATATTTATTATATTTGGCTAAATTATTAAAGTAAGATTGTTTATTATGTTTTAAATATATAGATAATATTATAATTTATAAGGCTTTAAAATTTATAAAAAAATAATGTAGTTATACTAAAATATAATATACATTAAATTATAAAATGAAGCGCTAAAAATAAAATCGCTTTTATATTGGAAAAGCTAAAGATGATTTACTTTTTGTAAAAACGGAATATAAATACCTTTAATATTAATATATTATTAAAGTTTATAATCAAATTAATAATTATAAATAGCAACGAATAATTGGTTATATACTGGTTTGACATTTGAATAGATTACAAGTTCTCCTTTAAAAAACATATTACTAAATATATAATAAAAACGTTAAAAGTTGTATATTATATTAAAGGATTAATAAGGGTTAAATTCGGATTATTCACTACATTGTTAAGAAAGGCTATAATTATATGCGTATAGTTCTCCTTATTATATAGTTTGGAGGTTTGGTATAATAACAGGTTAAAGCCTAGCGCGGCAAGCGGCTACAATCGCAACCGTTTGCGGCAAGAGGGGTTCTCCCGGCTTGGCGTATAGCGCTTATAGCAAGTATTCTTCGGGATACAGAGCTATCGTTAGGTGATATTGTTCTCGAATATGCTTGTATACGTTTCGCGTTCTGGTTCAAAACGCTCGATTCCGTTTACCCGCTAGTATACTGGCTTAACGCTTTGATTCTATTCTGGCAGCGTATAACGAATCTATATTATATGAACGCATTAATCTTATACATTTTCAGATCAGTATTGGCCCAACTATATTTTTTATTTAGTTATAGAATTGAATTTATAAAGAGAAAAACGAAGGAAATTATAATTAAATAATTCAATATATAATGAAATTGATTAAATAAAAATATAATTATAATGTTTTTAAATAGCTTTAAACAATATATAAATAGTATTAAACTAATAGATTATAGATATACTATATACTATATAGCTAATTATTAATTAAAACAGGAAAAGAAGCAATAAATAATATTTTTTTACATTTTTAATATAAAAGCGATTGAAGCTTTTAAGGATTTATAATATATACTGGAAATCTGCTAATCTTTAAATAAACAGTTTTAGATATATATTAATAGCATTTTAATAATTTAATGTATATAAACAAATGCGTTTAATATCTTTTAATAAGCCTTTTTTAAATGCTATATATTTATAAATCATTATAAAGTTAATAATATATAATCTTTAAATTATATAGATATTAAAAATAATAAAATAATTAATAAGCTAGCAAACATTAATATAAAAAAGGAATAAATAAATAACAATTATTTAATAAAGCTTATAATTAATAGAATAAATATAATAACAAAAGCTTTTATTAATGTAATAACTTTCGATTAGTAGAATTAATATTAAATAGAACTTTCGATATTATATTATAAATAGAAATTAGAATATATTATAACTAAATTTCTAAAGCTTTATTTTTCCTATATATTGCTTTACTGGTTTTTAATTATCTAAATAGTATATAATAACTTTATATAATATTATAGAAAGTTTAATTATAAAAATGCTGAATTTAATTATTTTTACAAATACAAAAAAACTTTTAAGCATTTTGTAATTTATAAAAATCTTATAATGCAAATTCTATATTTAATTAATTAAACTGAATTATTTATTTAATCGTTTTAAAGAAAAATAAAGATATTTAAATATAATACTAATATATCTAAAGGGTTTTAAAAGCTTTTTTATAATAATTCAATACTTTATTTTTAACATTTGTATAATGTAAACATATAATTTAACAAGTTTGAATGGTTTTTATTAAAACTATAATTTATCAAAAGAAAATTGCTATTCTTTAATTATTATATAATAATAAGCTATACTTTATATAATTAATATATATATTAAATAAAAGCATCGTTTTAATATAAAAACCGATAGAAATAAAAAAGTGCCTTTTATATATATAAACATTTTTTAATATAGTGTTTTATATATAATTTATTATATTTAAAAGAATAAATTTGTTTATAAAAGTATCAATTTACAAATGTATAAAATAATAAAAAGAGATAATAAAAGTGTTTTTTCAAATAAAGGGAAAGGGATTATAAGAATAAAGAGAAACTGTATTGTTTAGGGAATAAGGATTAAAAAGCAAAGCGTTAAAAGTACTATTAAATATAATAATAGGCTATACACAAAAGGCGCGTAGGGAGGTTTTGCCTTCGTTGTAGGCCCGTTATTAATACCTTTCGGAAGATCAGAACTAGCTATTCTACATAAAGACGTTAAACTTTAAATAAATAAATAAATATATATTGAATTATTTAGCTATAGTTTCTTTCATTCTTTTTTTTATAAAATCAATCCTATAACCAAATGAAAAATGTAGTTAAACCAATACTAACTTAAAAGTATGTTGAACTAATACATTTATATAGTGTAGATTTATTATATACTATCAAAATAGAATTAGAACTTCGAATCGGCATATTAATAAATGAACGGAATTGAATGTTTTAAATCGGAATATAAAATATATACAAGTATATTCAAAAGCAATACTATTTAACAATAGTTTTATATTCTAAAAGATATTTACTATAAATACTATATATTAGGTTGGAAAAACCCTTTTTATTACTAAAACAATAACTTTATTAACTTTTTTAAATTAATAGATTTAATTTTATATTGATTAAATAATTATAATTATAATCATTTGCCATATTAAGTTTTAGTTTACTATTATATTAGATTTCTAAATTATATAATGTAAAAAGAATTATATATATATAATTATAAACCTTTTTTAACAATATAATAAATAATCCGAATTTGATATTTATTAATTTTTTTTAATGTAATATACAATTTTTAGCGCTTTTATTATACATTTAATTATATATATCTTTTAAAGGAAAGTTTATAGTTTATTTAAATGCTAAATTAATGTAAAACTAATTATTTATTATTATTTACAATTATTAATTTAATTATAAACTTTAATAATATATTAATATTAAAAATATTCGTATTCTATTTTTACAAAAGATAAATTATTTCCAGTTTTTCTAATATAAAAGTAATTTCATTTTTAATATTCCATTTTATAATTTAATATATATTGCACTTTAGTATAATTATATTATTTTTTATAGATTTTGGAATTTTATAAATTGCAATATTATCTATGTATTTAAAATATAATAAGCGATTTTGGTTTAGCAATTTAATTAAATATAGTAAAAATAGAATTGGAAATAATAATAATTTTTATAGAATTCTATATTATATTTTTGATTTTGAAATATACATATTTTTTAATTAAACTTTAATTTTACATTCCGTTAAAAATAAATCTATTAATCGAAGTAGCTTTATAAGCCAATTTTATTTCCTCATTGATTCTAGTAGCTTTTTAAACATTAATATGTTAAATGTGCATTATATATTTAGTATAATTAATATTACTTTTTTATTCTAAACAAAAGCCGATTTTGTATTGTATATAAAGAAAACTACTAGATTTATTATTAAACGTTTGAGAAGGGCTTTATTATATTATAAATTAATTATTTTATAATATATTACCGCTTAAAAAAAGCTTTTTAGTAATAAAGCTATTCTAAGCCTTTTCTGATATATAATAATAATATAATTAGCTTTTAAGAATATATTAATAACTTATTCTTTTTTCTTGTTTTTTAGAAGTATTATTATTTTTATTAGTTTTTATTTAAATAGAAAATATAATAATTTTAAATATTTTTAAAAAAAATCTTTTATAAATATTTTAATATATTGTTAATATGTTTTTAATAATTAAACAATAATATGATTTATTTTTAAAAAAAAATGTTTATTATATTAATTACATTTTTTTCTACTTTTTTAAACGAAATAAATGTTGTTTATAAAAAGTATTAATTGTTCTTTTTTTGCTTTTAAAAGGTTATAGTTTAGATTGTTTAAATTATTATATTAATATAATATCTTTTCTAATAAAACTTTTGTTTTCTTTTTGGTACTTTTAATATTTACATCATTTACAATTAATAGTAGAGTTTTAAACAATAGGATTAATTTATACCAATCTACTATTTTATATAGATTAATATTATTCGTTATATTATTAATAATTTGATATTAATAGTTATATTTAGTGTTTTGAATTATTAAAAGTATTTTGTATTATTTTGTTTTTAGGTCTGATTTAGATTGTTTATATGCTTTTATATAGCTGATATATAAATCTAATATACATTAGCATTTATTATAGTATTAATTTGGCTTTATTTTGTAAATACTTTCTTACCGCTTTAATTATATTCTAAAAAAAAATTGTTAAAAGTTTAGCAATATTATTTAAATTGTTTGTTTCCAATATATTAGTTAATTATAATAAATATAATATTTCCAAAATTAATAATATATATAAACTTTAATAAATTGATTTCTATAATTTGGTAATCTATATTATTATCAACTTTTTGGTTTTTTTTAATAATAATATTATTAAAATAAAATAATTCAAATTATAGTTCAAATTATATTTAATTATCGTTTTTATAAATAGGATATTTAAAAAGATTAAATCGATAATATAATTAATTTGGTATATAAGCTTTTTTAACTTTCCAATAAAATTTGCTTTATTGTTCAAAAATTAAACAGTTAGGAAAGCACCCTAATTAAAGAATTTGATCCTTAATTCAAATATATTATACTTTACATTAAAATTTCTTTCAATAAAAAAGTGTGATAAAATCTATACATTTATATATATTTAATCATTCGTTTAATATTTAGTTCCCTATATATATTAACAATATAATAATTATTTATTTTCAATTAGATAATATTGCAATTGTTATTATTTCAGCATTGTTAGATGATTAAATTTATTGCTTTTTTATATATAAAACATCGTTTTTAACTTTTTTGTTTTATATTTTAATATTAATATTTGTTTTCAAAAGTTTATTAATATATAATATTTTATATATTAAATAGTTTTATATTTCGTTTTTAAATATATACTAGATTTTTGTATATAGATTATATTAACCTTTTTTTCAAATATCAATTATAGAAAGATTATATATACTAATCCAGATTTCTTTATATTCGCTTAAATCATTTTTAATTCGTTAATTTAAACAATTATATAGTTTTTATTACTTTATTCTGCTTTATTTTTTTAAAATAAAAAAATAATAGAAAAAAGAGTTATATTAAACTTTATACTATTATTAGAAATAAAATTTATTTCATTATCAGATTTAGTATATATACTTTGCTTTAATAATTTTGCAAAATTAAAAAAACTAATAAAAGCTGTTTTTACATTTGATTTACTTTAATTATTTAATAATCGCTTTATATATAATTATATATATTTTTGAAAATGGAATAATCATTTAAACCCTGTTTTTAAAGTATTACTTTTATTAATATTTAATTGTTTAGTTTGTATATTTTATATATAATTGTTTACTAATAATAGATTTTTCTAAATTGGTTTATAATAAACTGGTTTATTTTTCTATTAATTTTTTTTAATATAGTTATATAATATTTAGATTTTACTAAAAAAAGATTATAATAATAATTAATATATTTAAATAGGGATATATAAATAATACTAAATATATTTTAATATTTTTGTTATTATTATATTACAATTATTGCATTTATAAACTATACAATAAATTAAAAGATTATAATATTTTTAATAATTAAAATTATATAGTTTTATATTCTTTTTTTTCTTTAATAATTTAGAATATTTTAAAAATCCAAAAAGAATAAAGAAATGGATTTTTTCTTCAAAACTTATAAATTACATTATTATTGGTTTTAAAATTTGAATGTTATAATAATTAATTGGTTTTATTCTAATTTGTATTTTAGCTTTTTTTAAAGATAGTTTTTATAGTAATAAATCAATTATCCAAAAGATTTATTAAAACATTAGAAATATATACTAAATAATATATATACTATTTTTTTATTGGTTTTAGTATAATATAATAAATAGTTTTGCAAATTAATTTAATATTTAATCTTTTTAAAATAAAATTGTATATTATTTTAATGTTAAACTTAATTATTTAGTTTATAAGAATAATTTTTAATTAAAGGATATTTTTAATTGCAATTTGAAGTATTGTTTTATAATAACTTTTTAAATAAAAAAAAGTTAATTATAAACAAATAGAATTTCTAATTTAGCTTAAATATAAATATAGAGATTCGTTTTTTTTAAATTTATTAATGTTATATTATTGATTGTTAATAATTTGGTTATTTGCAAATCTAAAGTTTTGGGTTTTCTATTGTATTTTAATAGAATAATATATTTTTGTAAAATAATATATCATAACAATGTAATCGCTTTTATAATTATTATATTTAAGGTTTTAAGAATCTTTATATAGAAAGTTTTAAATAGTTGTTTTGTAATAATATTTCCAAAAAAGTATTGGTTTAAATATATTAATAATTTATTTCTAAATCTTCTATATAAGTTTTTTTTATTTATTTAAAAAGTTGTATATAAAAGTTTTAATAATTTTTACAAACTTTTCGAATATAACGTATTGTAATATTGTTTTGCGTTTTATTTGTTCTAATTTGATTAATATAGTTCGAAACGCTAGTATATTAATAAAATTAATTATTAGCAAAATAAATAATATGCCCTACAAGATTCTAATATAACAAAAGAGTAGGGGGGATATTAGCGTTTATTTATATATATATACATTATTATTTATAACTGTAGACTATTAGGGCGTTTAAAGCGTCATTATTACCAGCGATAGTAGGGCATATAAAGGGTTTGCAACTACTATATCTAGGGTTTTTTTAAAAGAATAAATATTCTTTGGGATATAGGGCTACTATCAAATAATGTGTAACAACTTTGTATAATACTATAAAAAATTTAGCTATAAAAATATTGAATTTAATTGTTTTTATAAATATAAGAAAACTTTTAAACGTCTTATATTTTATAAAATTTTATAATAAAAGTTTTGTATTTAGTTAGTTAAACCAAATTATTTATTTAATTACTTTAAAAGAAGAATAAAAGTATTTGAAATATAATATTAATATATCTAAAGCTTTTTAAAAACTTTTTTATAATAATTTAATATTTTATTTTTAATATTTATATATTGTAAATATACAATTTGATAAGTTTAGATAATCTTTATTAAAATTACAATTTATTAAAAAAAAAACTATTATTTTTTAATTATTATATAATAATAAACTATATTTTATATAATTAATATATATATTAAATAAAAGTATTATTTTAATATAAAAATTAATAAAAATAAAATGCTTTATATATATATATTTATATATATATATATATTTTTTAATATAATATTTGTATTTATATATAATTTATTATATTTAAAAAAATAAATTTGTTTATAAAAATATTAATTTATAAATATATAAAATAAAAAATGAAAAAAGTAAAAGCATTTTTTCAAATAAAAAAAAAAGATTGCAGAAATAAAAGGAAATTGTATTATTTAGAAATAAAAACTAAAAAATAAAGTATTAAAAGTATTATTAAATATAGTAATAAATTATATATAGAAAACGTATAAAAAGGTTTTGTTTTTATTATGGACTTATTATTAATACTTTTTAAAAAGTTAAAATTATTTATTCTATATAAAAATATTAAAATTTTATATTAATAAATAAATAAATAATCTAATAGTTTGTATTATTATCGATTCTTTAATCTTTTTCTAATAATAATATTATTAAAATAAAATAATCTAAATTATAATTTAAATTATATTTAATCATTATCTTTATAAATAAAATATTTAAAAAAAATTAGATTAATAATATAACTAATATAATATATAAATTTCTTCAATTTTCTAATAAAATCTGCTTTACTATTAAAGAATCAAATAATTAAAAATATATTTTAATTAAAAAATTTAATTTTTAATTCAAATATATTATACTGTATATTAAAGTTTCTTTTTAATAAAAAAATTTAGTAGAATTTATATATTTATTATATATTTGATTATTCGTTTAATATTAAGCATTTTTGTAAATATTAATAATATAATAACTATTTATTTTTAATTAAATAATATTATAATTATTATCGTTTCAATATTATTAAATAATTAAATTCGCTATTTTTTGTATATAAAATATTATTTTTAGTTTTTTCTGTTTTGTATTTTAATATTAATACTTATTTTTAAAAGTTTATTAATATATAATATTTATATACTAAATAGTTTTATATTTTTATTTTAAAATATATACTGAATTTTTATATATAAATTATATCGATTCTTTCTTTAAATGCTAATTATAATAAAATTATATATATTAACCCTTAATTTTTTTTATATTTATTTAAATCATTTTTAGTTTGTTAATTTAAAGAATTATATAATTTTTATTGTTCTATTTTATTTTATTTTTTAGTATAAAAATAATAAAAAAAGAATTGTATTAAACTTTATATTATTATTAAAAATAAAGTTTTGTTTATTATCAAATATAATATATATATTTTATTTTAATAGTTTTTATAAAATATAAAAAAACTAATAAAAATCATTTTACATTTAATATATTATAATTATTAAATTATTATTTTGTATATAATAATATATACTTTTAAAATCGAAATCATTATTTAAATTCTATTTTTAAAACTTTACTTTTATTAATATTTAATTATTAATTTATATATTTTATATAAAACTATTTATTAATAATAAACCTTTTTAAATTTATCTATAATAAATTAAACTATTTTTTTATTAATTCTTTTTAATACAATTATATAATGTTTATATATCGTTAAAAAAAAGCTATAATAATTAATACATTTAAATGAAACTATATAAATATCATTTATTATTCTTTAATATTTTGTTATTGCTATATTATAATTATTATATTTACAAACTATATAACAAGTTAAAGAATTATAATATTATTAATATTTAAAATTATATAATTTTATACTCTTTTTCTTTTTAAAAATTTAAAATATTCCGAAAATCTAAATAAAATAAAAAAGCGAATTTTTTCCTTAAAATTTAAAAACTATATTATTATTAAATCTAAAGTTTAAATATTATAATAATTAGCTAGTTTTATTTCAATTTGTATTTTAGCTTTTTTAAAGATAGTTTTTATTATAATAAACCAATTATTTAAAAGGTTAATTAAAAGATTAAAAATATATATTAAACGATATATATACTATTTTTTTATATATTTTAATATAATATAATAAATAGTTCTATAAATCAAATTAATATTTAATTAAATTATTTAACTAATAAAAATGATTTATAATTAAGAAATATTTTTAATTACAATTTAAAGTATTGTTTTTATAATAATCTTTCAAATAAAGAAAAAACTAATTATAAATAAATAAAAACCCTAATTTAATCTAAATATAGATATAAAAATCCGTTTTTTTTTTAGTTTATTAATATTGAATTATTAATTATTAATAATATAATTGTTTATATATTTATAATTTTGAATTTTTTATTATTATTTTAATAAAATAGTATACTTTTATAAAACAATGTATAATGAAAATATAATCGTTTTTATTATTATTATATTTGGAATTTTAAAGAATCTTTATATGAAAGATTTTAAATAATCATTTTATAATAATAGTTTTAAAAAAAGTATTAATTTAAATATATTAATAATTTATTTTAAATCTTTTATATAAATTTTTTTTGTTTATTTAAAAAAGTTATAAATAAAAGTTTTAATAGTTTTATAAAGTTTCTAAATATAATATATTATAATATTACTTTATATTTTATTTTTTTTAGTTTAATTAATATAATTTGAAATGTTAATATATTAATAAAATCAATTATTAATAAAATAAATAATATATTTTATAAAATTTCGATATATTGAAAAAATAGGAAAGATATAAGTAATTATTTATATATATATATATTATTATTTGCAATTATAGAATATTAAAGTATTTATAATGTTATTATTATTAATAATAGTAAAATGTAAAAAAGAATTTAATAATATAATTTATTATATTATTTTAATATTAAAGTATTCTATATAATTGATTTATTATGATATACGAATTGTAAAAATGTATTTTATATATATATAATTTTTAATATTTATATAATCTAAAAATTATATAATATTAATTTTGTAACAGTTTATAAATATATAATATTTAAAAAAGGTTTATTAAGAATATTAAATATATATATTTATTATATATATCAAATTGTTAAAATATTATCGATATATATTTATAACTATTTATTTAAAACCTAATAGATTTTTTAATATATAATATAAATTTTTAAGAATTTTAATTATTTTAATATTAAAAATGTAAAAGATACTATTTATTATTTTTTTCTCTTTTTTAATTAATAATTAACTATAATATATAATATATTTATAATTTATTAATCTAACATTATTTATATACTATTTAAAAACTATCTAAAAATATTATAATTATATTTTTGTTTGATTAATTTTATTATATATTAAACTATTTAATTATTGTTTTTTTATTTTTTTTTTTTTATAAAATTAATTTTTTAGTTAAGTAAAAAATGTAATTAAACTAATATTAATCTAAAAATATATAGAATTAATATATTTATATAATATAAATTTATTATATATTATTAAAATAGAATTAAAACTTTAAATTAATATATTAACAAATAAACAAAATTAAAATATTTAAATTAAAATATAAAATATATATAAATATATTTGAAAACAATGTTATTTAACGATAATCTTATATTTCAAAGAATATTTATTATAAATGTTATATATTAAACTAAAAAAACCTTTTTTATTATTAAAATGATAGTTTTATTAACTTTTTCAATTAATAAATTAAATTTTATATTAATTATTCAATTATAATTATAATCGTTTATTAAACTAAACTTTAATTTATTATTATACTAAACTTTTAAATTATATAATATAAAGAATTATATATATATAATTATAACCTTTTTTTAATAATATAATAAAAAAGCCAAACTTAATATCTATTAATTCTTTAATATAATATATAATTTTCAACATTTTTATTATATATTTAATTATATATTTTTTAAAAAAAAGTTTATAATTTATTTAAACATTTATTTATTTATTTATTTATATAAAGTTTAACATTTTTATATAAAATAACTAATTTTAACTTTTCAAAAAATATTAATAATAAATCTATAACAAAAATAAAAGTTTTCTATATATCTTTTATATATAACTTATTATTATATTTAATAATACTTTTAGCATTTTACTTTTTAATTTCTATTTTTAAATAATATAATTTCCCTTTTTTTCTACAATTCTTTTCTTTTTATTTAAAAAAGCGTTTTTATTTTCTTTTTTCTTTATTTTATATATTTGTAAATTAATATTTTTATAAATAAATTTATTCTTTTAAATATAATAGATTATATATAAATATAAACATTATATTAGAAAATGTATATATATATATATAAAGGACTTTTTTTTATTAATTTTTATATTAAAACAATGTTTTATTTTTAATATATATATTAATTATATAAAGTATAATTTATTACTATATAATAATTAAAAAATAATAGTTTTTTTTAATATGCTATAATTTTAATAAAAACTATTTAAATTTATTAAATTATATATTTATAATATATAAACATTAAAAATAAAATATTAAATTATTATAAAAAAGCTTTTAAAAAAGCTTTAAATATATTAATATTATATTTAAATATTTCTATCTTTTTTTAAAGTAATTAAATAAGTAATCCAATTTGATTGATTAAATATAGAATTTGTATTATAAAAATCTTATAGAATATAAAAATATTCGGAAGTTTTTTTGTATCTGTAAAAGCAATTGAATTTAGCATTTCTATAACCAAATTTTTTATAATATTATATAAAATCGTTATATACCATTTAAACAGCTAAAAACTAATAAAGTAATATATAAGAAAAGTAGAACTTTAAAGATTTAATTATAATATATTCGAATTTCTATTTACAATATAATATCAAAAGTTTTATATAGTATTAACTTTATTAATCGAAAATTATTATATTAATAAAAGGCTTTATTATTATATACTTATTCTATTGATTATAAGCTTTATTAAACAATTATTATTTATTTATCCCTTTTTTACATTAGCATTTATTAATTTGTTAATCGTTTTATTATTTTTAATATTTATATAATTTAAAAATTATATGATATCAACTTTATAACAGTTTATAAATATATAATATTCAAAAAAGGTTTATTGGAAAATATTAAACATATTTATTTATATATATTAAATTACCAAAATATTATTAATATATATTTATAATTATTCGTTTGAAGATTAATAGATTTCTA
Organism: Monilinia laxa; assembly: GCA_009299455.1. Taxonomy (NCBI): domain Eukaryota; kingdom Fungi; phylum Ascomycota; class Leotiomycetes; order Helotiales; family Sclerotiniaceae; genus Monilinia; species Monilinia laxa. The sequence continues at coordinate 547,682 of VIGI01000020.1, forward strand.
GTATATAATATAAGCTTTCAAAAGCTTTAATTGTTTTTGTATTAAAAATATAGGAAATACTGTTTATTGCTTTTTTTCCTATTTTAATCAACAACTAACTGCAATATATAATATATTTATAACTTACTAATTTAATATTATTTATATATTGTTTAAAGCTATTCAAAATATTATAATTATGTTTTCGTTTAGTTGATTTTACTATATATTGAATTGTTTAACTATAACTTTCTTTATTCTTTTTTTTACAGGATTGATTTTATAACCAAATAAGAAATATAGCTAAATTAGTATTAGCTTAAAAGTATGTGGAACTAATGCGTTTATATAGTATAAATTTATTATATACTATTAAAGTAAAATCAGAATTTTGAACTGGTATATTAGTAAATGAATAGAATTAAACATTTTGAACTAAAGTGCAAAATGTATGCAAATATATTTAAGAATAATATCATTTAATAATAGCCCTATATTCCAAAAGACATTTATTATAAACATTATATATTAGATTGAAAGAATCCTTTTTACTGTTAAAACAATAATTTTATTAACTTTTTTGATTAATAAATTTAATCTTATATTAACCAAACGATTATAATTATAATTATTTACTATATTAAACTTTAATTTATTATTATATTAAATTTCTAAACTATATAATAAAAAGGATTATATATATATAATTATAGTTTTTTTAATAATATAATAAATAATCCGAATCTAATATTTATTAATTCTTTAATATGATATACGATTTTTAACGCTTTTATTATATATTTAGTTATATATCTTTTAAAAAAAAATTTACAATTTATTCAAACACTAAATTAGCATAAAGCTAATTGTTTATTATTATTTGCAATTATTAATTTAATTGTAAACTTTAACAATATATTAATGTTAAGGATATTTGTATTTCGTTTTTGCAAAAAATAAACTATCTCCAACTTTTTCAATACAAAGATAATTTAATTTTTAATATACCATTTTATAATTTAATATATATTATATTTTAATATAACCATATTATTTTTTATAGATTTTAAAGCTTTATAAATTATAATATTATTTATATATTCGAAACATAATAAACGATTTTGATTTAACAATTCAATTAAATATAGTAAATACAAAATTGGGGATAACAATAACCTTTATAAAATTCTGTATTATATCTTTAATTTCAGAATATATATGCTTTTTAATTAGATTTTAACCCTCCATTCCGTTAGAAATAAGCTAACCAATTAAAACAGTTTTATAAGCTAGTTTTAATTCCTTATTTATTTTAATAATCTTTTAGGTATTAATATATCGAATATATTTTATATATTCAATATAATTAATATTATTTTCTTATTTTAAACCAAAGCTAACTCTATATTATATACAAAAAAGGTTATTAGATTTATTATTAAACATTAGGAAAAGGCTTTGTTATATTGTAAACTAATTATTTTATAATATACTATTGTTCAAAAGAGCTTTTTAATAACAAACCGTTCCAGATTTTTTTTAATATATAATAATAATACAATTGGCTTTTAAAAGTATATTAATAATATATTCTTTTTTTTCGCTTTTAAAAGTATCATTATTTTTATTAATTTCCATTTGAATAAAAAATATAATAATTTTAAATATTTTTAAAAAAAGTTTTATATAAACATTTTAATATATTATTAATAAATCTTTAATAATTAGATAATAATATAATTCACTTTTAAAAAAAATATTTATTATATTAATTATATTCTTTTTTTATTTTTTTAAACGAAATAAATATTATCTATAAAAATATTAATTATTTTCTTTTTATTTTAAAAAAATCGTAATCTAGGTTATCTGAATTGTTATATTAATATAATACCTTTTTTAATAAAACCTTTGTTTTCTTTTTAATACTTTTAATATTTATACTATTTACGATTAACAGTAGAGTTTTAAATAATAAAACTAATTTATATTAATCCATTATTTTATATAGATTAACATTATTTGCTATACTATTAATAATTTAACACTAATATTATATTTAACATTTCAAATTATTAAAAGTATTTAATACCGTTTTATTTTTAGATTTGGTTTAGATTATTTATATATTCTTATATAATTAATATATAGTTCGATGTACATTAATGTTTATTATAATATTGATTTAGCTTTGTTTTGTAAATACTTTTCTATTATTTTAATTATATTTCAAAAAAGAATAATTAGAAGTTTAACAATATCGTTTAAATTGTTTATTTTCAATATATTGATTAATTATAATAAATATAAAACTCTAGAATTAATAATATATACAAACTTTAACAAATTAGTTTTTATAATCCGATAGTTTATATTGTTATTAATTTCTTAACCTTTTTTTAATAGTAATATTATTAAAATAAAATAATTTAAATTATAATTCAAATTATACTTAATTATCGTTTCCGTTAATAGAATATTTGAAAAAATTAAATCAATAATATAGCTAATACAATATATAAGCTTTTCCGGTTTTTTAATAAAGTTTATTTCATTATTAAAGGATTAAATAGTTAAAAAAACATTCTAATTAAAAGATTTAATTCTTAACTCAAATATATTATACTTTATATTAATATCTTTTTTGATAAAGAAATTTAATGAAATTTGTATATTTATTATATACTCAATTATTTGTTTAATATTTAATTTTTTATATATATTAACAATATAATAATTATTTATTTTTAGCTAAACAATATTATAATTATTACTATTCTGATATTATTAAATAATTAAATTCATTATTTTTCGTATATAGAATATTGTTTTTAGTTTTTCTATTTTTTTACATTTTAATATTAATATTTAATATTTTTTTTCAAAAGTTTATTAGTATATAATATTTATATATTAAATGGTTTTATATATTCGTTTCTAAATATATATTAAGTTTTTGTATACAAATTATATTAATTTCTTTTTCGAATACTAATTATAATAAAATTGTATATATTAACTCTAATTTCCTTATATTCGCTTAAATTATTTTTAGTTTATTAATTTAAATAATTATATAGTTTTTTTATTACTTTATTCTATTTTACTTTTTAATATAAAAAGATAATAAAAGAAAAGATTATATCGAATTTTTATATTATTATTAAAGATAAAGTTTATTTTATTATCGAATTTAATATATATATTTTGTTTCAATAATTTTATAAAGTTAAAAAAGCTAATAAAAATCGTTTTGCATTTGATTTGTTTTGATTATTAAATAACCATTTTGTATATAATTATATACACTTTTAAAATTGGAATAATTATTTAAACTCCGTTTTTGAAATATTGTTTTTGCTAACGTTTAACTATTAGCTTATATATTTTTGTATATAATCGTTTATTAATAACGGATTTTTTTAAGTTAATTTATAATAAACTAGTTTATTTTTCCATTGATTCTTTTCAATATAGTTATATAATATTTATATTCTATTAAAAAAGAATTAAAATAATTAATATATTTAAACAAGAATATATAGATAATATTAAATATACTTTAATACTTTATTATTATTATACTATAATTGTTATATTTATAAATTGTATAATAAATTAAAAAGATTGTAATATTTTTAATAATTAGAATTATAAAATTTTATACTTTTTTTTTCTTCGATAATTTGGAATATTTTAAAAATTCAAAAAAAATAAAAAAGCAAACTTTTTTTTTAAAGTTTATAAATTATATTATTATTAATTCTAAAATCCTAATATTATAACAATTAATCAGTTTTATTTTAGTTTATATTTTAATTTTTTTAAAAGATAATCTTTATAATAATAAATTGATTATCCAAAAGATCTATTAAAACTTTAAAAATATATATTAAATAATATATATATCATTTTCTTATTAGTTTTAAATATAATATAATAAATAGTTTTATAAATTAGTTTAACATTTAATTCTTTCAAAATAAAATTATATATTGTTTTAATAATAAATTTAATTATTCAATTTATAAAAGTAATTTATAATTAAAGAATATTTTTAGTTACACTTTAGAATATTGTTTTTATAATAACTTTTTGAATAAAAAAAAGCTAATTGTAAACAAATAAAATTTTTAATTCAATTTAAACATAAATATAAAAGTTTATTTTTATTTTTTAGTTTATTAATATTATATTATTAACTATTAACAATTTGATTATTTGTAGATTTAAAGTTTTAGATTTTTTATTATATTTTGATGGAATAATATATTTTTGTAGAGCAAATATATTATAATAACATAATCGCTTTTATAGTTATTATATTTAGAATTTTAAAAGCTTTTGTATAAAAAGTTTTAAATAATTATTTTGTAATAATAATTTCAAAAAAGTATTAGTTTAAATACATTAATAATTTGTTTTAAATCTCCTATATAAATCTTTTTTGTTTATTTAAAAAATTGTATATAAAAGTTTTAATAGCTTTTATAAATCTTTCAAATATAATATATTATAATATTATTTTGTGTTTTATTTGTTTTGATTTAATTAGTATAATTTGAAACGCTAATATATTGATAAAATTAATTATTAATAGAATAAATAGTATACTCTATAAGATTCCAATATATCGGAAAAGTAAAGGGAATACAAACGTTTATTTATATGTATATATATTATTGTTTGCGATTGTAGATTATTGGAACGTTTAAAGTACTATTATTGCTGATAGTAGTAAGATATATAAAAGGATTAATAAAATCGTTATATATAATATTTAATTTTTTTATTTAAATAATTAAAAACTAATAAAGTAATATATAAAAGAAATAAAGCTTTATTTTATTCAAATATTAAGTTAGTATAAAACTAGCTATTTATTGCTCATTCTAATTATCGGTTTAATTATAAACTTTATTTAATATATTAACATTAGGGGTATTTATATTTCACCTTTACAAAAAATGAATGAATTATTTCTAATTTCTTTAATTTAAAAGTAATTTTATTTGCTATTTTTCATTTTATAATTTAATATATATTGTTTTTTAATAAAGTTATATTATTTTTTATAAATTTCGAAATTTTATAAATTATAATATTATCTATTTATCCGAAATATAGTATATAATTTTACTTTAATAATTTAATTAGATATAGTATATATAAAACCGGGGATAATAGAAACTTTTAATAAGTTCTATATTGTATCCTTAACTTTGCAATATATATACTCTTTAATTGGATTTTAACTTTATAATTTGTTAAAAATAAACTAATCAATCAAAATAGTTTTATAAATTAGTTTTATTTCCTTATCCGTTTTAATAATCTTTTGGATATTAATATATTAAATATACTTTGTATATTTAGAATAATTAATATCATTTTCTTATTCTAAACAAATACTAATTCTATATTGTATACAAAAGAAACTATTAAATTTATAGCTAAACGTTTAAAAAAGACTTTACTATACTACAAACTAATTATTCTATAATATATCGCCGCCTAAAAAAGCTTTTTAATAATAAACTATTCTAAACCTTTTCTGATATATCATAATAATATAATCATCCTTTAAAAATATATTAACAATTTATTCTTTTTTCCCATTTTTAAAAGTATTATTATTTTTTACTAATTTTTATTTAAATAAGAAATAAAATAATTTTAGACATTTTTAAAAAAAGTTTTTTATAAATAACCTAATATTTTATTAATAAATTCTCAATAATTAAATAATGATATAATCCATTCCTAAAAAATGCTTAATATATAAATTATATTCTTTTTCATCTTTTTAAGTGAAATAGATGTTATTCATAAAAATGCCAATCGCTATTTTTTTATTTTAAAAAGATTATAATTCAAGTTATTCGAGCTATTATATTAATACAATACCTTATCCAGTAAAACCTTCACTTTCTTTTTAATAATTTTAATATTTACGCCATTTAAGATTAAAAACGGGGCTTTAAACGATGAGGCGAACTTATATCAATCCACTACTTTATATAAAATTAATATTATTTATTATATTATTAATAATTTAATATTAATAATTGTGTTTAATGTTTTAGATTATTAAAAGTATTATATATTGTTTTATTTTTTGGTTTAATTTGAATTATTTACATACCCTTGTATAATTAATATATAAATTAATGTATGTTAGTATTCATTATAATATTAATTTAACTTTACTTTATAATTATTTCCCTATCGCTTTAATTATATTCTAAAAAAGGATAATTAAAAGTTTAATAACATTATTTAAATCGTTTGTTTCCAGTATATCGATTAATTATTATAAATGCAAAATTTCAGAATTAATAATATTTCTAAACTTTAATAAATTAATTTCTATAACCTAATAATCTATATTACTATTAGTTTTTTAATCTCTTTTTAATAACAATATTATTAAAGTATAATAATTTAAATTATAATTTAAGTTATACTTAATTATTGTTTTTATAAATGGAATATTTAAAAAAACAAAATTAATAATATAATTAATATAATATATAAATTCTTTTAGCTTTTTAATAAAATTTATTCCATTATTAAAGAATTAGATAGTTAGGGATACACTTTAATTAAAGGATTTGATCCCTAATTTAAATATATTATATTTTATATTAAAATTTCTTTTAATAAAAAAGTTTGATAGAATTTATATATTTATTATATATTCAATTATTTATTCAATATTTGGCTTTTTATATATATTGATAATATAATAATCGTTTACTTTCAACCAAACGATATTATAATTATTATTGTTTAAATATTATTAAATAACTAGATTTGTTACTTTTTGTATATAGAATATTATTCTTAATTTTTTTGCTTTATATTTTAATATTAATATTTATTTCCAAAAGTTTATTAATATATAATATTTGTATATTGAATAGTTTTATATTTTTATTTTTATATATATACTAGATTTTTGTATATATAATTATATTAATCCCTTTTTTGAATATTAATTATAATAGGGTTATATACATTAATTTTAATTTCCCTATATTTATCTAAGTTATTTTCAATCTGTTAATTTGAATAATTATATAGTTTCTATTATTTTGTTTTACTTTACTTTTTAATATAAAGAGATAATAAAAAAAAAGGTTATATTAAACTTTATATTATTAGTAGAAATAGAGTTTACTTTATTATTAAATTTAATTTATATACTTCGCTTTAATAATTTTATAAAATTAAAAAAGCTAATAAAAACTATTTTACATTTGATTTATTTTAATTATTAAAAAATAATTAATTTATATATAACTATATACATTTTTGAAATTAAAATAAACATTTAAATTCTGTTTTTGGAGTATTATTTATATTAACGTTTAACTATTAATTCATATATTTTGTATATAACTATTTATTAATAACAAATTTTTCTAAACTACTTTATAATAAATTAATTTATTTTTCCATTAATTCTTTTTAATACAATTATATAATAATTATATTCCGCTAAAAAAGAATTATAATAACTAATATATTTAAATAGAGTTATATAGATGATATTAAATACACTCTAATATTTCGTTATTATTATACTACAATTATTATATTTATAGATTATATAATATTTTTAAAAGTTATAATATTTTTAATAATTAGAATTATATAATTCTGTACTTTTCTTTTTTTTTTTTTAATAATTTGAAGTATCCTAAAAATTTAAAAAAGGGTAAAAAAGCAGATTTCTTTTTTTGAAATTTACAAATTATATCATTATTAATTCTAAAATCCTAATATTATAATAATTAATTAATTTTGCTTTAATTTATATTTTTATTTCCTTAAAAATAGTTTTTATAATAATAAACTAATTATTCAAAAGGCTTATTAAAATATCAAGGGTATATATTAAATGATATATATATTATTTTTTATTGGTTTTAATGTAATATAATAAATAGTTTTATAAATTAATTTAGTATTTAATTCTTTAAGAATAAAATTATATATTATTTTAATATTAGATTTAATTATTTAGTTTATAAAAAATGGTTTATAGCTAAGGAATATCCTTAATTATAATTTGGAGTATTACCTTTATAATAATAATCTTCTGAATAAAAAAGGGTTAATTATAAACAAATAGAATTTTTGGTTTAGTTTAAATATAAATATAGAAGTTTGTTTTTGTTTTTTAGTTTGCCAATATTATATTATCAATTATTAGCGATTTGGCCGCTTGTAAACCTAAAATCTTAGATTTTCTATTATATTTTAATTAAATTGTCGGGATAATCACGTGACGCGCTAGGCTTCGCGCTAACGCCTCGGCATTCTATACAGTTGTCGATCCATAACCTTTAGTTAATGATCTTTAAAAGCAATAACAATATATTTATAATATACCCATTATTATCTTTTCCATTGTACATTAAGCTAAATTAATATTAATTAATAAAATTATTCACAAATTAGAAACCTTAAGAAATCCAGGTTTAAATGAATATTAATTTAAAGAATTATAAACTTTTATTATCTTAATAATAAACTTTTATAAAAATAAATATATAAACTATTACTTTAGCAACTTTTATATATTTAAGGAATATAAAGATTACTGTTTTAATAACTTTTTTATTTATAAGAAATAATATTTGAATACAAATTTATTATTTTTACAATTATTATATTTTAAAAGAATATTAAAGATTATTGCTTTTACAATTTTTTTATATTTTAAAAATCTTACTTAATTATTATATCATTTATATATTTCAGTTTTAAACCTAACAAAATCCAAAATCGATTCTATTTTATAAAAAGATTTATTTTTTACTTTTTATTATCAAACTTTACAAAAAGAAATTTATAGAAGTTTATAGGATATTAAAGAAATTATTAGAAGTTATTAAAACTTTAAAGAAATCATTAGGAGTTTGTAAAAATTAATATTAACAATTAATTCATTTTATTTATTTATTTTTTATTTTAATTTCTTTTCCTTTTTAATTTGTAAAACAACTTTCAACATTTTTTAAGAAATCGAATTTTGAACTGTTTTTAAGCTAAAATATTAATTAAATAGGATTTAGCAAATACAAAAAGAAAATATTGTATATTGAATATAATATAACGAAATTACATTAGTATTGTGTATAAAGAATAAGAATTACAATAATGTTATTTGTAGATCTTCAAAAGGGTATATTAATGAATTCATTATAAGGATAGCATTCAGATTATTTATTATTATTATAAGTATTATCGCTGGATTTAGTATTATACCCTAATTTAGTTTTTATAAAAGAAAACACTGAAAGAAAGTATAAGATATTAAAGAAAAAATGATGTATAAATATTAAAACTGGAGAATATAATTAAAGAAAATATTTTTAAATATATATATTTTTAAAGTTTAAAAATATAAATGAAAGAATTTATATAATGAAGAAATATATAAAGGATTTATTAAATCATTTAAAAGTTTTCAAAAAGATAATTTAAAAATGATTAATATTAATTATCTTTATAAACTTTAAGCAATATTTTATTTATATAGAATATTCATTATTAAAAATCCAAAAGGTATTAATATATATAAATATCTAATACTTTTTAATATATTATAATATCAAATTATTTGAAATGATTGAATAGAAAACATATTTACAAAGCGTTATATAATAAGTTTATAATATTTTGTTTTTTATTAATTATTAAAAAATTAAGAACAATCTAGAATTATTGGATTATATTTATATTTATAATTATTATTTAAAACTGAAATGTTAAATAGAGTATTAACTATTAAGAAAACATTATTATATAAAGGATTGAAATATAAGATTGTATACTAAACTAATAGTAATAAGAGTATTTAGCGAAAAACAATTCTTTTAAATGAAATAACCTTTAAAATCGGTATAAAAGCTTTTGTATTGTAAGAATCCTGATTTTATATTAAGAACATTAATAAGAAGTTTATGACTTTAATTATTATTATTTGAAAATCGATTTATTTAAGTAGGCCGATTTCCAGTAAACCTAATGGTTATATTATTTCCATTATTTAATTCATTTAATTTATATCATTTATTATTAAAAGGATTACTATAAGGATTACTATAAGGACCACCGCAAAGACTATTTCAACAACTTTTTAATAGATTATTTGATAAATGAAACGATTTATAAGGATTTAAGTTTAATAATTATTAGTCTAAAAAGAAGGATAATAATATTGATAAAGATTTATTAAATCTGGTATAATTATATATAGATAATAAAAAATATTTTAGTGAAAGTAACAGTTTTGAATATAAATATAAAATATTTGTTAATTATTATTTATAGATTGATATTCAATTCTGGTTTTATTTAAAAGCTTTTTTTAATTTATATTAATAGAAATTGTATTAGAATTCTATTATACAAATTTGGATTAGTTTCTATAAACCACAAATAATATATGATTAATATTTAAGATTATATTTGAAGGAGATAAGTATTATTGTCGGGAAATGGATCATGTGACTTTTGGGCTGCTGTACAAATAATACGTCTAACCATATTTGGCGTACTAGCACCTCGAGAACGTCTATAAAGTCGTCCTCCATTCCATAAATTACATAAAAAACAACAACAATAATTATACGAAAAGGGATTTAAATATTTACACTTTAATTAACCAAATTAATACTAATACTAATTAGTAATATTACAAATTAAAAAAATTTTGGATTTTATAATTAATATTAAATATTGAAAAATAGTTTTTAAAATTAGTAGAAATTTTAAAAAGGCTAATAAAATTAGATATAAGATTTATTAAATAGATTTTTATATTGATTTAATAGTGTTAAAAAATATACTTCTAGAAACATAATCTTTATTAGAATAGGATTCTTTATAAAAGAAAATATATTTAAAAGATTAATTTTATTAAATAAAACGAAATTATATTTGCGTTTATTATACATTCTTTATACTGTATATTGTATAAAAAACCATTTTATTTTTTATTTTATATTCTATATTTTATATTTACATTTTATAATCTTTTATATTTCCATTTATTTTATATTTATATATATAAAATAACTATTTATTCATTCATTTAATTTTCGATGATTATGGCAATATATAATAAATTGAAGGAAAGAGATTAGATTAATTATTATAATAATTAATATAAGATTGTATTAATATATAATATAATCATTAAAAAAATTAATAAAAAGAATTTTTTAAAATATATTAAATAAAAACATAAAGTATATACAAAGAAGAATATATATAATAGTAATTTTATTAAAATCTTTTATAAGGATTTTAAACTATTTACAAAAAACGAATTTGCAATTGTTTATCAATTTAATGTTCAATAATTTCAAAAAACTTTTTAAATCAAAGAATTCAATATTACTATATTAAGAACAAATACATAAAATGGATTATATAAGCAAATACAAAGAACAAATAATATACTATAAACAATAAAGCAAGTTAAGGAATTTATAAAAAAGCAATGATTTTAATATAATTAAATTTTTATCGAAAAAAATTAAAAAGATAATTAAAAACGGTAATGAACGAAATGATAATAACCTATCCAATAATAATAATCCGGATAATAAAAATAGTAAAGGAGAACGAAATAATAAAGGAAATCGAAAAAAACAATCAAATAATGAAAAGGATTAAAAGAATTAATTATATATATTTAATGTATTATTGAATTTAAAATAGTTTATTTATTTAACAAAAAATATAAAGGAAATAACGATAATTTTGATTATAAACTTTTGATTTTTTATAAAATAGTTTGTTATATAAAGCTTTCTACAAAACAGTTTTATTAAACGTTTTCTATAATACTAAAGAATAATGTTTTAAACTTTTATTATTCTAATTAGAATAATTTATTAAATACTTTCAAAAAACCTATATGAATATATAAAACAAAAGTTTAAAGAAGTTTAATATAAAAAAAAATATATTTGTCTAATAAAATATAATCATTTTTACTATTATAAAAAAAAGTAATAAAGATAAAATCCTTAACGAATCTTTCAATATTATAGTAAAGGAATTACAAAATCTCTAAATGCGATTTTAAAAGGAGATAAAAAATCCGATACATATATATAACAAGTTTATATTTATTTATTAAGGAATACTAGTATACGATTTTATTTACTTTAATTTTACAAAAAATATATTAGAATTTATATAATAATTGAAATAGATTATTGTTATATAAAAGAAATTATATAAAACAAAGGATTTAATCTTTTTTGTAAATTAAAGATTTTGTAATAATAATAATAATTATATATTACAAAACTTTAATTCGTACTTATTGAATAGAAATATATAATTTTTATATTTCCGGAATAACTTATTAGATATATATGTATTACAAAACTAAAATAACAATTTTGTTAGAAAATGCTAAATTTATAAAAAGAAAGAATATTGATTAATTGAGTATATTTTATAAAAACAAAAAAATATAAATAAAAATAGAGAAATTGATTTAATATTAGAAACAATAATAGTTTTAAAAAATATTATAATCAATAATTAATAAAGGTTAAAAAAAAAGAATAAAAAAATTCGGATTGGAAATAAAAAATAGCCATTTTCTTTTTAGAATTTGAAATTTTAAAAATTAAAAAGAAAAGAAGATTTCATTTTTTATTAATTTAGGATTAATTAATAATAAAAAAGTTATTAAAAAATTAGCAATTTATATATTGCAATATACTTTTTTCAATAAAAAAGCATATAAAAAAAACGAATAAGAAAATGTTTAAAAAAGCGTTTTATACATTAAAAAATATTCTAATCAAAAATTCTTTAATTTGTATTAATACAAAAGCGGCCTTATAAATCTACTATCAAAAATGAATAATTTAAAGTATAACAGAAAATCTTTTAATATTATAATTGATATGTTATAAACAAAAATTATAAATGTTAAATTTGGAAAAAGAAAAGAGAAGATTTTGATTGAATCTATTAATGTTTTAATATTTTTTTGGGATAGTAAAGTTTTATATTTTATAAAACAAATATATTATTCTTATTATTTCTAATTAATATAAATAAATTTAAAATTGTTTTTAATAATTGTATAAATATTTCTTTCTATATTAAATAGGAAATTCCCAATTTATTAATAAAATAATTATTTATTTTTATTATAGAAAATCAATTTTAATAGCTTTATTCAAAATTCGATTTAACAGAATGAATGCTATCTAACGGATTATAGATTTTTCTCAATTATATTGATATTTCGATTATTTATTAGTTTGGAAATTTTATAAAGTCTTACAATAAACTGGATATAATAAAAGTTATATAATGTTATTAAACATTTTATAAAATATTGTAAATATTATCAATTTTATAAAAAATCATTTGAATAATTCAAGTTTTCACTTTAGAATGATATAGAATTCAACTATACTATTTTAGTTAATATAATATATATTATAAATCAACCGATTCTTTATATTATTAATAAAGTTATAAAGTATTAGACAATTAGATGATTAAATAATATAATAGCTAAAAATATATAGAATGTATTGAAAGCATACTAAATCAACGTATATATTAGATCACCAGATTATATTATATATAATATAAATAAGAATTTCTTTAATAAAGAATTTACCCAAAACACTATATTAATAACTATTATTATAAAATATATATTAATTAAAGCTTATAATTTGATTAGGTTTATAAAATAATATTATAAACCATTAAAACAAAATATATTATATTATAAATAAGGAAATATCAGATTTTGAATTGGCTAAAAATATAATATTGAAAATAGCTATAAAAGCTATAAATAATATAATTGGATCAAATAGTATTATTCCTATTCTTTTAGTATACAAAATGTATTTATAAATGATTATAATTGAATATACTAGCTACAATTATTATAAAACAAGTTAATATAATTAAAAAAGCAATAATTGAGATTTATAGAATTAATACAAAAAGATAAATATTTGATATACTTTGTATAAAAAATGAATTATTTATATTAACAATTTATAAACTATTTGTAAATTTAGAAGTTTTAATATAAAAAAAAGGAAAAAGGGATAAAATCAAGCAAATAAATTAGATCTTATATTTTACTTTATATAGAAAAAGAAATTTATACTATTGAATTGTTAAATGAATCAATAGATTTTAGATTAACATTTATAAAACCATTTTATATAATATTCGAAAATAATGATAATGTTATAAGAAAAAAAGAAAAAGTTATATTTTAGGAAATATTCTATTCTTTAATATCATTAATAGATCAATTTAATTTATAATAATTACATTATAAATTGAAAAGCAATTTAAAGAATAAAATCAGTATAGTTAAGAATACACTTTAAATTTCAGCTTTTCTTTAAAATAATAATATAGAAAAGAATATTAATATTAATGAATTTAATAAAATATTTATTAATTATAATAATCTAATCTCAATATATATTAAATTAAAACAAAAGGAAATTAACGGATTTATAGAGAATAAAATATTTAAAATTATATTAGAATCGGAGATTCTATTAAGTATTAAGATTTTCATTTCGAAATTTGTTAATAAAATGAAGAATAAAGATATTAAAAAAGTATTTCCAAAATTTCGATTTATAGTTTAGATATATAAAAAATGATAATAAACTAATATTTTAATACAATCCCTTATTATTCAATGTATTAGTTAATGTATTATTATTTCATTTACAATTACAATACATATATTATCGCTAGAAATTTTAATATTCTTAAAAAATATTATTTAAATATATATATAATCTATTACGAATTTTAACAAAGTATTTTACATTTAAATATTTAAGGAGTTTAAATTAAAAAAAAAGGTTTTATTTTTTATATAATAAAGTTATTTTATAATATTTTTAAAACAAAAAATTATTAGTTTAATATATATTATAATTATTATAAAGAATAATTTAAAATAAAATAATTTATATATATAATATATATCTTTTACATATAAATAAAATGGAATTTCGATATTATAAGATTACAAACGAATAATACTTTTATAATTGTAAATAAAGAATTTGTAAAAATTAGAATAAAAACAATTAAAAAAAGTATATTTTATAATTAAAAACTATAAAAAGTTTTGAAAAAGTATACTATTTAAGTTTAATAAAAGATTAATTATATTTAAAAATAATTATATTTATTTTAATTAGAAAAAAGTAATATAATAATATATATATTATTTAATTAAAAAAATGGATATTTTAAATATAAAAAAAAAAGAAGCAAAAGGATATTATATCGAAGAATCAATATATTTACCCAAAAAGCTCAAAAAGTATATATTACAATTATATATTAGCTAAAAGCGTTATATTATCTTTCTATTATTGTTTAGATAATTAATCCAAAAGAAAATGATACTAAAAAAATTAAATAAAGTTTTTAAATAGCAAATATACAACCAATTAAAAAAGCCTTAATTTTATTTCTTTTAATATTAATTTAATTAAATTAATTATATTTATAAATATATTATTTATAAATAACCTTGATTTCTTTTTTTAAATAGAATATATTATATACTTTATTAATAAATATAATAATATTAATATTATATATTAAGCATTTATTAAATATAAAAGAATTATAAAAAGTATATTAATTTCAGAATTATATAAACTAGTATTCGGTTTTGATGTAAAAACTGCTATTAAAGGATTTATCAATATTATTATAAAACCTAAAAAACAAAATTCTATTTGTTATTTATATTAATTCGAAATTATTATACGAATTATTAATCAAATTGGGTATTATAATCGAAAAGAAAAACTTATAATTAATATATATTATTTTGTTAATTATATAAATGTAAGAAGATTATAAAGATTAAATGG
Source organism: Monilinia laxa (assembly GCA_009299455.1). Lineage (NCBI taxonomy): Eukaryota > Fungi > Ascomycota > Leotiomycetes > Helotiales > Sclerotiniaceae > Monilinia > Monilinia laxa. The sequence continues at coordinate 563,602 of VIGI01000020.1, forward strand.
ATAAATAATAATTCCAATTTAATGAATACTATAATTAAGGATAAGCTTTATTAAACATTGAAGGATTTGATTAATATTAATAAATTGATAATCAAAAAGTTCTAATAAATAAAAAAAGAAAAGCAAGAGTTGAATACATAATCTTTTCACTTTTAGATAGTTATCAATATTGAAAAATGAATTATATAACTTTTGGCTATTATACAAATAATACGTTTAATTGTATTAGATATACTAGTATCTTAAGGATATCTATAAAATCGTTCTTCATTCCATAAATTATATAGAGAATAACAACAATGATTATACAAAAAGAGATTTAAGTACTTACACTTTAATTGACCAAGTTAATACCAACAATTATTAAAGAATTATACAAAAATGGGAGATAGTAGCATTTTCGAATGTAATTAAAAAAAATCCAAATTAATCTGTTTTAAAATATTTTTGATTTATAATTGTAGAACTTTATAAATTATATAAAGGTTTAATAAAAGATTTTCGGATTTAAAATATTCTTTACTAAAAGATTATAAATTTATATAAAAACATAAAGATATACTCTAATACACTTTTTAACCCTTTTTTAAAAGTTATAGGTTTAATAAAGAATATTTTGAACATTAATTATAATCTACAAATATACTTATTTAATCATTAGTTCAATCAACTTTATAAATTAAAAATATCGATATTCGGTAGATACTTAATTTTAGCTTTATTGACAATTTCAATCTTCTTAAATGCTTTGAAATATATTAATAGATAATATTATATATACAAATAAAAAGAATATTGATTAAACAAAGTATAGTAAGGAAGAATAAAAAAAATTAAAACGAAGATTTAAGAAAAAGATAAAAATGGAAAGCAAAAAATTTAAAAGAAAGTTTATACAATTTTTTATTAAATATAAAGAAGATTATAGTGATAATACAGATAATGAATCAGAGATATATTTCAAACATAATAATTTTATTAAAAAATAGATCAATTAATAGCAAAAAAAATTATAATGAGTTTATTTAATTAATTATTTATATATACAATTCTAGAATCAAAAGTTAATAAATTTATAATATTAATATTAACGGAATCATTCTTTAATAGATATAATAATAAAAAAGTTTTAAAGTATTATTATTAATATAAAAGCATTGAAATAGTTGATAATAGGATATAATTAATATTAAAAATATTAAAATAAATAAAAAAAGAATAAATATTACAAAAATTACATTCGGAATAGAAAAGACAAAATTAATTAAATCTATTAGTATTAATCTATTACCTAAAAAAGTAGAAATTTATATTATAATAATAAATACAACGTTTTATATTATTTTATAATATAAAATTAGCTAAAAGTATATTATAATAATATTAAAGATTCATTAGTTTTACTTATAGAAAAACATTTTATTATTCAAAGATTTAAATATCCAATCTTAATGTAAAACTTTAATATAAAGCAATTCCTACAAAAATCTATTCAGGATAATAATTGTTATTTAATTAATATCAAAATTCGATGTTTACATTATAGATTCGGATATCTATTAGCATATAAATTTCATCGAATTCTTTAATATATAAAATATAATAATATCGTATAAAAGGATTTTAATAATTTTATAAAGTTTTATGCAAATATTATTAAAAGTATAGTAAATTATTTAGTAAATTTAAATTTAATTTTTGGAAAGATGTTAAATTTAATTATTTTATTATCATTAATATTATATATATTAATAGAAAACTCATTTTTTCTATTGTTAATAAAAGTATTTAATTTTAGGCGGTATAATGATTGAATAACGTATTGGCGAAATATACATGGGATAAGTTGTGTATGTATTGAATCAATATTTATATCAGTTTATTAAACTATATTATTCATAATATAAAAAAGAATTTTGTAATAAAAGAATTTATTGATAATGCAGATATAATGGGTATAGTTACGAAATCAGTATTTATTGAGGTATATTAATTTGTAAAATTAATTGAAAAAGGTTATTATTTTATTCAAAAAGTATATACTATTATTGAAAATGAAATAAAAAAATGTAGAAATATTAAAGGAAATAATATTACAAATATTAATAAAGGCAGTGAACAAATTTGGTTAGATTAAATAATATTATATTTACTTTATTAGTATTTAGCATTTATCTGTGTATAAATAAATCTGATTTATTGGTATTAAGTATAATTAAAAGATTAATAATATTTAAAAAGATTATTATTGAAATTAATAAGTTATATTTTGAGAGATAGGTTTTAAAAACTTTGAAACAACGAAATGGATTATTTATTATTCTAGTCTATAATTTATTACTGAATTTATTAATATTAGTATAGAGAGAAGGTAATAATAAAAGCGGATAATAAAATGGACTTTTTATTTTGATTGGTATTAAAGATGAGATTTTTATTGTAAATTTGATAAACAGATTAATAGAATTTCGATTTATTATAATAAAGCTGTTTTTTAAGAGATGATAGGAGTCTATAGAAGTTAATGGAAGTTTATAAAAGTTAATAGAAATTAATAGAAGTTTATAGGAGTTAATAAAAATTAATAGGAGTTTATAAAAGATTTCAAGAGTTAATAAAAGTTTACAAAAAATTCTAGAAATTGCATTTATTATATCCATTTTGCAATTAAAATTAATATAAATTGGTATACTAAAAATATAATAAATTAGAATTGTAGTAAATATTATACCTTTTTTGGTATTAACCATATACATTAGTAATAATATTTTATTTAATTTTATTATTTATTTAAATGAAAATGAAAATGAATTTGTAACATTTGTAATAATTCCAGATACTTTTATAATATATCAGAAATTTCAAAAAAAGGAGTTTTAAGAATTAATAAAGAATACAATATTTAAACTTACAAAGAAATCAGATATTCCTTTGGAAATAAAAAATATTTAATTTCCGTTTTGTTAATGAGATAAAGAATAAAGAAATTAATAAAACATTTTCAAAATTAAGATTGATTATATAAATATAAAAGGATTAAGAAAAAAACATTGTTTTAATATAGTTATTGATTATTTAATGTATTACTTAATATATAATAATAATTATTATAGTGATTTTACAAGATAATGTAAATAATAAGGATATATATAAACAATATGAATATATATCTTTATGATATTATTTAAATTTATATATAATCGGAATTTGATTTGATTAAAAAGTTTTTTATTTAATTATTACCAGAATTATATATATTAAAAAAATATATTTTATATATTATTAAATCTTATATAATATTCCGAAAATAGAAAATTATTAGTTTGGGATTTATTATAAATATTATATAAATAAGCTTAAAATAATATAATTAATTTATAATCCTTATTTGTTATATATAAATAAAAAGAATAAAGTATTTGATATTATTAATTTATAAATAAACAATATTCTAATTGTATATAATAAAGAATTTGTAAAAAAAGAAAAAAAAGTAATTAAAGATAACCAAATTTATAATTAAAAATTGTAAAATATTAATATTTAATATACCTTTTAAATTTAACAAAAAAATGATTATTCAATATTCCAATAGCACTATTTCATTTATTTAGAAAAAACAGTATAAAAATCTAAGATTTGTAAAAACAATATTATTAGATATACTAGAAATTTATGGAAAGGTAAGAAAAGCTATAATAGTTAAGGATTAATATATTATTCAATAAGCTTATAATGTATATATAACGATAATAAACCAATTAAAAGCATTTTTCGATCTTTTTTTTACTGTTTAAATTATTAGCCCTAAAAAAGAAGATACTAAAGCATTTAACAAACAATTTTAATAGTAAATAAATAATAAGATAAAAAAACTAAAGTTTATACTATTCAATAAAAACTCACTTCAAATCATAGTATTTATCAATATATCATTCGCGAATAATCTAGATTTTTCTTTACAGATTGGTTATATTATAGTATTTATAAATAAGGATAATAAAGCGACTTTGATTTATTGGTTATCAATTAAATGTAAAAAAGTTATACGAAATGTTTTTTGCATTAAAATTATACAAAATGATATTTGGATTTGATGTTAGCACTACAATCAAAGGCATTATTAATAATATATTTAAGAATAAAAATATTTTTTAATTATTTATATTGATTTGAGATCATTTTATCAATATTTAACCAAACTTAGTATTATTTAGAAAAAGAGATTTATAATTAATATTATAGCACTTCGATAATTTTATAAACGATAAAAGATTACGAAGATCAAATAAATCAATAGAAAGTTTAATTCTGCAGATTTTATAATTAAAGCAAAGCTATCCTAAATGTTAAAGGATTTAATTAACAATAATAGAATTAATATTAAAATCATAAAATAAATAAAAAAGAATTAAGGATTTTCTACAAGGAAGGTTACACCGATAGATATAGGCATATTATTACCAGCAAAATTAAGCATTTTAAGCATTGAGAAGGAATAGCTATATAATATTATTTTATTAATCTATTAATTAAATTAATAAAATAATAAGTATATAATTCAATAGGAAAGGATTTATTAAAAGGGTTTAATTCAATTTTTAGATAATTGCTAGTATCGGAATAATTATGTAATACACTAGGCTTCACGCTAACGCCTCGGCATTCTATATAGTTGTTAATCTATAGCCTTTAGTTAATGATCCTTAAGAGCAATAATAACGTATTTATGATATACCTATTATTGTCTTTTCCACTATACCAAACTAAACCAACAAAAATAATATATTTTTGTAGAACAATATATTATAATAATATAATCGCTTTTATAGTTATTATATTTAAGGTTTTAAAAGCCTTTATATAGAAAGTTTTGAATAATTACTTTATAATAACGATTTTAAAAAAATATTAATTTAAATACATTAATAATTTATTCTAAATCTTTTATATAAATCTTTTTTGTTTATTTAAAGAATTATATACAAAAGCTTTAATAACCTTCGTAAACCTTTTGAATATAATATATTGCAACGTTGCTTTGCGTTCCATTTGTACTAATTTGGTTAATATAATTTAAAACGTTAATATACCAATAAAATTAATCACTAGCGGAATAGATAATATGCCCTACAAGATTTCGATATACTAGAAAAATAAAGGGGATATGAATGTTTATTTGCACATATATATATTATTGTTTGCGATTATAGATTATTAAAATGTTTAAAGCGTTATTATCGCTAGTGGTAATAAATCATATAAAGGAATTAATAGGATCCTTTTTATATGTACTATTATTATTAAAAAAAGGATGCTAATTGCATTTAAAAGATTAAAAAAGTTTTAATGTTCCTTAAAGCATTATCTTAAGCGCAGTATTATTTTAATGCTTACTATACTAAATTCTAATTAATGTTGAATTAAACTTAGTATTATCTAAAAAGAAAAGATTTATAATTAATATAATAATTTTTTAATAATCTTATACATATTAAAAGATTATAAAGATTTAATAAATTAATAGAAAATCTAACCCTATAAGTTCTATAACTAAAATAAAATTATTATAATTATTAAAAGAACTTAATTAATAATAATAGAATTATTATTAAAATTATAAAATGAATAAGGAGAGATTAAGGATTTTTATTAGAAAAAATATACTAATAAATATTAATTTATTATCGCTAATAAATTAAGTAATTTAAACATTTATAAATATTAAAAAGGAATATCTATAATACTATTCATTAGCTTATTAAATAGATTAATAAAATAAAGAATATACAGTCTAATATAAAAGAATTTACATTTAAAAATGTTTAGTTTATTTTTTAGATAATTACTAATATCGGAATAATTATATAATGCGCTAAACTTTACGTTAATATCTTAGCATTCTATATAGTTATTATTCTATAATATTTAGATTATAATCTTTAAAATAATAATAATATATTTCATAATATATCTATTATTAATTTTTACCTCTCACTAGGTCAAACTAATAATTGTATACATTTAAAATAGATCTGCTTATTTAATATATATAAACGAAAACAATATAATAAACTTATATTAAATTCTTTCTATTTTAATAATATTAAATATTTAATCAATTCCTATAGTTTTTATATTAGATTAATTAGTTATAATTCATAAGTATATTATTACGACTTAATTATATTTAATATAGCTTTTAATAAAGAAATTTAAAAATAGGCTATAAGTTATATTCGATATATAAAACAAATATATAATATTAAAAATCTCGAACTTTTAATTAATAATTTATTCTAAAATAAGTAAATATGAGTAGACCTTTTAAAAAGATTTCTAAACATTATAATAGAATTATTTATTAATATATAAAATGGTTTATATCTAAAAGCAAAGAAAACTAAGGATAAAATATAATAATATTAGTATTTAGTATTTATATAGATAATTATTAATAATTTCTTAAAGCATAAATATTATTTAACTTATTATTACTATTATTACTATTACTATTATTACTATTATTACTATTATTACTATTATTACAATTATCACTATTATTACTATTATTACTATTATTACTACTACTACTACTACTATTACTACTACTAAGAATAGATTACTCGAGAAAATAAAATCTTATAGAAATAAGAATATGATTTTTTTGACTCTATAGTATACCTTAAAGATCGGTCTCTTTTAAGATTCTATAACGAGAATACGTTACACATTAAATGTGGATTCATGTATATTAAGATTAATGAAGCGAATAGTAGGCCGGGCCATTGATTATTTATTAAGAAAATGTTATCATTTTCGGGTTTAAACATAGACTCGAATATCTCTAATATTTAGCCTCCTCGTCAATTCTACCTTTATTATTATGTACAAATCCAATCCAAAATCAGCTGCCTATGTAAAGACTGGCGTTGTACTTCGACTTCCTCTTTCAAAAAAGCTTATGTTTTCCCTTAATGCCACATACTCACTATCTGCATAGCCCAATAAACCGTGTATCTCACTACTTCTCACACCCTTTATTCTGGCGATTTCCATTGCACTGTAGTTCACCAGTGCCCTACCCACCTCAATCCCAGCTCCCTCGGCAATTTTTGCCTCTAGCGAGCTCGGTCGCTCAACAACGACGAGCCTTACAGCTTCCTGCTGTGCAAAAGTGCCTTCGACATCCACAATGCCAACAGGAAGAAGGCCAGCTTTTGCCGCCAAGGCGCGATGAGCACCAGCATCAATATAAATTGTTCCATGCGGAGCGAGTCCGTGAAGAAGCCAAAAGTAACGGTCCCGTATTGGTTGGTGAGATGGAAGAAATCTGGTATGTAAGGGTGCTTCAACAGATGGTAATCTGGCCGCAGTAAGTGACAATGCGGAAGTGGATCTTTTTAGAGTTTCTTGGGTTACCGCTGTTGAAGCAGCATCACTAAGCTTGCTGCCTGAGGAAGAAGCTTTGAGAGATTGAACATATCGTACGATGCTGGCAATATTTCCTGGGCTAGAGGAGCGTGTTATCACGGTCGTTACACCTGCAGAGGTGGCGAGGCGTGCAGCAACTATTTTGGTGGACATTCCGCCTGTACCTAAGCTTGAGCCTGCACTTGATACTGAAAATGGTTCGTCAGCATGTGATTATGAAGAGAGTTATTAAGATGAAGATGGAAGTCATTACCATCGGCCTGTAACGCAGAGATGTCTTCTACTACCTCGATTGCTCGTGCATCTGGATGTGTACGTGGATTTCTATCATAAAGACAGTCGACATCAGTCATTAAGAACAGGTAATCTGCATGAAGCATAGCGGCGGTAATGGCAGACAGGGTATCGTTGTCGCCGAATTTGATTTCAGAGACAGCCAAGGTGTCGTTTTCATTTACTATGGGGATAACGCCCATTTCAAGGAGCTCGTGTAACGTGTTTTGAGCATTTCGATATTGTGTTCGCTATCCAGTGTCAGTCAGTCACATAGTCATCAACTCCTGTCAACACTCAAGACCTTACATCTGCAATATCGTTTCTTGTGAGTAAAATTTGCGCAACAGGTTGCTGTAAGTGCGCAAACAAGCTATCCCATAAACTTATGAGACGGCATTGTCCTATTGCTGCCAAAGCCTAGTCCACAAGGGTTAGATCAGTATCCCTAGGTGAGCTTCCTCAGAACAATACGACATACTTGTACTCGAGGAAGGTGTTTTGGCCTTTTGTCCAAGTCCATTCTTCGCAATCCAACCCCAATAGCTCCAGAGGACACTATAATGACTTTGTGCCCATCCTTGTATAGCTTTACAGCAGTTTCCACAATCAAACTTAGAATACTCAATAATGGTTCATGAGTTTTCTCATCCACGATGGAACTTGTCCCTATGATACCCCGTGACTCAGCATCTGACCCAAAAGAAGAAGAGATATTGGAATCTGTTCCTACCTAACTTTATAACGATAGTAAGAGATTTTGGAGCTTTTGATTTTATTGCGTTCATTTTGTACTCGGTAAATCACTTTGATTACATGTAAAGCTGTATGAATTGTACATGGATATCTATCAAAGAGACGAATTCATTCAGGTTCTTGGATATTTTATATCGACCACCAAACGGCAGAATTCCTCCACCGCCCGACCAAAAAGTTATTTCAGATACAAGAGGTCAAACAAACAACGTCCTAGGTATCGCGGGGCGTAATTACTTCAATCTCACCATCAAAATGGCAACGTCGGACGCAAACAAACCTCCGCCTGTCTCAGACTCTGTGAACGAGAATGAGCCGCAATTTGATCCGACTGCCCGAACACGCAATTGGTTTTCCATCCTCCTGGGCACAATGCCTCCATCCCATCAGATCCTCTATCGCGAAGACCAATACGCCCGCCATGAGAAGCGCGACTGCGACAAATGTGAAGAATGGAGAGACTATAATTTAAAATATTCGCCAATTGTTATATTTATGCAGAAGAATATAAGAGATTTGAATGGAAAGCTTGATGCAGATAACATACGTTGCAGGAGATGTCCCACACGGATCACAGAAGATGGGAAAATGGTGAGACAAGGGGGAGGATTCAGCCCTGAACATGGGATTCAATTGTGTGCGAACGAGATGAGAGATAGCAAACATGTGGAGGATACATTAGCACATGAAATGGTTCACGCATGGGATCATTTAAGATGGAAGGTAGATTGGGGAGATCTGCGACATGCGGCTTGTTCGGAGGTTTGTGTGCACTGGTCTTGCCCGGCCTAATGCATGTCTAGCAATAAAAAGCTAACCGTTGGTATAGATTAGAGCAGCAAGTCTGAGTGGAGAATGTAGATGGGCGAGAGAATTCTGGACGAGAAATAACTATAGGGTAACCCAACAACACCAGGACTGCGTGCGTAGGAGAGCAGTCAAGTCGGTGTTAGCTAGACCATGGTGTAAGGATGATGTCCAAGCCGTGAAGGTAGTAAATGAGGTCTGGGATTCGTGTTACTCAGATACCCGACCCTTTGACGAGATCTACAAGTGAGGTCGTTTTATTTGATATACCCATGTAAGAATAGACACTTTGGTTCGTTAAATAATTGTATTCAGTACTTAGGTACATGGGTATAAAGATGTACATCAAGATGAGCGCCGGCGTATAGGAAACCTTACATGCAAACTCCGTAACCTTATCTTCAAGAATCATCTCAATCAGACATCTACTCCACAAACGCCAATGCTCAAACCACGATCTGACGATCACTCGTCCCGAGAGTCCAGCGAAGATTTGCTGCCAGTAGATTTTGAGTCCCGCATACTAGCTCGCTCACCCTTAACACAATGCTTGATGATCCAGGGGTGCTTCTGAACCTGTTCGAGAGGAATACGCTTCTCTGGGTCAAGTACAAGTAGCTATATCCAGAATTAGTTCATGATATATGTCAAGATGAAGTTCGACATACCCTCTTAATCAGATCCTTTGCTTCGGAGGACACAAAGCTTGGAATCGTCATTTCACATCTTGTTATCCTCCTCTGTGTCATAACTGGAGTGTCCTCAAAAGGAGCTTCGCCGACCAGAAATTCATACATCAGAACCCCCAAGCTCCACAAATCGACCTTTTCGTTGTAGTAATTGCTATTGCCTTGCAACATCTCAGGTGGAAGATAATCCAAAGTTCCACACATTGTAGCCCTTCTGCTGTTTGGCGCATGGACACTCCAGCCAAAATCTGCAATCTTAAGTTCGCCATGGATACCCACGAGAATATTTTCTGGTTTGATGTCCCGGTGCATGACGTGCTTTTTATGGAGATATTTTAGTGCAGCGGCCATCTGTGCTATATACTGAGCTGCTTTCCACTCGGGAAATTTCGTCTCCCTACGAAGATGCTTATAGAGTTCTCCCTTGCCAGCAAATTCCAAAATCAGAAAGACTCTTTTGCTGTCATGGAAGTGACCATATAGTTGGAGGATATTTGGGTGCCGTAAATTACTTTGAATCTCGATTTCTCGTCGGACCTGTTTTTCCACCTTGCCCTTTTGTATCTCGTTTTTGTGTAAAACTTTCAAGGCGCAAACAAATCCCGTACTACGTTCTCTTGCCAGATACACACGACCGAATTTCCCTTTTCCCAGAGGTCGACCAATCTCAAACATCCCTAGGTGAAATTGTTTCACTGGAGCCGGTTCCTGGTATATAGGATTCGATTTGCGCTCGACTTTGGAAATTTGTTCCGAATCTCGAGAGGACGTAGTAGGCTTTCTTGACGGAGAAGCAGACTCATGCGATGAAGCTGTGACGGTCGTTATTGTATTTGTTGTATTTTTATTTTGCAAAGCGATTTTTAGAAGGTTTGCTCGATTTGAATTTTGAGATAATTGTGTACTTGAAGTTGATGAAGTAGCTGCAATCTAATGGATCTTAATTAGCTAGCTATAGCGCATTGAATAACTTGACCTAATCTACCTTTGATTTGTATTTCTTTCCTTCCCCTGGATCATTCTCATCATTCACAGACATTCTCTCAAAGCGTGATTCAAGAGCATGGGCTGCCATCCTGATGCAATTGAGATGGAGGTTGACGACGCTGGTGAACTGCTGAGAATGGCTAGCTATGTGGTGTATATGATGGATGACTCGGGAGCAATTGAATGCTAGATTGGCTGCTGCTGGGTTAGTAAAACGAAGGTTGATAGGTCGCGAAAGATAACTTTTGTAATGAATCAATTATCTATTATTGAATGAGATGAGATGAACGTTTGAGACAAGATGACAAGATGAGGACTAGAATGAGAATGAGAATGAGAATAAGACAAGATGAGTTTATTGTTATTAAAAACCGCGGGCGCTAAGTTCAATTTCTGTTGACACAGCAACAAACAAACTATTGAAATCGAAAGCATACAACACAGTACGGCAGTTTTAGCAATACTGTAGCTGATGACATCGCATCGACCGAAGGAATATTGCTTGAAACATTCATTACCACTTATCTACCTAGCAGGTATTGAAAGATCATCTTCCCCACCAAAATATATCAAAATAGAAAATAGATACCAACAACTTAAGTCAAGTCAAGTCAATGAATGCAACCAACCAACGGAATCAATCTAGTTCCACCACGAACACAATAACGAGATAACAATAACATTAACAATAATCAGTTGGATTGTGCATATGCATCACTATATCATTCATTAATGAATATTCGAATCATCCGAAAGTGAAGAGAACTACCTACTTCAAGAGCGAAGCCAATCGCATCCATCACCATATTATACAGTCGAGACCATACACTTCTACAATCATGGCATTCAATGGTCCTATCAACGAGACCTACCCAACACTCAGTGCAGCAGAGACCGCTACTGTATCGCATATTCAGAAGGGCTTCAAGATTAGTGCACGCAAACTTCCAATTTCAAAATCAGGTCCAATAGATAAGATGTCAGAGAAGCTTGGCATACCGGTTCCAGAGATGATCTTTGGTGACAATATGGTTGCAATCGAGCATCTTGAGAGTGGATGGCGCATAGAATTCAATGCATACGATGCTCTGGATTTGGTGGATAAGACGGACAAAAACATGTTGAAAGTAGCTTATTCGAAAGAGTGGTCGAGCAGCAGGTAGAGAATCCCAGGTCTTAGTTCTCAAAAGGCGGCACTGACACGGTGCAGGGAGAAAACTCATGAAGGCATCAAAGATATAGTAAAACCGTTCGACTGGTCATATACAACAGAGTATAAAGGCACTGTAACGAATGGAAAATCTTTTGCGCTGGATAACTCAGATCCAATACCTATTGCTCTTCTCAAACGACAAGATCCAATCCTCTTTTTCGAAGAAGTTGTCCTGTACGAGAGTGAGCTAGATGACAATGGAATATCCGTTTTTTCTTGTAAACTACGGGTCATGCCTGATCGAATGCTTCTCTTATGTAGGCTGTTCATGAGGCTTGATAATGTTCTCGTCAGAATCAGAGATACCAGGATCTATGTCGACTTCAATACAAGCAAGGTAATTCGGGACTATACTGAGAAAGAGGATGCATTTGACACGGTCAAAGAGGTCAGTTAAGCCATCATTTTATCCGACGATCTATCTAAGTTTCAGTAGAACCTTCTTTACTCTGGAAAACTTCCCGATGATCTTACTATAGCTCTGCGTGATCCAAATCAGATTGCGCATCTAGTACCCGAAGTTACTCACACAATCGAGAATCTAACGCTCCCTTAAGCTCTACTACCGATGAGTATTTTCATGAAGAATAAAGAAATATCAGATGATGGCTACCAGAGAGCCTACAAACACCGTTAGGCCCGGTACCGGAATTCATCATCATTTTGATTCAAACGATCAAGTGATATGATACAAGCAACATAATCCAGGTAGTTGATTCTTTGACATGCTGTATTGTTGGAGACGCCCCCCATTGGTAGAGATAAGGTATGATCCAACATAGCCGTAGACAGAGAAACCCACCCAGAGCGGTAGAAGTTGATGGCCACTCAAGAACATATAGCCTTTGATGACCGGGGTTCTACTGTTTTGCATGAGAGCATATTGAAGAAGTCTCTATTGCATCACCTAGGTATTTGGGCAGGAGGAGTATAAAGCTCAAACTCACAGATATCTGCGTCACCGATGCTTGGTTATATAGTCTAGTTCTGAATTAATGAATACCAATATGTACCCTGCAGCGTTTTATATCTGATCACGACTTCCAAAGCACAATTAAATATTATTAATTTGTCTGTATTATGAAGTTCAACTAGTGAAACCATTTGGAATTTCCTGAACACAAAAACCTTGCAGCATGATAGAAATGCATGACCTTTTTTCTTGTCAAACTCTCTGTGATATTTGACAAAGTATCCAGCGCGAGGTATAGCTAGATGCATGCGATTCTTTTGGAGGAGTTTATTTCTTCCATAGGAATAGGCCCAGTATAACGGAACGATAAAACCCCACTTCTTGAGAGAGAGGCTTGGAACTTAACACACCTTACCTCTATTCCATAGATGCGGCTCGATTGATCCATTGATATTCCGAACCATGCTACTCGAACCAATCATCCTCCAAGCAGATGGTTTTCCGTCAAAGGGAAGAAGAAGAAGAGGAGGAGGAGGAGGAGGAGGGGGAGGAGCAGAAGAAGCAGAAGAACAATGGGGAAAAATATATAGAGAGCATCTTCTATCGTTTTGAGATTTCCTGTCTATTTCTACTGGTCTCAACTCAAAACTACCCGTCTTCTACAAATTTTGGGTCCTTAGTTCCCGTCAGCTTAGACATCATCGTCTGCCGTCCGACATCGAATGCCAAGAAGAAACATTACTCAGTTGAAACATTCAGATTATCAAAGCTTGCCTACTTGCTATTCTTTGGCACACGGCAAGCACACGGCGAGAATGTTATCACTGGGTCCAATAAGTTCAGCTCCGTGGTAATTCCATAGAATCGGGCCCAAAGGAAGATTTGTTGCATGTCGCAACTTACTCCACATGATATTGGATATACATCTTCCAGTGTACAAATAACATGTCTCTACCAGTAGTCGTTTAAGAGCCTTCCCTTGGCGAGCCAAAGATTTATATGTCAAGATCTAGGCAATCTCAAGGTCACCTTGTAACACCAAGTGGTTAAGGTTTACCTATAGTACGTCCATTTTTGATCAATAGACATTGTTATGTATGCTAAAGTATATTTCTATAGAAGAGAACCTCGAGAAATTTTATCAAAAAATGCATCTTTCTCTTCTTCATGAAGCTTCAGTGCAGAATCACGAATAAGAAATCAAATTACACCGAGGCTTGACAAAGCGTAAATCTTGGCGAATGGATTCGTAGTATATCATCGATCGACCCGAGCTGCTGGGAATAACGAAAGAGTCGGTCAAATGATACTCTACTTGGTCTCCTGAAGTTCGTGTAGTCACGAGTTGTAGGGACTTTCAATACACGAGGTGGACAGATTGAGATCTACTTGTAGCTCGTATATGTTAGTACCTAGGTAGGTAGGTATCAATGTATGTATCATACGCTTGTGCAGTGCTCGTCCCAACTAAAAAGATGAAACTTTAGATCAATAGACTTGGTGATCAAACTTTCTAGTCCTATCACTAAGTCAGACGGCCCCATGTATTCTTCAACCGTTCAATTTCGTTGTTTGAAGAAAGAACCCATGTTTCAGTATATGATTGCTGGTGAATCGGCACGTTGCTTTGTCCCTACAGCTTCGCCAATACTCGTCTTGCCCACACCGTTTGCTCTTCGGAGAAGCTAGCTTTCCGGGTCCATCAGGGGCCGTCAGCCTTCCCTCACCACGATTCCTCGCTGGGCTGAAGACACGTCCAATCAGATTCAAGAAAAAAACCCACCTTTAATGTACTCGGAGGGATTGGAGCATTGGCAACCGTCGACGAGCGGACGGGCATACCGTAAGCTAGACAAAACATTCATGATGACTTTTATCAGACATTGCCTAATGGTATCCCCAGTCACATCTAGTTACCTTAGAAGAGGTGGCCATGCTACTTTGAAGATCTGACTCTGGATTTCAAGGTGAATCGTTCTCAACTGATCTCCTATAAAGAGGGAGCTTCTGCCCCTCAAACATATTTAGGACACAGCCGTCAATCTTTAATATTTTCTCATATACAACAAATTCGAATTTCTTGGTTTATATTTCTTCTAATACTCTTTAAAATGTTTTTTGGAAAATCAACAACGCCACTTGGCCTGGCAACTTTACTTCTTACTTTCGTTAATATCATAGAAGCGTCTTACTATCCTATTGGTGGTGTTCATACTGGCATCAATGAGCAAACCGGAGAAAGACCTGCACGAAGAGATATCTTGGATCTTCAAAACGATGTTCCAACATGGTATGTTTAATTTTAATATACCCAGTCAATTTCTAGAAGAAGTCGAAATTCAGCAGTGCAGAGCTATTCAACGTAGCAAAATTAGAGCAAGTACTCATTGCACTGTCAAAATTTATTTCGATGCCCGAACGGCTTCAGGGAGTGAATAAGAGTTAATTATGAAGTCTTTTCCCGAATCTGCGACTAAATCTCTCCAGGTCTCTCTACATCCAAGCACTTATTGCCTTCCAGCAAGTCCCAGAAGATGACTCGTTATCTTGGTTCCAAATCGCCGGTATTCATGGCCGACCATATTATTCATGGGGGGATGTAAACTGGAACCCAGATGCTCCAAAGATCGGTTATTGTACCCACGACGACGTATTGTTCCCCACTTGGCATCGCCCATATCTTGCACTATATGAGCAAGCTTTAGCTGGTCACGTCCAATCGATTGCCAGCACATACAATGACGACACTTACACTTCTGCTGCTGCAAATTTCAGAATTCCATATTGGGACTGGGCCGCTGTTCCCACCCTACCCCCTATTGTTAATGATGCCACTGTCCAGATCAGTACACCCTCTGGCATCCAAAATGTCGCCAATCCTCTCCTTCTTTACAAGTTCCAGCAGTTTCCATTGAATGAAACTTGGTTCCCAAATACAGGCACAAGTAGGGCGGATGAAGATTTGGCTCAAGACCCTACGACACTGAGATATCCCGATAAAGAGGTCCAAGGAACATCTCAGCCTGACGAAGCAAATGGCTTTCTGGAATCCGAAGGGTTGATGAGCAGTATCTACTCAATGTTCTCAAAATCTAATGTATATTATAACATGGCGACACAAGTCTCTCCTGGTCCTTCCCTGGAAAATCCTCACGGAGCTGTACATGTTGCCATCGGAGGTAACTATGGTCATATGAGTCAATTGAGTTATGCTGCCTTTGACCCAATCTTCTGGCTCCACCACGCAAATGTGGACCGTCTCTTCACAATGTGGCAAGCGATCTACCCCAATGAGTGGATCCTTCCGGAATCCGACATGATTGGAACTTTCACAATCGTCCCCGGGTCAAGCGATACTTCTGCATCGCCGTTGACTCCATTTTATCAAGCTGATGGAGAGACCCCGTGGACGTCAGATGCTGCTCGCTATACCAGTACTTTCGGATACTCATATGATTCAGTTCCAGACGCAATCATCACAAACGCAACTGAACTCTCCTCTAATGTCACTGCAACTGTCAATTCATTATACAACCCTGGAGGAACTTTCACTGGCTCGAAGAAGAAGAGAGATGAGACGAGAGAATGGTCTGTGGCGGTTCAAGCTTTGTCTACAGCCCTTGGTGAGAGGTTTACTGTCAGATTACACAATGGCGGTAGCAGTCCCATAGCTTCTTTTCATGTCTTACCGCCACCGGCTGCAGATGGAGGAAATGCGACACACTTGACATATCACCACGAGTTTTCCTTGGTAGAGGCCATCAAGTCAGTAGATGCTGCCAACATTGAAGATGTGGTGGATTATTTGACAGCTAATCTAAGCTGGTCTATTGAAACAAGAAACGGGACGATGGTCCCGGCGGAACAGGTCGAGGGATTGATTATCTGTGTTCATGACGAGATTGTTACTCATCCAGCAGATGAGACAGAATTCCCTGGTAAGTCATGATGGCACCCTGTATAGTTGTTCACTACTTACGAATACTTTCTTAGTTTACGGAACAAAAACCCTCCATCCTGAGATCACGAGTGGAAAAGCAGGTGGCGAGATCTCTTAAAAAGGACCCATGATATATTTATAACAATATAACCAAAGCAAATCAATTCAGTTTAATTCCATTATATTTTATTCTCCTCTGTCACTCGTGACTATCACTCTGATACCTTTACTTCCCGCTGCCGGTGCTGCAACAAAGTGATCTCTTTTTATTTCGACATCCTTCTTGGTCGTTCCAAAAAGCTCAAAATCGAATCGTTTCAGTATACACGCCGTTGTTAGGAATAATTCTGCATATGCTAGACTGTTTTGTGAATTTCTATGTTAGTCGAGCCATTCTTAATACAAAAGGGGGGTGTGTTCCATACTTTATACCAAGACATATTCTTGTTCCCTTGGAAAAGGGTACAAAGTACTTGTTTAACCTGTGATTTCTCACTGCATCGCCTGGTGCCGAGCCACCTAATGCTGAATTTGCAATCCAGCGGGTGGGATCGAACTTTTCAGGAGATGGGAAGATGACTGGAGAGTAGTGGATCAAGTAGTAGGACATGCTTGTTGGTGTCTAGATCAGTATTAGTATGATAAAAAGGGCGAGCTTGGAGAGAGAGAGGGAGAGCAAGAAAATTCATTCGTTTTGAATGAGAAGGATTGAAAGGAGAATTTCAGGGGTAGAGAACAATCCACCAACTGGATTGTGGAGAAGGTGATATGCGTACACCAGCAGGAATAGTCCATTGCTTGAATTTTAGATCTTCATCGGGTGCAACCCGAGGAAGACGTGTGGTTACCACACTTGAGATTCGCAATGCTTCAGTTATTACTGCCGACTATAATAGTATAAGTTAGCGCCTTGTATTTCGTAACATCGCCGACTAGCTGACCAAAAATGGCAATTTCTCCAATTTGACCCACGTAATATCTCCATCCACGGTACTAATCTCATCCCGGACTGTCGATAATATTCCTGGATTCTCCAAGAGATGGTAAAACAGCACAGCCAAAGTTTAAGCTGTCGTCTCACCTCCAGCCCCGATCAAGACATTTCCATCGTCAGCTAGGCGGTTGACCGTCTTCTCTTGAGGCGGAAGCAGAGCACTATCACGCAGTTCGTGAAATATTGTGTTTTGCCGAATTCCAGTGTCTTCATGCTTTAAAACACGTGTAACGAGTTTCCTTGAGTTCTAGAGTAGAAAATCAGGTTTTGGTCTGTACAAGAAGAAGGAAATTTCTGGACTAACTCTGTGATGTCTCAATACCGGACCAGCCAAACTGTCGGGCAAAAACGTCATGATTTTAAATATCAAAGGGAAATGCATAACAAAAGTCGTTATCGACATAATTTGTGAAAGTGTATTACTCCAGGTCTCAGCCACATCTTTATTTGTCAAGGCCCCAAAGGACTCCCCATAACAATAGTCGGAAATGATATCCAGAGTGAGTGAGGAGAACGCGACCCGGAGATTAACAGGCGTTGCGCTGAGAAAATGTGAGTGAAATATATCAGACAGTAGGGAGATTTGGGACTTGATGGCTGATTCAGTAGCATTGATGGATCGCTTGGAAAAGAATGGGTTGACAGCACTTCGACGGAGACGGTGGAGATCGTGCCCTATGGTTTCAAAAGCACTGCCTGGAGAGCCGCCGCAACTGGCAAACCACGGATATCTGTAATTAATCAGTATGAAATGCCTCAGACCAACAGGTCTTGACTGTAATGTAGATTATGAAAATGTTGGCCGTAGAGACTTTTAAACACCACCTGATTTCGACAATCATGGTGTAACCCGCGCCTCAGAGCGCATACAAAGGGTAGTGCACCAGCAGTCTAAGATAGGAGATGACAAGAAAAAAGATTCATATTCTTGGGGCCCGGGGCTCACATGGGAAGACTGATACGATAGCCCAGAATTGAGATAAATAGCTACTCATAAACCTACTTTTCACGTTTCCTCATACTACCCGCATATAATTCATCATAATACTCCAAGTCGTCAATGTGCAATTCATACGGATTGATGCGGATAATGGGGCCTATAACTTTCAGTCATGATCAGATCTGAGGACAAATCAAGCAAAACATACCGTATTGTTCGTGCATTCTTTTGATTTCCCAGAGCCATTGCCCATCAAGAATGACATTAAAATAGAACTCATACCATAAGGTCAAAGCAGCAAGCTTCGGACCTGGAAACTTGGCAATGGGACTGAAATATAAACGATATATGGCACCATAGAGGGTCCATAGCAATAGTGATACCAAGGCTATAAATCCTAGGGAGGCGATGGTAATCATGTTGGGGTTTGGTGGAAATTCTGATTAAAATTTGGATATTGGAAGATATCACGGAAAATGACGCGCCATATTATGATGTAGCTATACGGCGTACGGGTTTATATATAGTATATGCATATATGTCCCGTAACTCTTCGAATTCTCGTAACTCTTCGAATTCTCGTAACTCTTCGAATTCCCGTAACTTCTCCCGTCACATCATACCTAGGTACGCTCAAGATTGTGGACTAATCGTATCGGCAGTGATCTCTTTGAATGTGTCTGATACAGTCCACTGGTGGTCCAGCTGCTGGGTCTGGCCAATTGAACTTGCTTGTTAGAATGATGTGTATGGGATGAATTGAAACAAATGGAGGGTCTTCTTTGAACGCATTCCGATTGGTTATTTAATCGGACTGTTTTAAGCAAAGTGCTATTGAAACGTAAGAGAAATGGATTGCTTAAAAGGATTGCTTAAAAATCTTTACGAAGTGGATGAGCTGATGAGACGATGAGATTCTCAAATTGAGTGAGAATTATATCACGAAGGACGTTATGATGAGGTCAGGTACGTTGTAGTAAGAGTATGTTTGAGAAAGCAAAATCAACTTAACTTGATCATGAATCTTTCAATTCTTATAAAATAATAGCCCTATTTATGGATCCTACTAATAAGGCTAGAATAGTATAAGATTGGATGTTAATAATGTAATACTCATATTAATAATACGAGCAATGATGCTATTTTACATTATATACTCCGTAGGAATGGCATCATAGTATTAAAGTCGTACGATAATCCTTCTAGACTGCGAAGATTATTAGGGTAAGTATTAGAAAACATTATTTTGATTTATATACCCCTGTAGATTTTAAATGTAGGGTTTATATTAATTAGCTTTTATGATTTTTATACTATTTAAATAATATATTAAGACTTAATAATATATAGATTTTAAAAAATTTAATATAAACTTTAATATAAAATATTTAATATTTTTATTTATTTATTTATTTATTTAAAGTTTAACGTCTTTATATAGAATGACTAGTTCTAACCGTTCGAAGAGAGTATTAACAACGGGCCTGTAATAGAGGCAGAACCTTTTTATACGCCTTCTATATATAGCTTATTATTATATTTAATAATATTTCTAATATTTTATTTTTTGGTCTTTATCCCTTAAATAATACAGTTTTCCTTTATTTCTGTAATTCCTTTTCTTTTATTTGAAAAAACGCTTTTATTGTTTCTTTTTATTATTCTATACATTTATAAGTTAATACTTTTATAAATAAACTTATTCTTTTAAATATAATAGATTATATATAAAACGCTGTATTAAAATATATATATATATATATAAAATACTTTGTATTTTTGCTAGTTTTTATACTAAAACGATACCTTTATTTAATGTATATATTAATTATATAAGGTATAATCTATTATTATATAACGATTAAAGAATAATAATTTTCTTTTAATAAACCGTAGTTCTAATAAAGATTATTCGAATTTATCAAATCGCATATTTACATTATACAAACATTAAAAATAAAATATTGAATTATTATAAAAAAGCTTTTAAAAAACTTTAGATATATTAATATTGTATTTAAATACTTTTATCCTTTTTTAAAAACGATTAAATAAATAATCTAATTTAATTAACTAAATATAGAATTTGCATTATAAAATCTTATAAAATACAAAATGCTTTAAAAGTTTTTTTATATTTGTAAAAACAATTAAATTTAGCATTTTTATAATTAAACCTTTTATAATATTATACAAAATTATTATATACTATTTAAACAATTAAAAATTAGTAAAACAATGTACAGAAAAAATAAAGCTTTAGGGATTTGATTATAATATATTTCAATTCCTATTTATAATATAATATCGAAAGTTCTGTTTAGTATTAGCTTTATTAATTGAAAGTTATTATATTAATAAAAGTTTTTGTTGTTATATTTATTTTATTGATTATAGATTTTATTAAATAATTATTATTTATTTATTCCTTTTTTATATTAATGTTTATTAATTTATTAGTTATTTCATTGTTTTCAATATTTGTATAATCTGAAAACTATATAATATTAATTTTATAATAGTTTATAAATATATAGCATTCGAAAAAAGCTTATTGAAAGATATTAAATATATTTATTTGTATATATTAGATTATTAAGATACTATTAATATATATCCAAAACTGTTTGTTTAAAAGTTAATGGATTTCCAATATATATTATAGACTTTTAAAAGCTTTAATTGCTTTTATATTAAAAACATAGAAAATACTGTTTATTGCTTCTTTTCTCATTTTAATTAACAATTAATTATAGTATATAGTATATTTGTAATTTATTAATTTAACATTATTTATATATTATTTAAAACCATTTAAAAACATTATAATTATATTTTTATTTAATCAATTTTATTATATATTGAATTATTTAGCTATAGCTTTTCTTATTCTTTCTTTTATAAAATCAATTTTATAACTAAATAAGAAATGCAATTGGATTAATATTAATTTGAAAATATATAGGATTAATACACTTATATAATACAGATTCATTATATACTACTAAAATAGAATTAAAGCGTTAAATCGATATATTAATAAATAAACAGAATCGAACATTTTAAATTAAAACATAAAACGTATACAAGTATATTTGAAAGTAATACTATTTAATAATAACCCTATATTCTAAAGGGTATTTACTATAAACACACTATACACTAAACCAAAAGAATCCTTTTTATTATTAGAATAATAACTTTATTAACTTTTTCAATTAATAGATTTAGTTTTATATTAAACTAAATAATTACAATTATAGCTATTTGCTATACTAAGCTTTAATTTGCTATTATATTAGATCTCCAAATTATATAGTAAGAAGAACTATATATATATAATTACAGCTTTTTTTAGCAATATAATAAATAATCCAAATTTAATTTTTGCTAATTCTTTGATGTAATATATAACTTTTAATACTTTATTATATATTCGACAATATATTTTTTGAAGGAGAATTTATAGTTTATTTAAACATTAAATTAATATAAAACTAATTATTCGTTGTTATTTATAGTTATTAATTTAATTATAAACTTTAATAATAGATTAATATTAAAAGCATTTATATTATATTTTTGTAAAAAATGAATTATCTTTAGTTTTTCCAATATAAAAACAATTTTATTTTTGGTGTTTTTATTTTATAATTTAATGTACATTGTATTTTAGTATAACTATATTATTTTTTTATAGACTTTAAAATCCTATAAATTGCAAAATTATCTATATATTCAAAATGTAATAAACCATTTTAGTTTAGTAGTTTAATTAAATATAATAAATATAAAATTAAGGATAATAACAATTTTTATAAAGTTCTATATTGTATCTTTAACTTTAAAGTATATATACTTTTTAACCGGATTTTAATTTTATGTTTTGCTAAAAATAAGCTAATTAGCTAAAGTAGCTTTATAGACCAATTATATTTTCTTATTCGTTTTAATAACTTTTTAGATATTAATGCATTAAATATACTCTGCACATTCAATATAATCAATATTATTTCCTTATTTTAAATAAAAGCTAATTTTGTATTATATACAAAAAAGGCTATTAAATCTATTATTGAGCATTTGGAAAAAGTTTTGTTATATTGTAGACTAATTATTTTATAATATACCGTTATTTAAAAGAGCTTTTTGATAATAAATTGCTTTAAGCTTTTTTTAATACATAATAATAATATAATCGATCTTTAAAAGCATATTAATAACTTATCCTTTTTTTTGCTTTTAGAAGTATTACTATTTTTACTAATTTCTATTTGAATAGAAAATGTAATAATTCCAAGTATTTTTAAAAGAAATCTTTTATAAACATTTTAATATATTATTAATAAATCTTTAATAATTAAACGAATAATATAATCTATTTTTAAAAAAATGTTTGATATATTAATTATATTATTTTTTACTTTTTCAAATAAAATAGATATTATTTATAGAAAATATTAATTACTCTCTTTTTGCTTTAAAAGGATTATAATTTAAGTTATTCAAATTATTATACTAGTGTAATATCTTTTTTAATAAAGCCTTTACTTTTTTTTTTGATATTTTCAATATTTATATTATTTACAATTAATAGCGGGGCTTTAAGTAATAAATCTAATTTATACTAGTTTATTACTTTATATGTATTAATATCGTTTGCTGTATTATCAATAATCTGGCGCTAATAATTATGTTTAGCATTTCGAATTATTAAAAACATTTTATATTGTTTTATTTTTAAATTTGGCTTAAATTGTTTATATGTTTTTGTATAATTAATGTATAGTTTAGTATACACTAGTATTTATTATAATAACGATTTAGTTTTGTTTTACAAATGCTTTTTTATTGCTTTAATTATATTTTGAAAAAGAATAATCAAAAGTTTAACGATATTATTTAAAATTATTTATTTCTAATATATTGGTTGGTTATAGTAAATGCACAAACTATATTAGTAATAATAATATATATAAACCTTAGTAAATTAATTTTTTATAATTTGATAGTTTATATTATTATTAATTTCTTAACCTTTTTTCAATAATAATATTATTAAAAATAAAATAATCTAAATTGTAATTTAAATTATATCTAATTATCGCTTTTGTAAATAAGATATTTGAGAAGATTAAATCGATAATATAGTTAGTATAGTATGTAAGCTTTTCCAGCTCCTTAATAAAATCTGTTCCGTTATTAAGGGATTAAATAATTAAAGAAGCGTTTTGATTAAAGAATTCAATCTTTCATTTAAATATATTATATTTTACATTAAAATCTTTTTCAATAAGAAAGTTTAATAAAATCTATATATTTATTATATATTTAATTATTTACTTAATATTCGATTTTTTGTATATATTAATAATATAATAATTATTTACTTTTAATTAGATAATATTACAATTATTATTGTTTCAATATTATTAAGTAATTAAATCCGTTATTTTTTATATATAGAATATTATTTTTAGTTTTTTTGCTTTATATTTTATTATTAATATATATTTTTTAGAAATTTATTAATATTTAATATTTGTATATTGGATAATTTTGTGTTTTTATTTCTGAATATATATTAGATTTTTATATATAAATTATATTAACCCTTTTTTTTAAATATTAATTATAATAAAACTATATATGCTGATTTTAATCTTTTTATATTTGTTTAAAACTATTTTCAGTTTATTAATCTAAACAATTATATAATCTTTATTATTTTGTTTTATTTTATTTTTTAATATAAAAAAAATAGTAAAAGAAAGGATTATATCGAATTTTAATATTATTATTAGAAGTAAAGCTTACTTTATTATTAAATTTAATATATATATTTCGTTTTGAATAGTTTTATAAGATTAAAAAAGTTGATAAAAACTATTTTATATTTGATTTATCTTAATTATTGGATAGCTGCTTTGTATACAATTATATATACTTTTGAAATCGAAATAATTATTTAAACCCTGTTTTTAAAATATTGTGTTTTATTAGCGTTTAATTATTAATTTGTACATTTTGTATGTAATCGTTTATTAATAACGGATTTCTTTAAACTAGTTTATAATAAGCCAGTTTATTTTTCTATTGATTTCTTTTGGTATAGTTGTGTAATATTTATATTTTACTAAAAAAAAACTATAATAACCAATATATTTAAGTAAAAATATATAAGCAATACTAAATAAATTTTGATATTTTATTATTATTATATTGCAATTATTATATTTATAAACTATATAATAAGTTATAGGATTATAATAATTTTAATAATCAGGGTTATATAGTTTTTATACTTTTCTTTTTTTTTAATAGTTTAGAGTATTCTAAAGATTCAAAAAAGAATAAAAAAACGAACTTTCTTTTTGAAACTTACAAATTATATTATTATTAATTTTGAGATTCTAATATTATAGCAATTAATTGATTTTATTCCGATTTGTATCTTAGCTTTTTTAAAAATAATTTCTATAATAATAAATTAATTATCCAAAAGATTTATTAGAATATTAAAGATATATATTAAGCGATATATATATTATTTTTTTATTAATTCTAATATAATATAATAAATGGTTTTATGGATTAATTTAATATTCGATTTTTTTTAAAATAAAATTGTATATTATTTTAATATCGAATTTAAACTATTCAGTTTGTAAAAGTGGTTTTACAGTTAAAGAATATTTTTGGTTGTAATTTAAAGTATTATTTTTATAATAACTTTTTCAAATAAGAAAAGATTAATTATAAATAAATAAAGTTTTTGGTTTATTTGAATATAAATTTAAAGGTTCGTTTTTTCTTTTTAATTTATTAATATTATATTATTAATTATTAACAATTTAACTATATTTAAACTTAAAGTTTTGGATTCTTTATTGTATTTTTAATAAAATAATATATTTTTATAGAATAATATAATATAAATAATGTAATTACTTTTATAATTGTTATATTTGGGGTTTTAAAGGTTTTATATAAAAAGTTTTAAATAATTGTTTTATAATAACGATTTCAAAAAAGTATTAGGTTTAAATATGCTAGTAATCTATTCTAAATCTTTTATATAAATCTTTTTTGCTTCGTTTAAAGAATTGTATATAAAAGGTTTCTAATAGTTTTTGCAAACTTTTTAAAATATAATATATTAACAGTATTGCTTTGTATTTTATTTGTTCTAATTTAGTTAATACAGTTTGAAATATTAGTATACTGATAAAGTTAATTATTAGCGAAATGAATAGTATATTTTATAAGATTTCAATATATTAAAATGATAAAGAGAATATAAACGTTTAATTATATATATATAATATTATTATTTATAATTGTAGGCTGTTAAAGCGTTTTTGGTGTTATCATTGCTGGCAGCAGTAGGGTGTATAGATGGGTTAATAGGATCATTGTTTACAATAATGAATGTATGTTAAAGGGTTTGTATTGGACCGGAAATTATGTGTTGTTGCTAATATAGTATAGCTTGTAAAATATTTAATAAGGGTAATATAATATATAATTACTAAGATAAATATTATAAATATATTAAAAGACGATTATATAACGCGGTAATACCTTAGTGCTCTATTTAATTATTACTTTATAGTATTTAAATAATTATTAGAAATAGTATCGTATACGTACTATATAATAATATATGCTTTTAAATAACACCTTATATATTAGTGTTACTTAATATGAGTAATACGCATAATATAAATAAGTTTTCTTTAAATTATATTATATTATTATTATAGTATAATTTTTAAAGGCTTAGAATTAAATAAAGAAAATATATTAAAATAAATTATATACTTTATTAGTTTAAGGCTAGTGGATTATATAATATACTTATTTGTATATCGTAATATTAGTATTATTAAAATTATTAGAATTAGATAGTAAGTTGCGTATATATTATATATTATTATATTCTATATATAATGAAAACTCTAATAATAAAACATATTAATAAGCATTCTCTAAGAGCATATATTATTATATAATATATATATAATACTATTTTAATATCCCCTTTATAATTAAAATCTAATTATATGAAATACTAATATCGTTTATTATATTATATATATATATAAGCCTTTATTAACTTCTATAATAGTATTATATTTTAATAATATATTTGTAATATTTATATTTTTTATAAAGTTTAATATTTTTATAATCTATATTAGAATATTATTAGATATGTGAACAGAGAATCAATTAGTTAAGATTACATAAAAGACTTTTCATTGTTTTTTAAAATATACGAATTCTAATTAGGTATATATATTATAATCTGTATTTAATAAATTCCTTAATCGATTTTACGATGATATATTAAAGGAATATCTTCTAATCTCTAACGTTAAGCTATTAAATCTTATATATCAAAATATTAAAGTATTTGGAATACTAAGGCTTTAGATAATAATAATATATTTTAATTTTTATTCCTTTTCAAATATTAGGGTTTAAGCGTAAATGGTCCTAATAATGCTTTTTTTTTAAGGAAATTCATTTTAAATCGCTTTGATATTTGTAGTTGGAATATAAAAGAGACTGACAGTTTATATAATACTGTTATTATCTGGTTTACTGTATAATTATAATAATATATAAGCACTAAATAAACAAGAAAGCAATTAAGAATTCTTTTAAATAAAAAAGCAAGTAGGATTAATTCTAATAATATAAATGCGCTTTTTTTCTATCTATAATTTACCTCTTTTTATTATATATCTATTTTCTTATTAATATTTATTAAATATTAAGTTATAATACAAATCTATAAAATGCAAATAATTAATAAATTCATTAGTAGGGAGATAATATTATACTAATCCTATTATCTCTATTATTTCAAATATATTTTTAATTATTTTTTATAAGTATATAAGAAAGGGCAATTTGGTTAATTAATAATGTGCTTTTCCGAAAAGCAAATATACCAATTATAATAAGTGTATAACAAAATTAAAGAAATGTAAAAAGGTATTATTATTATATTGTATAAAAGTTAAATACTTTTATATGTTTATAAAAGGATTTGAATGTTTGTAATGATAATAATTATTAGAATATTATATAAAAGCGTTTTACCTAAAAGAATATATAATATACAAAAAAGGTACAGGGTTTTTTATTACGAAAGAAAAGGCTAAAGCAAAATTATAAGCTCTATAATATTAAGGAAATTATAATAATCTTTATTTTATAATATCAATTTAAACTTTAATATTGGATTAAATATTGAATATATATCGTTTTATTATAAATAACTTTTTAATACATTAGCTAATCTAATTATACTTACTAACAAATAGTTTCTATTAAAATCATTTTTTGCCTTTAAATAATGTAATTCATTTATTTATTTACTTATATAAAGTTTAATGTCTTTATGTAGAATAACTAGTTCTGACCTTTCGAAGAGTATTAACGATGGGCCTGTAATAAAGGCAGAACCTTTCCGTATGCTTCTTATATATAATCTATTTTTATATTTGATAATATTTTTAGTATTTTGCTTTTCGGTTTTTACTTTTAAATAATACAGTTTCCCTTTATTTCTACAGTTTCTTTTTCTTTATTTGAAAAAGCGCTTTTGTTTTTTTTTTTCTTCTTTATTCTATATATTTGTAAATTAATGCTTTTATAAAAGAACTTATATATAAATGTAAGCATTATATTAAAATATATATATATATATAGATAACATTTTATTTCTACTAATTTTTATATATAAAACAATACTTTTATTTAATATATATATTAATTATATAAAACGTAATTTATTATTATATAATAATTAAAGAATAATAATTTTCTTTTAGTAAACTATAACTTTAATAAAGACTATTTAAATTTATTAAATTATGTATTTGTAGTATATAAATATTAAAAATGAAATACTAAATTATTATAAAAAAGTTTTTGAAAAGTTTTGAATATATTAATATTATATTTTAAATACCTTTGTTTTTTTAGGGCGGTTAGGTAAACAATCCAGTTTTGATTAATTAAGTATAAAACTTATATTATAAAATCTTATAGAATATAAAATGCTTTAAAAGTTTTTTTTGTATTTATAAAAGCAATTAAATTTAGTGTTTCTATAATTAAACCTTTTATAATATTATACAAAATCGTTGTATACTATTCAAATAGTTAGAAGCCAGTAAAGTAATATATAGAAAAAACGGAGTTTTAAGAATTCGGCTATAATATATTCAAATCCTATATAATATTAATTTTATCAATTGAAAATTGCTATATTAGTAAATACCTTTATTATTATATTTATTTTATTGATTATAGGCTTTATTAAACAATCATTATTCATTTATCCCTTTTTTATATTAATCTTTATTAATTCATTAACTAATTTGTTATTTTTAATATTTATATAGTTTAGAGATATATAATATCAATTTTGTAATGGTTTATAAGTGTATAATATTTAAAAAAGATTTATTAAAAGGTATTGAATATATTTATTTATATACACTAGATTATTAAAATGTTATTAATGTATATTTATAGTTATTTATCTAAAAGTTAATAAATTTCTAATATATAGTATAAACTTTTAAAGGTTTTAATTGTTTTTATATTAAAAACATAAAAGATATTGTTTATTGCTTTTTTCTCTATTTTAATCAACAATTAATTATAATATACAATATATTTATAGCTTATTAACTTAATATTATTTATATATTATTTAAAATTATTTACAAACATTATAATTATATTTCTATTTAATTAATTTTATTATATATTAAATTGTTCGATTATAGTTTTTTTTGTTCTTCTTTTTACAGGGTTTAATTTTATAACTAAATAAGAAATGTAATTAAATTAGTATTAATTTGGAAGTATATAGGATTAATGTATTTATATAGTATAGGTTCGTTATACGTTATTAGAGTAGAATTGGGACTTTAAAATTAGCATATTAGTAAATAAACGAAAATCGAACGTTTTAAATCGGAATACGAAATATATACAAATATATTCAAATATAATGCTATTTAATGATAGTTCTACATTTCAAAGGATATTTGCTATAAATATTATATATTAAACTAAAAGAACTCCTTTTATTATTAGAATAATAATTTTATTAGTTTTTTCGATTAATAAATTTAATCGTATGTTAATTAAATAATTGCAATTTAATTATTTATTATATTAAACTTTAGTTTACTATTATATTAGATTTTCAAGTTATATAATAAAAAGAATTATATATATAACTATAGTCTTTTTAATAATATAATGAATGGTTCAAATTTGATATTTGCTAATTTTTGATGTAATATATAAATTTTTAGTGTTTTTGTTATATATTCGATAATATATCTTTCAAAGAAAAAACTTATAATCTATTTAAACGCTAAATTAGTATAAAGCTGCGTTATTTATTACTATTTGTAGTTATTGATTTAATCGTAAACTTCAATGATATATTAATATTAAAAGTATTTATATTCTATCTTTATAAAAATGGATTATCTTTAATTCTTTAATATAAAAAGCAACTTTATTTTTAGTATTTCATTTTATAATTTAATGTATATTATATTTTAATATAATTATATTGTTTTTTATAGATTTTAAAACCTTATAGATTGTAATATTATTTATATATTCAAAACATAATAAACAATTTTAATTTAATAGTTTAATTAGATATATATATACAAAATTAAGGATAATAGCAATTTTTATGGAGTTCTGCATTGTATCTTTAATTCTGAAATATATGTACTTTTTAGCTGAATTTTAATTTTGTGTTTTGTTAAAAACGAATTGATTAATTGAAATAGCTTTATAAACTAGTTTTATTTCTTTATTTGTTTTAATAACTTTTTAGAATTAATATATTAAATAATTTTATATATTCAATATAATTAATATTATTTTCTTATTTTAAGCAAAACTAATTTTGCATTATATATAAAGGAAATTACTAGATTTATTATTAAATATTTGGGAAAGCTTTACTATACTATAGATTAATTATTTCGTAATATATTATTATCTAAAAAAGCTTTTTAATAATAAATTATTTTAGGTTTTTTCTGATATACGATAATAATACAATTAGCTTTTAAAAGCATATTAATAACTTATTCTTTTTTTCTGTTTTCAAAAATATTATTATTTTTTTTAGCTTTTATTTGAATAGGAAATATAATAATTTCAAAATATTTTTAAAGAAATTTTTATAAATATTTTAATATATTATTAATAAACCTTTAATAATCGAATAATAATACAATTCGCTTTTAAGAAAATGCTTATTATATTAATTATATTCTTTTCTATTTCTTTAAACGAAATAAATGTTATTTATAGAAATGTTTAATTATTCTTTTTCCGTTTTAAAGAATTGTAATCTAGATTATCCAAATTATGATATTAATATAATACTTTTTCTAATAAAGCTTTTGCTTTCTTTTTGGTATTTTTAATATTTATATTATTTAAAATTAGCGATAGAGCTTAAGCGATAAAGCTAGTTTATACTAATCTATTATTTTGTATAAATCAATATCGTTTACTATACTATTAATAATCTAATACTAATATTCGCATTTAGTATTTTGAATTATTAAAAACATTTTATATTTGTTTTATTTTTAGATTTGATTTGGATTGTTTATATGCTTTTATATAATTAATATATAATTTAATATTATTAGCATTTATTATAATATTAATCTAACTTTATTTTACAAATACTTTTTTATCGCTTTAATTATATTTTTAGAAAAAAATAATTAAAAGTTTAGTAATATGTTTAAATTGTTTGTTTCTAATATATGATTTGATTATAATTAATACGAGATTCTAAAGTTAATAATATATACAAATTTTAATAAATTGATTTTTATAATCTAATAATTTGCATTATTATTAATTTTCTAACCTTTTTCGATAAATAATATTATTAAAATAAAATGATTTAAATTGCAATTTAAGTTATATCTAACTATTATTTTTACAAATGAAATATTTAAAAAAGGTTAAATTAATAATATAATTGATGTAATATATAGGCTTTTTTCGGTTTTTAATAAAATCTGCTTTATTATTAAAAAATCAAATAATTAGAAAAGCATTTTAATTAAAAAATTCGATTCCTAGATTTAAATATATTATATTTTGTATTAAAATCTTTTTTAATAAGAAAATTTAATAGGATTTATATATTCGTTATATATTTAATTATTTGTTTAATATTAAATTCTTCATTTATATTAATAATATAATAATTATTTACTTTTAATTAAATGATATTATAATCGTTGTTATTCTATATTGTTAAATAATTAGGTTTATTACCTTTTGTATATATAGAATATTATTCTTAGCCTTTTTATTTTATACTTTAATATTAATATTTGCTTTTAGAAATTTATTAAAATATAGTATTTATATATTAAATGGCTTTATATTTTTATTTTAAAATATATATTAGAATTTTATATATAAACTATATTAATCCTTTTTTTAAATATCAATTATAATAGGGTTATATATAATAAATTCTAATTTTTCTATATTTACTTAAACTACTTTTAATTTATTAATTTAAGCGGTTTATATGGGTTTTATTTCTTTATTTTGTTTTATTTTTTAAATATAAAAATAGAATAGAAATAAGAATTATATTAAACTCTATATTATTATTAAAAATAAAGTTTGCTTTATTATTGAATATAGTATATATACATTTCGTTTCAATAACTTCTATAAGGTTTAGAGAACCAATAAAAGCTATTTTATATTTAATTCACTATAATTAGAAAATCACTATTAAATTGCCGTATATAGTTATATATAATAATATATACTTTTGGAATTGGAATGATTATTCGAACTCTATTTTTAAAGCTTTGTTTTTATTAATGTTTAATTGCTAATTTGTACATTTTATATATAAACTATTTGTTAATAACGGATTCTTTTCAATTGATTTATAATAAATCAGATTATTTTTATATTAACTTTTTTTCGATATAATTATATATTTTTTATATCCCTACCAGAAAGGGATTATAATAATTAATATATTTAAATAGAATTATATAAATAGTATTTATTACTCCTTAATATTTTGTTGTTGTTATATTGTAATTATTATATTTACAAATTGTATAATAAATTAAAAGGTTATAATATTTTTGCTACTTAAAATTATATAGTTTTATACTTTTTTTCTTTTCCAAAAATTTGGAATATTTCTAAAAATTCAAATAAAATAAAAAAGCGGATTTTCTTCTTAAAGTTTAGAAATTATATTATTGTTAAATTTAAGGTTTTAATGTTATAATAATTAATTAGCTTTATTTTAGTTTATATTTTAATCTTTTTTAAAGATAATTTTTATTATAATAAATTGATTGTTTAAAAGACTAGTTAAAATATTAAAGGTATATATTAAATAATATATATATCATTTTTTTATATATTTTAATATAATATAATGAATAGCTTTATAAATTAGATTAATATTTGGTTTTTTTTAAAATAAAATTATATTTAGTTTTTAATATTAAACTCAATTATTTAATTAGTAAAGATAATCTATATTTAAAAGATATCCTTAACTACGATTTGAAGTATTACTTTTATAATAGCTTTTTAAATAAAAAAGGATTAATTATAAAATAAATAAAGATTTTAATCTAATCTAAATATAAATATAAAAGTTTGTTTTTCTTTTTTGATTATTTTGGCATGAATTATTAATTATTAATAGTTTAATTATTTATATATTTATAATTTTGGGGTTTTTATTATATTTTAATGAATAATATGCTTTTATAAAATAATATATAATAATAATATAATTATTTTTATTATTATTATATTTAGAATTTTAAGGTTTTGTATACAAAACTTTAAATAATTGTTTTAAAATAATAATTTTAAAAAAGTATTAATTTAAATATATTATAATGTATTCTAAATCTTTTATAAAATTTTTTATTTATTTAAAAAGTTATAAATAAAGGCTTAATAATTTTATAAGTTTTTAAATATAATATATTATATATTATTTTATATTTTATTTGTTTCAATTTGATTAATATAATTTGAAATATTAATGTATTAATAGAATTAATTATTAATAAAATAGATAATATATTTTATAGAATTTTGATATATTGGAAAAGTAAAGAAATACAAAATGATTGTTTATGCGTATATATATTATTGTTTGTAATTGTAGAACATTAAAGCATTTACAGTATTATTATTACTGATAGTAGTAAAACGTAAAGAGGGATTCGGTGATATAGTTTATTGAATTATTTCAATATGTGAGAGAGCCGTGCTATTGTATATACTTAATCGATTAAATCGGATTGTTTATCTGAAACCAAATTATTATATAGCTCTTTTAACCTATTTTTGCTTGTTTAAATAATGTAATAAAAGATTTAAAGAATAATATAATAAATAAAGATATAGTAAGTGCTATTTATACAATGAACAAAAGTTTAAGGAAAAAAAAGAATATTATTTATAATTTATTGAAAATAATTCTGTTTTCGAAAAGAATGAAGGTTTATAATGATAATGAAATTATAAAGGTACCTAACTTGAAACCTATAGCTCCGAAAACGTTATTAAACGAATCTATAGAAATTAGATAATAACAAAATTATTTCTTTGAATTCTTCTTATAAATTACTAATTATTATATTAAAAAAGTCTAAATTCTGTTTTCATATTAATAAGTTTATTAAAATAAGCTTAATAAATCTTAAAAATTCTGTTTTTTAAATATTTGTTTGATAGTGTTTTTAATAGCGTTTTTAAACTAATCTAATACAAATTGAAATGGTTAATAAAGATTCTAATAAAAGAATATTAATGTTTTAAAGTTTCTTATTTTCAGGTGTAACATTATTGTTCCAATAGTACTTAATTATCTTTTGATAGTTTTTTAGTATTATTATAGTATTAGATAATTATATTTTAGAATTCTTTTAGTTTTGTTCTTTTTGTTTAAAAACTCTTTTTAATTTTTGAAATATAATTAGCGCCTTTTTTTCAGTATTAGCATTTCCGCTAAAGTAATTGAATTCTGAATTAATATTATATATTGTTTTAATTAGGTTTATATTGATCTTTATATAATATATTATATTATATATAAATTTTGCAAAGGCTAGAAATGACGCTTAATTATTTTAATACCAGTTTATATAATATATTAAATAATGTTTCAAATTCTGGTTTTGTTTATTAATTTGGCTGTTGGTTTATAAATGGGATATTATAGTTAATTTACGTTTTATTTTAAGATAAAACATTAAATTTAATTTAAAATAGTTTGTGAAAATAGGTTTTTGTGGGGTAGATAGCAATTAAATAATATTATAAGGATTGTATCTTTTAATTATCATTTTTTTAATATATAATACAGTTTTTTATAATTCTTAATATCTTTTGATATACCAATCCAAAAATATTTGAATTTAATAATTTTAATTGTTTTTTAATTGCCCTAATAACCTTCTATTAGATTATTATAATACATCCTTAATATCTCCGCTTTTATAGCTAAAGATTTATTAGGAACGTATATATACATTCCATAATAAATTAATAACCGATTTATACTAATTATATAGGAATTAACAATTTTAATTAAATAAAAGCGTAATTTTAAATATTCCTTCATTTTAAACAAATTTATTATTCTTCTAGAATTTTAATAAAGCATTTCTTATAAATGCTATAATCTATTTAAAGATCAACTGTTTATCTTTTGTTAATATAATAATTACTCAATATAATATCATTTATTTATAGCTAAATTCAATCTATAGCTTAATCTAATTATACAAAAGTAAGTTACACCCTTTCCTTTTCCAATAAAAAGCCTAAAACGTACTCAAAAAAAGTAATTTTGCTTATATAATAGTAATATATTAAAACTATCAATGTAGCATTTCTTATCTTGTTTTATAATATAAATAATATCTTATTAAACCTAATAATCCGTTAACATAGTTTAGGCAGCGCAAAAAATTATTTATAGGATTTAATTTATTTAATTATATACTTTATCTATAAAAGTTATAAACTACCAAAATTTCAGTCCGTTTTATTTACTTTCCATTAAATTCCTTTTTATTATAAAATATTACAAAAAGTTATAATTAATTATTATCGTTATTATATATTAACTACTAGCTATATAATACCGCTAATAAATAAAAATTATATAAATAATTAAAAGTTCCTAATTATAAGTATAATATTTTTATTCAACAAAAGTAAACTTTTTTTTTAAATAAAAAACTATTAAATGCTATTTTGGTATAGTTTTTTTATTAATAACATTTACGAATAATTATAATATTATATTCATTTATTTATTTATATAAATTTTAATGTCTTTATGTAGAATAGCTAGTTCTAACCTTCCGAAAGGTATTAACGATAGGCTTATAATAAAGGTAAAACCTTTTTATACATCTTTTATGTATAGCTTATTGTTATACTTAATAATATTTTTAGCGCTTTGCCCTTTGGTTTTCTATTTTTAGATAGTAAAAGTTTCCCTTTATTTCCGGCAATCCCTTTTTTTTTAGAAAAGCGTTTTTTTTGCTTTTTTTCTTTTTTATTTTATATATTTATAAATCAATGCTTTTATAAACAAACTTATTCTCTTAAATATAATGGATTATATATAAATATAAATGTTATAATAAAAAGTGTATATATATAGGAAACATTTTATTTCTACTGGTTTTTATATTAAAACAATGTTTTTATTTAATACATATATTAATTATATAGAGCGTAATTTATTATTATATAATAGTTAAAAAATAATGGTTTTTTTTGATAAACTGTAACTTTAATAAAGATTATCCGAATTTGTTAAATTATGTATTTACAGTATACAAATGTTAAAAGTGAAATACTAGGTTATTATAAGAAAGTTTTCGAAAAGCTTTAAATATATTAATATTGCGTTCAAATATCTTTATCCTTTTTTAAGGTAATTAAATAAACAATCTAATTTTAATTAGCTTAAATATAGAATTTATATTATAAAATCTTATAAAATACGGAATGTTTAAAACTTTTTTCATATCCACAAAAGTAATTAAGTTTAATGTTCTTATAATTAAACTTTTTATAATATTGTACAAAATCGCTATATATTCTTTAAGTAATTAGGAGTTAATAAAGTGATATATAAAAAAAAGGCGAAGTTTTGGGGATTTGATTATAATATATCTGAATTCCTATTTATGATATAATATTTAAAATTTCTATATAATATTG
This sequence comes from Monilinia laxa, assembly GCA_009299455.1. Lineage (NCBI taxonomy): Eukaryota > Fungi > Ascomycota > Leotiomycetes > Helotiales > Sclerotiniaceae > Monilinia > Monilinia laxa. The sequence continues at coordinate 600,890 of VIGI01000020.1, forward strand.
ATTTTATTAATCGAAAATTATTATATTAATAAAGATCTTTATTATTATATTTATTTTATTGATTATAAGCTTTATTAAACAATTATTATTCATTTATTCCTTTTTTATATTAATATTATTAGTTCGTTAATCGATTTGTTATCTTTAATATTTATATAACTTGGAGATTATATAATATTAATTTTATAATGGTTTATAAATATATAGTATTCGAAAAAGGTCTATTGAAAGGTACTAGGTATATTTATTTGTATATATTAGATTATTAAAATGCTATTAATATACATCTATAATTGTTTATTTGAAGACTAACGGATTTTCAGTATATAATATAGGTTTTTAAAAACTTTAATTTGCTTTTATATTAAAAATATAGAAAATAT